>CM076583.1:43838203-44346869 GCA_034641835.2 Pinus albicaulis
AGCAATGGCCTCATGACAAGAGTTAGTTACTACAGCTTGTCATTATATATATGCACCCGCTTAGGATCGGATCACACGCCCTTCAGACATTGCCAATCATTCCAGTCATAGCCAACCAACCATTCATAGCTGCCATAGAGCATTGCCAATCATTGCCATAAGGTACAGCCGATGATAGCCAGTAATAGCCATACAATCAGAGCCAGGCTGCCTGCCATACATAAGTCATAGCCGAGAGTATGCCATAGAGCATATTTAGCAATACAGACCAAGAGCGAGGTACTAATCCGTGTGGGCATACGGATGCACCTGCTTTAGGTTGTTTCACACACCTTAAAGAGAAAGAAAGATAGATAGATAAGCCACACAGAAAGAAAGAAATACATTCAAAGAGGGCAGCTTGGTTGAGCCTTCACTATACAGGTAGGGAAGGAAGAGAGGTGGGTTAGGCTTGCCCGGAGAAATATTGATTGAGGGCCCACACGAAGTAAGGTTGTTACTACTGTCCACATGAGAGGGGTTCCCACAGACTACTGCGCTCATCCAACAGAGGGATGGTCCCACGGACGGACTAATAATGCCCATATACACGTTAGTCGGAGCCTGAAGGCCTAGCTTATCATTGCCAGGTGTCAGTGCCACTCATAGCCCATAGGGGGGGAAACAGTCTCATAGCCACTCAGTGATAGAACTCTTTTAAGTGCAAGAAAGAAGCTCTAGTCAGTGAATGCACTTCTTGTCGGTTCAGCTAGAAACTATGGTCAGTGATAAAACCTAAAGTTCTACTCAGTGCATGAACCTCTATTCAGGAACCTTTACTCCACGCTACCTCTACGCATCAATGCTCTACTCAATGCAGCTAGAACTCTAGGTAGTGCATGAATGAAGCTATAGATAGCACAACGAGCATTTTTTATGGGGTACTCGGGATTAACTCTGCACAATCCAGAGGGGTTACATTGCAGACCACCGTATTGCGGAAAAGAGAGCCCATAGCGAATGTGACAGCGCAGTTGTGGGACACCAACAAGGGGTTAGAGTGTCGTCTTTGACCCAAACGAGACGATATGGTTGTAGGTGAGGAGTTATAGGGAGGAAAAAAGCTTTTACCATAGATGAAGTGACTAAATTTGTTTTACTCCCATTGTCCAGGATCAGCATAACCAAGCGATCCTTCCAACCAGCCTCATGGGGAAGTATCTATCCATCCAACCAACCTCAAGGGGAAGGGTATAAGCCTATGTCCTGCCTATCTGTTCGTGGGGTTGGGGCCGCACCACGTTCCTTATTCATCAACCTGCGTAAGCGCTCCATGCTAATGGGGGGAGGTATAAAGCAAGCAAGCTCAAGGGTCGAAGCTTCTATTCTGTTGAAGCGTAGTAATCGCCAGGGGAACAATTGAGTAGCGGTAACCAAGCAAGCTGTTGTAGCTATCCTTCCACCCTCATCAAGGAGTGTTGATTCCTCAACAAGCGAGCGTTATCGATCTTTCCTTCGACCATGAGCGTGAGCGATTAACTACCATTCCGGCAAGCGATAGCGATCCTTCCCTCCTTCCTAGCGGTAGCGTCCATCGTGCTTCCTAGCGGTAGCGCTCAATCATCATCAAAACAAGGCTTTATCTTGAAACAAGGCTTTATCTTTCTTGTACGCTCTGCGCCACGACTGCTCTGCTCAGCTCAGTGTTCGGCCCCCGGAGGGGACTCATGCGTATGTGAACGCCCCAGCCCGCCCGCCACGGCCTCATGCTGGATGTGTCTAAATGACTTCCCACGTATATTCTTCAAGTCCACTATTTGATCAACTGTATCCTACTCAATGTAGTCAAGGTTTCTTTTTGCAGGGATAAAGAAACCCCACCTTTCAATTTATCAACCAATATATACCTACCCCACTTAGGAAGGGCGAATGCCCCAAACTTACTGCATTCCACCCGGCTATAGAGCTTTTTAAAAAGCTTATAGACAGCCAGCAAGGAATAAGCACGTAAGTAAAGCGATCCCGCCCGTCGTTTCCTTTTTTCCGCCCAGGCGCCTGTACTATAGACCGAATTAAGCACCACAAGAACTACCAGCACCACCAGCACCACTCTGTAGAGTATATCACACTTGCTCAAAGGATTAATGGTGGGTTAATGAGGAGCCTTCCTTCTTGAAGTTGGATTCATGACTTTCTTGAAGAGAACCATCCTCCTTCGCGTCAGCATCATTCATCGAGTTAGCATTAAGGTAAGGGCCATCGTTCAGTGGTAAGAAGGAAGATCACCACGTATCGCAACATAAAGCAGGTCAGGTAGAGTGCTTAAGTTTAAGTTCATGGATTCAGGAAGCACTTCTCCTTTTTAATTACAATCTGGCTTCTAAGCTTTAGCCCCCCTATGAATTGCTTTAGCCCCCTAGGAATTGAATGGTGAGAATAGCGTTAGTCTCCTATGTGGTTCTAATAGCTTTAGCCCCTATGTATGGTGATAATTGGGACTCATTTCATCCTTTAGTTAGTTATAGTACCCCGATCTACCTTCTATTTTAGAGAAAGCAATTCTATATGAATATAATGTGCTCCAAGGGCAAACTCCAAGGGGAAATGAGAAGGTTGATAACAATTGTCTAAGCTTCCTCTATATGTTCAATCTTTACTTTAGTTGCTGGCGAGGTAAAAACTCGGTTTAACCTACTTACGGATTCTATCCAGATAGAGACTACTTGGAAAACCAGATGCATGGATATATGCTGCTTCGACAAACCTTGATTTATTGATTGACTTGCCTCGCTCGACAGAGTGAAAGGATTGTGATCACCGATTGAGTCTTAAGGAAGGCAGGGCCCTAAAGAAGATTCTTGGGAAGCTTAGGTGAGGCGATTTACTTCGGTGAGACAAAGGTGAAGCAAGATCCTGGACAGCCTCAGGTAAAGTAAACTCCAAACAAAGATGGGACTTATTTTTCTTTATTGAGAAGCCAGAGGATAAGGAGGTTTCCGTCTAGGGTCAAGTGGAAAGGTTGATAGAAGGCGCTTAAAGGACAAATGATAAGGTTTTTTATATTCGCCTAATATAATATATCTGTTGGCTTTCAATTGTAAAAGCATTACCGGTAACTGGTAGGGCTCTGTCTATTGTGTATTCCCGGCTATTGGTTGGTAGGACCGCTCTTCTTCCTCTTGGTGAGTCCTGGCTCTAATCCCAATGGGTATATAGTCAGCATAGGTAGGATAGGTGGTGGGTCGGAAGGCGGGTCCAAAATAGGTAGGGTAGTTGGCTGTGTTGGTTCTCAGGCAAGGCAGGGTTTTTCAATTTTGTTTTTCGGTTGGAAAGGTCTTCAGGAGTAAGGTGCGATGGAGTGAGGTCCTAAGGTTGGCAGTTCTGTGTCCAGGCAGGTTTGTGCAGTGATGGCCAGGGGTGTGTGGGATGTCCAGCCAGGGGTGTCCATGCGAAAGATGGCCCGTGAGGTGCTCGGGTTTGTCGAGCGAAGCGTTCTGCCAAGGTCTTAGTCGTTCGGAAGGTAAAATAAAGTAAAGGTAGAGTTTAAGCCAACAGATATGACTTATTTCTAAGCGACGTGGGAAAGAATAAAATGGATAAGCTCATATATAATGCAAGTTACCGCAACTATATCTTGAAGGGGCTTTATTCGGGTGAATACGTTAATAATAGACTCGACCTTGACTAAGAAAGAAATAAAAATATGTTTTCCTGTCTCCCTTAATAACCCAATGGATCCAAGAGACGGTTCGCTTTGCTTCGTCGGTTCAAGAAAGTATCTATTATTCGTAACTATCATTTGTTGGGTGGGGATGGCCAATCAATCCATTGCACTAATCGATGGCGGCCCTTGTTCTTAGTTACTCATAACATGGCACCAAGTTTCTATCCGTAAGTTCGATCATTGACAAGGTTCGAAGAAAGGGTGACCCGGTTTGGCTTTGTTTCCGAATGTCTATGGCGGCTTCATTCACGGCACACGGGGGGTGGGAGGGGAAAGGGACCTATGGGAAGTCCCACACAATGCGGGTTGCACTCTTGGTACAATATTTACAACTATAATATGGGAGGAATGGCTCTGAACTGTTCAGTTGCTACGAAAGTTATGATAACGTCACAAATTAGATGAAGTTTAACAAATACTAAGGAGGTAAATATGCTATTCGCTGCTATTCCATTGATTTGTGTATTCAGTTCGAAGGGGAATGTATCCCTAGATATTAGCTTATGAGATTAGATTCTATATGCCTGACGCAGTCCAGGAAATATTGATTTCTCAGCAGCAGTAGACAACAAGGACAAGCCATGGTCACGAGTTGGCTTTCTTCTTTACCACCATACCCCTTATATCATATAATATTAAAGTATATAAAGCATATAACCTCGCCTCGAAATAGACGTATATATATTGGCAGGCATATATCCCATTGATAATAGGAAAACCTAATCAATCCAAGCATACGGCTGAACGTAGTTTGTTCAGGTAACTTGTTGCATACCAAACTAACAACGTGATGGTGGTAAGTAATCGGGCAAGCGCAGAGGCCAGGGGTGGGGTGGAAAGCATACCTTAGGATACCCTATCTACGATATTCTTTGGATACCCGTTGAATGACTTTCTAATATATATTGATTGTGAGACCTGAGAACGAGAAGGGTGGGAGAGGTTCATTGGGTGGAAGAAGTTTCATTGGCCTGGTGGGAGAGGTTTCATTGGGTGGAAGAGGTTCATTGGCCGGGGGAAGGCTGGCTTGTTTGGTTTCCCTTCGAGGGATGTTGTTTCACTGGATGTGTTATATCATATGAAAAGGATCAGTTTTAGAAGAGCAAGTGTGAAATGGATATCTGGCTCCCCGGGTGGTGTGGGTTCACCCGTGTAAGACCTCGTTCCATTTCAACTCCATATTCTATTGGAATCGCTCGTTTGAGATTGGTTCAGACCCAGCCCCGCCCGCAACCCCAGCTAGCTCGGTGAAAATACATACATGGCCAGCTCACCTGCGAGGGTCCACAAGGATCATCCATTTGAGAATCCGGCACCCATAGAACTATATTAAATATATGGGTTTAAGACTTATTCTCCATGAGTTCCCCTCCCCTCAGTAAACCCGGTATAGTACCACCAGTATTACTTCTACCACCCCTTAATCTTTAGTCGAGTTGGAAAGGGGTAGAACTCAGTGAAACCTGGAGACCTAGTGAGCGTAGGAAACGAGGGAACGAGTTGCTTATACTATATACCCTACCCTATATACCCTATATTGGAAACCGCCTTCCCCAGGGTTTATTCGAACAACCAGGGATAACCTGATTCACATGATAGACATATAGATAATAGACGTAGCATTTTGATTGAATATTCTTATATCGCCCAATATATATTGGAATGAACGTTGTGAATCTCTTTGATATATTATATGCTCGGATTCATGATAATGAGTGGGCCTACCCCAGGGATACATAGTGAGAATGAGGATTTCTTTTAAATAGAGCCAGTTGAGCATATATAAATGATACCACGTAGGAGGAAGGATTCTATATTCCCCTGAATGCCTTGTTTCCTACTAATACATGCCTATTTGTGGGTCGGGGGTTAAAGCTTATTATCTATGTCTGTCCCTCCTTGCCCCCCAATAACTACCTACACCAAATACTTAGTAGAGCCTTCATACTAACCTTATTCACCGAAGAAATAATATATATACGGTGTGTTGTTAACTATGTTTTAAAACCATCGAACGAATGGTGGACTAGGGCAATCGATATCCCTAGAAACAAGGCCATAATGAAATATACTTGATCCTACTGAAGACTAGACTATATGGTCCTGCTGAAGATGGATCAACGATAGACGTTATGTATGATATGGTATACCTTGTGCCTAGATGACTTCCTATTGGTGCTTCTGCATAGATGACTTCCTGCTCCTGCCATAAAGAAATCTATATGTTTATATGGTATACCTTGTGCATAGATAGATGACTTCCTATTGGTGCACTTATACATCTTACTAAACCTTCCGCGGTCGGACATGTTGGAGCTATCGGAGCTATCAGTGAATCTTACATGTCATAGAATAATTGCAGAAGGTACTAAGTGCTTTCCTGAGATAGGAAGGTCCAACAGTTACTTTACTTGGGTCAACGCCCACTTTCTGTACTGAAATTCCCATATTGATAGGCCACACGTTCAGACTCTCTATCATTTTGCTACGCCCACTTTGAACTCTAGAATTTCCCACTTCAAGGCCAGGTTCACATTTTATGAGGAATTTAACTTTCAGAGAATTAATCTATTATACATCGAGGAGGAAATGGATATAAAGGAGATACTATTATATATTATTCATTTCCATGCTAGCGGGCTGGCTTGAGGAGCTTTGCTATTCTATATTTTTCATGGACATGAGGAGACCAGCAGAGCCCGTAGGTAATATATTGGCATTGTATTTGTCATTTTATAATAGCTATCGGCCTTGTAGTCATTGTAGTCATTTGTTATCGCTGGCTTGCTGGCTGTAAGGTCCAAGCGAGCTAAAAGAAATATCAAGCAAGATAAAGGAAGGCTATTGGGTATTTTCATTTCTTGGAAGGAGCCTGCCTTGAATCCACATTAAAAGTATTGGATATTTAGATTGGGAAAGGCAGGAAGAGACCGACAGTATCTCGCACAGGTCATATTTCGGTCTTTACCTTAGAGCTTCTTAACGAAAAAACTTGTCTAAGACCGTTAAATATTACTATTGGATTTTGTTCTTGGACTGGTAGAGGAAGGAGAATACTATCGACTCGCTTGTGACCGGACTCGCTTTCGCTCAAATAGGGATAGAAACAATTGCAAATACGTCTCCACTAATGGACTCGCTTACGCTCAAACAACTCTTCATCGCCAGAGGTGGCATACTGGTTAAGGTTCCATAGGTGAGTTCTAAAATAGCCCAATGGTGGGTTAAAATACAGCCCAAGAGGTGGAATAATGGTTAAGGTTCCATAGGTGGAATACTGGTTGAGGATAAAATAGTGACTCTTCTTCACCAGTTGAGGTGGAAATAGTTCCTCCTCTATTAAAAGAGTGACTCTTATTCACCATTCATACCGGTAAGGTAAGGAAAGCTCATCGACCCTCTCACTTGACCGACTCGACTAAGGAAAGCCCTCTCTCTGGGGTAATGGAAGGAGGGAATTATAACTAAGCCCCATGCTTCGTTACTGGGTCTGTGCACTCGGGATTGTAGCTGGGTGTTTACCCTCGCACCTTCCTTTCCTTCCTTTGTTACTAGGTCTTTTTTAAGCCCCATTATTGGGTCTTTTCTCAGTCCCATTGGTGGGGTCTTTCTGGCCTTCCTTCTTGGTTTGAGATACTGGCCTTTCTAGAGAGAGAGATAACGAATAAAATAGCATATACAAGACCGAGAGCTTACCGATGGACTTGGCCGGTCTCCTCAAGTCAAATAAAAGAAGAAATACAAGAGGCCAGTCAGTGTTGGTCCGATGGCCAGTCATTAGGCAAGAATCACTTACCAGCCACGACTGATTCTTTCCTGGTCCTAGATAATGAGTGATTCTTTCCTGCCATCCAGCTAACGAAGGAACACTTGTTCAGATTCCTTGCCATGTATTATTTCTTGAAGGGAAAAAACTATCACTGATACTGAAGATATTATCCCTTTTAGGCATGCACGGGCCTTCATATAAAATGGCGTCTCCTGACATCCTCCCTTTGGTCCAGTACCTCCCTATAGATTGGGAATTCACTCCCTTCGGGCGGGCTATTACCTACCTTAAGGGAAAGCTAAAGAGGAAGATGCACAGAAGGCTGCAGAAGAAGCAAAGCAATCAAAAACATGTGGGCCTTAGGGTGAGGTAACGAACTCTCGACACAAGGAGAGGGAAATGGAAAGAAAAAGAGAAAAGGTGAGCAAGATGATAAAGGGCCACCAAAGAAGAAGGTGAGGACCAAGAGCTCAGGATAAAAGGCAGAAGGGCAAGCTGAAAACATATTCCCTGAGATAAGCATACCTAAGGTAGTTGGAGGACCCTCCCACACTGCTCAATCAACTCAGTCCACACAACCATCTCCCTCTCCATCGAAGTACTTCAATTTTCTCTCCCTAGTGGTGCCAGGAGGAGTTCCTAAAACACCTTGTGCTGGGACTTCACAATAAACTAGCTCTACTCCCTCCTGGATGGATGTTGTTCAACCTTTGAGATCAATTGATCCATATGATCTAATGATAGAAGAAAAAGAAAAGAGAAAGGCCAAGTTGATAGAAGAAAAATAAAAGAATCCATTTTATTCTTGAAAAGGTGCTTATGGAAGCCAGACCATCATGCCACTAAAGGATATCTCCCAATCTCCTTACCTTCTCTTATTTACTCTAGTTATTGCCTTCGATGCAGCACCAGAGAATCAAACCCTGTGGACGCTCATTTATCCTAGAAAAGGCACTTCTGAGAGCTATACCATCATGCTGCCTGGTTCCATTGGGTGGGAAACTGGTTCCATTGGTAAAATATAGTATTTTATTCTATACGAGCATACCGTACCTTTACGGCCCTACATACTTTGGTACTAATCATTCCATTACTACTCATTCCATTGGGTACTACTCTCTTTCCAACGGGTAGGTAATTGAGGGAAGAAAAGAATTGAGGTTAACTTAATGGCTCTGACTTAATGGCTAGTCTTACTCTCGAACCACTCTCGTAATGCTAGTCATACTAGTTAGGTGCTTGGTCTAGTGGCTAATCGTTCTAGTTTCTAATCGGTGCAATCGTTCATCCACCTCGTAATCGACCTAGTCATCCACCTTGGACACGTATCTACCTAGTGCGTATCCTTATCGAATCTTATTGCCGATAGCTCCAGTTTCCATCACCAATTCCCTCCTTCAAATCGCTGACACTGCTTCGTGTTCATTATACAATATTGCAATTTCCCTCCTGCACATCGTCGTTCTATCACTTTCAAATAAAAAGGTCAAGTCCTCTTATTACATATATAAAGGATCGCCTTGGAGTAACCAAGCCAATTCCCTGGGATATTTTGCATTGATTCTTGGGTCGAACTAATTGATCTCCCTCAAGTCCGGTTCCTGGGCTTCAAGATCTCTAAAAATCTTAGTCGGAGCAACTTCGTAACTATACTTGTATAATAATTCAACCTTTTTCAATTGACTCTTCCCACCCGGCCTTTACTCTAGCTACCTGAATGTTTAAGTTCGCTAAATCCGAATCCTGCTGCTCATGAAATGAACCGGGTTCCATATCTCCCGCTTGAGCGGCTTATCATGCGGAGGAAAAATAGAATGTGATTAACCCTGAGCAGGGGCATCATAGGAAGCAGGCGCAGATGCTACTAACATCGGGGCGGGTAGCAACCTAGGCACTTAAATTGAAAGGATGGACCAGCTATGTAACTTTATTTGGAACTGAGCAAAGCTAAGCTGGGACTTTCTCTCTCTAACTAGTGAGAGAGAGGTGGGTAAGCTGAGTCAAGTTAAATGGGATCCGCTCTAGCTGGCTCTCCCACTGCTTATGGTGGTTGTTCCGGGTAAACACCGCTACCCTCGTCTTTGCTATCTCTGTTTCTGGCTCCCGAATGGAGATGCTGTTCTGAGCTGTAAGTCCTTATAAAGAAAGGTTACTGCTTCACCCCTTAAGGCTGGGGCAAGATAGTGACTCTACTGCCCCCTAAAGGCTATCTTACGTTAGTTGGCGTAATTACGCTTTCTTTCATAATCGATCGTACCATAATATCGTAGGATATGTAATTACGCTTTCTTTATTATCTACGTAATTACGCTTTGTTCTTTGCCCCAAGGCCCTCTTTTTTTCGCCATTTCGTCGTGGTCAATATGGAGAGATAGAGACGGGTGGTTCTCCAATTCCCTTGATCAGTCGGTTTAGTCAAAGTCCCCAGCATCTAGTTGGCTCGCCATCGAACCCGAACCGCAATCGACGAGGAAAGGAGCCGAGCCCTGATCTTTAGGAACCTCCGGGAGCCGAGCCCTGAGAATGCACGAAGCTCACCTAAACAAACACCTACGAACCCTTGCGCCCACCAATCCCACCAAGCTACCCTCAATACCCGTCCTTACTACCTCGCCTTACTACCTCGCCAACCCGACATCTGACACTACGACCTGGCCCACCTTCTTTACTCCCTCCCTACACCTTACATCTTGACTCCCCACCTGACCTATATCTTACCACCTTCTTTACTCCCTCCCTACACCTTACATCTTGACTTCTCACCTGACCTCTTACACCCAAGCTCACCTAACGAACTGCCTACACCTTGACTATTTAATACCTGCCGAACCTATTTACTACAAGCCGAACTACACCTTGACTGCCTACCCTTATGACACCTCACCTTCCCAAACTACCCCTGCCTTCCACAACAAGCTTAAGGGAATGACATTAGCACGAGCCGGTCAATACTACCTACGCTCACCCCTTTTTCCCGGTGGGGTTAGCTCGACTTCGTTTGACCTAGACTTTGACCTTTGATTCCCTTCATTCAGAGAAATTACTATGGTTACAAGTACACGCCCTCGATCATACGCTTTATTTTGATTGATCGCTGCCGCTTGCCCCTTGATGGTTGACCGAGAATAGGTCCCCTTGCAATTACAACTCTTTAACAGGACATACGCTTCGAACCAAGAAGCATTCCTGACAAGATACAGAGCCCTGGGACCCCGACCCCGGGCCCAGCAATAGAAGAAACCGAGCGCTACGGAACGATACTGGGAGCTTAGTGATTCAGGACTATAAAAAACATTCTATAATTTTGAACCTATTGGAAGTAAGGCCAGCAAGAAATAAAAGGTAACGTAGAACAACTGGGCTTGGTGCTTATTGGGAATGACCCTTACTAACTGACTCAGCTAACTGACTAACCCCACACTATGTTGGCTGTTCCCCCCAACTGGGCCTCGTGGTATGTGGAACTATGGTAATTGCGCTATGGTAAGTTCTCTACTGGGGAATGGGTAGTAATTGTGCAATGTGTTTCGGGCTCAACTATGTACTTGTGCTCAGGGAATGTATTGAAGACGCCTCCTATCAGCATTGATGTCGAACCTCATCAGTTAAGTGGGCTAACTTCAGAAGATCCATTGTCCAACCCAACCCCAGCTTCGTTGCTAGTCCTCCGGTCTGCAAGTATATAAAGCAATGAACCATGAAGATATAGCAGCAGGTGAGAAGAAGATTAAGTCGCTCTGCATGCATTCTTTAGCTCGTGTATTATATATGGCAATTATGCAAAATTACTCACCGTATCATTCTGTGTAGGATAGTGTGCCTTGTGATTAGGCCCCTACCTCCCAGTGTGACCCTCCTGTTCTGTTGGGTAAGTAGTTTCTGGGTATTGTCTAATTGTGAATGGGTACTTGCATCCTGGGCCTGATGTCCTCTCGGCTGGCGTGTACCGGTGGTAATGAGGGAAAGAGCCGAGCTAAGACTAATCCAATCCATATGTATGGGGTTTCCTCCTGTGATCCAGAGGTCTGCACCTCTTTAGGTGATCCTTAGTAGCACCATTCTCTTCCCTAAATACACCACTTTAATTTAATCCATCCATCCATAGTCGAGCTAGAGAGTGTCACATTGAAGACACCACGTAGAGGTCCGAGTAGAGGTCCGATGATGAGGTTACACTAGAGCTACGATAGTGTCTACAGGATTGTTGATAAACCCCTTTGTCGAGGTCAAATCCGATAGAGGAGACTCCACTTCATTGGGAAAGAAGAATCCAAGTTCTAATTAGCTGTAGTGAACTATCCCAGTTGACATAAAGAATTTCCAAAACTTCTGAGGCTGCTAGCTGTATCGGATAGGCCAGAGGGCACGGAGTAGTAGTCCCCAGCAGTGTGAGGTGACCTATTAACAACTTCTCCATGCATGACAAGGTAGGTGCCAACTGACAAGATAGTTTCCCATTATTGGAAAAAGAGAGAGAGTGTAAGTCCTCCCCTAAGAAGTGCTAGCCGGACTTCCATAAGGTCTTAAGCCGTACTACTCACAGAGTAGAGAAGTAGTCCCACTTGTCACCATAGTTCCTAAAAAGAAAGTACCTGGCTCGCTGTGCATAAACTATACTACCGTGCCTAGGAAGTAATGCCCACCTTTCCATCTAGAGGCTTTGACGGGAGAAGGAGGCCTTACACTTGAAGAGGCCTTGAACGAGGGAGAGAGGTGAATCAGTCAGTTAGTCTGTTAGTGATGAATTCGTTAGTCAGGCAGTAGGGGGACATACAGCATGAGTCCGTGGGATATGCGTTGGTTACTTGCATGAGTACGTGGGAGATAATACTTCGGTAACTTGCTTTAGTCAGTGGGATGAGCTTACACGATAATGTTTACTTCGATGCCCATCTGATAGGCCTTGGCTATAGCGAGGAAAAAGCAATGAGCAATTCACGATAGCAATGGCGTTGGCTACGGCAGATGATACAATTTCACCTTTGTTCACCTGCCCAGTAAGTAAGAAAAGAGTTCACAGGCCGAACATACAAGAAAAGCAGTAGGCCTTAGAACAAGAGCTGTCGAACCCAACCGCAACAGCCATCGAATCAGAGCTGCCTAACAACCCACCTGCTTTCTGCTCCTAACCTTCCCTTCGGGTCAACATGAATTCTATTTATAATATGATGCACTTATAATATGATGGGCAAGACGATCGATAAATAAGTACCCGAATGGGTCTCCCGCTTAATTCGTTCACTAAGGAGAAGGGAAAGAAAAGATAGCATGAAGTGTATATTTCAATATTTATATCTTTATTTTCTCCATTTTTTCTTTCTAATAGTCGTTATACTACCTGAAGCAATGTTGATAGATATGTTTGGTGATATTGAATTTATTCATGAGGTTAAATCGTTCTTAAACGAATTCTTTCCCAACCAAATACTTTTCAATATAGTTCTATTAATGCTCTTTGTTGGGGTTTCAGCGGTATTTATTGTGAGAGCAATTGCTACAATTAGGGCTTTACTTAAAACCTTAAGTACGCCATTCTTCTCGGATTTATGGGTGAAAATAAGTCATAAAGCATATGGTCGGGAAGAAGTAAGTCCTGGATCAGTTAGACACCTAAGTCTTAAAAAAGGGGGCTCGATTCATACTGTTTACGTAGGGGACCACCTAGTTGGAACAATCGAAGGTGATCCTATTTATTTCCTATCGGAACGAATAAAACCTAAGATTGGCGTCTATCAGGTAACGTTAGGCCCCATTAAAGATATCATCTTTACCCGGACTATTATTCTAGATCAATTTTCTTTACTTTTTCCTGGAGCTTCCCTGCTTGTGACGAAACAAAGGGTCAAAGGGGGCCTAATTCAATACCACGTCGGCATCAAAATACCTGATTCTCCAAGAATGAGGGTCCTTTTATCAAAAATTCGTAGAGCCTTCCCTCAGTTACAGAATAATGAGTTACTGCTCTCTAAACATATTAGATGGATACTTTTATGCAATCGCCTTATACGGGAGGATCGGGAATATCTGGTCACGAATGATTGAAAATCTGAATTGCAACAAGAAATGTTATCTGGACAGAATTAGGGCTGAATCTCAAATTCTTATTATAACATAAACCTCAAAGAAATATCTATGGGCCTCCCTTGCCCTAGGTAAAATGACACTAGCTAACCAAGTGTAGAGGGTCAGGCAACGTAAAGCCCCGTAAATGCCATTTCCCGGTCATCTGGCTAACGCAACGGGGAGGCGCTTAGCACGCCTTCACCCTCTCCCAAGCCCACCAAGCCTCACCTACCTATGCGGGTGTCCCTATCCCTATTGGCTATGCGGGGTGGCCTTCTCCAGTTGGCTAGTGGAGAATATGTGGGCATTCATTCGTGTGGGAGCGCCTATTTGAGAAGATGGTTGTTGCATGTCTGTGGGACCACACCTAAGCTATCTCGGAAGAAGTGGGCTATATCAAATTGATCAATCACTATAAAGCCCAGCCTGTTCTTAAGCCCAGAGGATCCAAGCTGACACCTCGTCAACTCCGGGCTTCCTAAGTCCCGGCGGGTTGCAAGTCTATAAAAGAAATCCCATAATTTCAATCTATTTTCTCGCTTGTTTTTCCTCTCCCTCGTTACCTCGGTCGAGTCGATGGCGGCCTTATAGTCGAGAGTTCGGCAGGCTCACCCTACTGGGCCTACCGGGCCTTATGGTCGAGCCTTAAAGCGCATCATTACTGGATTCGAGAGCATAATTACATATATAATTCATCTCCCACTATTGATAGCCTGCTTGCGCATCATGACTGGAAGCCTCTTACTTCTTGGCTTGGTCGGAAATGAAAGAATCAGAAATGCATAATTACATATATAATATATGCATGATCTGCTAAAGCGTAATTACGTATATAACGAATGAATGCATAATTACATATATAATATATGCATGATCTGCTAGGGCGTAATTACTAACCCGACGAAGCACTCGTGCGATTGGGCCAGTAACGGTTCACTCCTAAGTGACAGCGATGTATGGCACCCTCGAGGTGAGCCCAGTATCCTTTACTATAAGGTAAGACCCCAATGACCCCAAACAGATATTGCTAATTGGCGAGGCAGGCCAAATACCGTTACACTAGTTATGCTTTCAGGTTTTCCCCCATCTTTCTGTTACCTATCCTCCAATTCACTTACGCTTTCAGTTTACTTTCCCATTACGTTATCATGCTTTCTTTTCCCTCATTATGCTTTCTTTAACCTGAGCCACGCATTACCGAATTTGTTCGTGATGAATGATTGATAACGCTTGCCCACTTACTCCGGTTAATCGCTATCGCTCATGCTTGACTGAATCTATAACGCTTGCCTTCCTTCCGCATTACCCCCAGCTGGAAACTATTACATTACGTCATTATGCTTTCTGTTCATCCACGCATTAGCCTTCTGTTCTTCCACATACGCTTTCTGGAACCAATCCTCAATAAAAAAAGAAATCAAATAAAAAAAACCTCTCCCTTATGGTCGAGCCTGCTGTAGCATCCTCAAAATAAACCCCAAAACTTACTAAAGTATTAGGTCTGTAGGGGGGATGCAGACACATAGTTGGTATCAGATACAGATATATGGTTTTTATCCGAGAATAGCCCATGGGATCGTGTGAACAGACAGTGAAGCTCTGAGCGAGATACCGGATTCGACTCAATACTAACAACAGGCTAGCATACACGATAGAAAAGCTAACAGAGGATACTATATAAGCGAGCAACCTGTTTCCACAGCAGTCTTGATCGTAGACCAACACAAAGAAGCTGGGCCTCAGCGAGCCGGCCAATGATGAGTGAAACATCTCAATGTCTACGTACGTTGACCTTACATACCTAATTTCATACCTAATGTACACTGATCCAATTGGTCAAGGTGCAAATTGATTATGTTGATTCATACCCGTTTGATCGAGTTTCACCGGCAGCATAGACAGTTTACCAAGTTGAATCACTACCACCAACATCCGAACTAGTTACAGAGCCTATTCCCTCCATTCTTGCACTTATCCCCTCTGTAACCTTACTTTTCCCCTCTCAATATTCGCGGAGTTCAGACCCCTTTCCTTTTCGGAGTTATCCCCTTCCTTGCCCGATGCGTACAAGCGACTACGTACCTGCATTTTGCCTCCATTTTGCCCTATCTTTTTTCTTTATCGGCAACCTCCTTGCTTGCCGGCGTACTGGGATCGGATTCGTACTTAGAGATGATTAGCTAACTCCCATGATGGGTACTTGTATTTCAAGCTGACTACCATTATTAGCTGGCTAGCTTGCCTTCCTGGATTCGCTGGCTGGAGAGAGAAAATTGACACTACAAGAAATCTACACTACCTGGTTTCTATTTCTGGCTTGAGGAGCTTCGCTATTGTCTATTTGGATTTCGAGGTGTGTTGACCGGACCTCCTTTGCTTTTAATTAACTGTTCCGTTAATGTACTTTTGACTGGTGACTCCCACTGGCTGCTGGGGCTTATTGGGACTGTCTGGGTATATCTTTATTTTACTGGCCTCCTGGTTGAGCAAAGAGAACGGGTAAGAGTGACCCGATAAGGAAACTAGAGAGCTTGTAACATAGGTGAAATATTAATTCATGTATGTAAAGAATCCATTCTGTATCCAGCAGCTACCATAGCCCGAAGCCATCATAAAGCCAGCCAAGCTATAAAGAAAAGCCATCTTGCTCAGCATCCTTAGATTAGGGAAGTGAGAGAAAGGGGCCCCATAGAAAGGGACCTGGGGCAAGTAAAAGGAAACCATGGGTTATAGTCTAACCTTCCTACATAGTCACTCCTAGTCCCACTTAGACTGTACAGTGGGATGTCTAATGGGGAAGAGATTACTAATGGAGGGATACCTGCGCTACGAACTCATGTTGTAGAGTCAAGCAATAAAGTAGAGTGCCCTGCGGGGCATGGGGTGTGGTGGTATTTCAAGTGTAATTGTGAGCTTCTGGCTGGACTGGATAGAGACCCGAGGAGGTCTAGAGGGTTTGTATCGGAAGTGTCGGAATCCGATTCGGAATACGAAGTAACAACAAATGAGTAGGTGCATACGCCACCTTATCACTCTTCAATTTCCCACAAAGTCACGCATCTATTTCTTTCTCTTACTTACGAGCATGTAGCATCAATCTCCCTATTGCAGTTGACACTCACTTATCCTTGGCCTTCCTTGGCTTAGCTAGTGACTGAAATGATATGAGTCAATACGTTATGTAAAGTGATCTTTCTAAGGAGTTGTTTCATTCTTTATTCTCTCTCTAGTTACCGAAATTCTAACTGTTAAGGACCAATTTGTCAATTCGGCCAAGCTAGAGATAAGTGCATAAAGACAGTCAAGGAAATAGCCATAACGAGCATATTTCTGACCCTCAAAGGCTAAGCTTGATTCCGAACCTCAGAGCTGGTTGGTGTTGGAACTCCATTATCGCGGAGTTACCCAGTTGGAATGTATGCTGAGTGGAGCTGGAGATTGGTTTTTTACGGCCTTACCTGACCTGACGGAGCTGGGGCTTCGCAGAGCTTGGTAAGACTTATTTCTTTCATATCCTGATCTTTCCTGAACACCTGACTGGATTCGCAGAGCTCTGCTTGGTAAGACCCAGTCTGCCGATCTTTACATGGAGCCTCGTATATATGATGATATTCTCACCCATGTTTCAGAATATTTATAACGATATAATCGCATGTTCTATCTGGCTCATGATGGGTTATCTATTCAAGTGTCATGGGCATTCTCTATCCAATCAGTTCAGGGGGCGGGGCATTAAAGGCTTCTCTAATAGCTCATCTTGCTCATCTGGCTGGGGGCTTCGTCAGGCCTCCTTGGCTTCTCTATCGGATCTGATCTGCCCTCTCCTTACCGGTTACTGTAAAGCAGTTATCCCAACCCTTCGCTAGATTGAGGGGGAAAGGAAATTATGTCCTTTAATATAAGGAGGTGCTCCTTCAGTAACACCCTTAGACACGGGCATATCCCTTATGTCCTTATTAGGTGGGTAGCTCTAATAAGACGAACCTCAGTCTCCTCTGGCGGGTCGAACCTATCCATAGCCCCCAAGCCCCTATTAGTTATATTATAGTTAGGTATATTTCCCATTCCCTTCCGTATCGTACTTTTTTTATTCGAAACTCTACCAGAAACGGAGAGGGCAGCTTCCCCTATCTATTTCCCCACTTGATGTATAACAAAATATCCATTTCAATATCGCTTGATTTATATCACTAAATATCCATCTTGATATAAATCCGATATGCTCTTTTATATAAACGCATTCACGTGTGTCATCCCTTGTACTAACAAAGTGTGTGATCAAAAGTGTTGAAGAAATTCCCAACTGGTAATTAATTAGATACGTAATAACACTAGATTTTGTTTTCTAATCAGGTTGAAAGCAGAGCTAGACAAGACACTGAATTATCCTTATTCATTGTCGATGACTTTGCTTAATCACCGGCTGCCATGTCTTCCTTAAAGCCAAACCCTCCCTTCCCTTTCAGACTCTCTATCTATATACGAGATTCTGTTACAATCTATTATGAGAGCCTAAAGCGTAATTACATATATAATAGCAACATTGTCTGCTAAAGCGTAATTATGTCATTACGCTTTCTTTTCTTTCTTTGGGGGGGGGGTTTCTATATTTCTCAAGGCTGTGTCGTACCTGCCTCGCCGATTAGCGATATCTGTTTGGGGTCTTACATTATAGTAAAGGATACTGGGCTCACCTCGAGGGTGCCATACATCGCTGTCACTTAGGAGTGAACCGTTACTGGCCCAATCGCACTCATGCTTCGTCGGGTTAGTAATTACGCCCTAGCAGATCATGCATATATTATATATGTAATTATGCATGAATGACTTGCGTTGCTCAATATTGCAAACCTCCACCGAGGGTGAGCCTGTCGTGTGAGGAGAGGACCCGGTAGGGGGCTCAACCAAAGTCCCGTTAGGGGCTTGGCTGAGGTTACGAGGTCGAGGGAGATGAAAAAATCTCTTTTGGGGGAGGGGGTGAGGGTGAGCCTGCCGAACTCTCGTCAACCGGAGAGGTTATGAACCCACTCTCCCGACCAAATAAGGGCCGCCATCGGCCCCAAAAGAGAGGATGCGTAAGCATGACTCGACCACCGGGAGAGGAACTTGAAGAACCACCGGGAGAGGTCAATTTCTTGAAAATGAAGAAAGAAGCTATTTCGTCACGAGTGGAGGATATGCTGGTACTTTATGATGCTACTTGATGCTGGTTACTCTATGTTGGGTTACTCACTGGTATCTATGCCAGTGTATCTACGTTGGTCTCTTTCTGGTCACTCTATATGGTATCTATCTGCTACTCACATGCTGTCGATCCAAGAGTTGATCCCAGGTCTTGATCCACTCGATGACAGGTGGTGATCACTCGATGATAGGACTCGATGCCAACCAAGTGTTGATGACGGGACTCGATGACAGGTTGTGATTCACTTGATGCCGGTAGGAGATGACTGGTGTTGATGACGAGACTCAATGACAAGTGTTTATCCCCAGGAAGGAGGTCCCGATTACCGCTAGCCAATACACGGTTATTGGTTGATCCGGTCCTTAGAATAGAAGGAAGGAGGTTAATAGTTGTCCCCACTAAGGATTCATTTTCAAGCGGTATAGGGCAACCAGGTCGGGTAGTATAGTGGGTGGGTAGAAGGTAATAAAAGTAAAGGTCTCTGAGGTCTATTCCTAGGGCATTCTAACTCGTTTCCGGCCGGTACAAGAATACTAGTGGTACCCAGGAGACTGATTCATGGCAGTGTTCTGTAAATTGTATGACTAATATAAGGCGTTGTATAGGGTGTACACGGGGTGATATGTGTGGGGTAATACTACACAAAAGTAAGGGGGTAGTTTGATCCTGTCCTGATAAGATCTCTCTATAGCTGTCCCCACTAAGCAATTCATTCAAGAAGTGTCCCATTGGAATAGATCATCTCCCCTGCCTACTTATGAAACTCAATTTTGGTCCAGAGGATGAATAC
Source organism: Pinus albicaulis (assembly GCA_034641835.2). Lineage (NCBI taxonomy): Eukaryota > Viridiplantae > Streptophyta > Pinopsida > Pinales > Pinaceae > Pinus > Pinus albicaulis. The sequence goes on from CM076583.1 coordinate 43,857,714, forward strand.
CCTGGGCCAAGACTTCAAAATCTGTCTTTTTGTAATCAGAGGATGACTAAGGAGTTTGAACTGTAGGTTGAAGAAATGTCATATGTATATTTTTATTCTTATAGTAAAAGGCTAAAATTAGCCTATTCTGGATGCCAGGAGTTTGTTTTAGATATTGAGAATATATTTCACTTTTAATTTCTTCATTTATGGCTTTGATTTATTTGTATCTTTCTTTGATATCCATATCCTTTTCTACTAGTTTTTTAGATGAATAAACTTCAATATTGTGCTTCTTTTGAATGAGCCAAGTCTTTGAAGTAGTAGATTGTTGTTCTTCTTCAATTATTGTAGGAGGTGCATTTCCTTTTGCTGCTATTTCTGTATCAATCACCTCTATTGTTTCCACTTCTTTATTGGCAGGATTTGGCTTTCGATTTTTACTGTATCTCAATTTAAACTTGGTCTCTGTTGTAGTCTCTACAGTATAGGATCCTTCCTCTCTGTTTCTTTTTGCATTCATGTCTTCTTGGGCTGGAGTTTGCAAAGTTTGACTAGTATCACTTTGCTTCTCTGCCTATACCAAGGTATTCTCCAACCATTCAAATTGATTGGAGAATTTCTCTATCTCTAGTTTCTTTTCATGTACATATGGAGTGAGTTTACACTTAACTCTCATTTTACTTATCACTCCAAGAAGATCATAATACCATAGAAAAAATTTACTAAATTTAAACTCTTGTAAAATAATTTCTGCCTTAGGACCTACATCTCTATTGTTACAGATAAAAGGGCCAACCTGATTTTTCAATTTGAAATGTGTCTTCTTCTTTGCTTCCAAGAAATTAATTGCATATGAATTAAGAATATGCCTTATGTGTTCAAGGTAAAATAACCTCATAGGGAGGTATTTAGGCAATTTATATGGAACTAGACTTGATCCATGTACTCTTATTTCAGTGTGATTTTGGTACAAGTACCAATCACCTGTCCTATTATGTTCTGACAATTGGAGGACATTCTTGATATCTTCACTAATTCTTGGTTGCATGCTGCTATTCAGCAAATTAACCATGGGATGAATGAAGGAATCAATAAAATATGTATAATTGAACTCATTGGATTCTTTCCTTATCAAGGAAGTCCAAAAAATGACTGATTGAGGATTTCCTTCCACATCAAGCTTTTGAAGGTTTATATTAAATTTCTCAGACTAAAAGTGTAAGAACATATGGAATAAGCATGAGGAATACTTGAAAACACCTTCAGAAGGAATTTTGACCAACTTCTCATGGATATTATCAGCAAGGTATTGGGAAAAATTAAAAATGGTAGCAGGAGGCTGATCAGGTCTATAAGTAGATAAAAAAACCTAAATCTACAACATCAGCATTTTCATATGTGAAATAACCAAGAATGAAAGACAACATGGAGATGACATGTCTGGTCCTTTCAGAGAATTTTGCAGAAGGGTATGGAGGATTTATCTTGGGAATTTCTACATAAGAAGGCATGAAGGTTTGAAATATCTGGAACCTCTTGGGGAAGTCAAAATTCAGGTATAGCTGAGTGAGGGCCACAATGGATAGAGCGATTTCATCAAGTGTGGGTTGTATCTCCAACATCTGATTAATTGATTCAGAAGTAATGGTAGATAGGATTTCTTTTTGAAGGTTTATTATTGCTCTTTGATCATGGAAGTAGCAGGATTGACAAAGTCTAATCACTTATGGGCACTGAAAGGTCTGAGGGACAACAAATTTTGGAAAATTTGACTCCCAGATGAAAAAAATTTCAACCAGATCTATGGATTTTTCTTGGCTTCAGTAGTGGAGCTCAAGAAGGTTAAATTTTGTGACTGTATTAGTAATTTTGAAGTCTGTTTCATCTAATGGAATGTGTTCTATATCTACAACAGGGGGTTGTAGAGAATTGATAGGTATAATATTTTTAGAAGCCATTTCTTTTCTTGATTTATCAATTTTTACTCTTTTGACTTTAGAAACATTGATTTAGGCCTATAGGAGCACCTTTGAAAGTTATAACATTTTGCAGAAGGATTTGGATAGAACAGGGGCTTATCTTTTCACTGCAAATATATAAACTTGCTCAATTAACTTAAACTGTAATATCTGTAATAAAAGAGAAACTGCAGGGATTTAGAGTTTCTAGAAAATATATCTAGGGCCTATAGTGCAAATTTTTGTGACAAAAAGTAGTCTCAAGACCTTGGAATTTGGTAAAAATACACCTAGAGTTTGCATAAAATGGATTGAAAGGCACAGGAGGATTTTTTCAATTCTATAGAGGCTTAAATTTCTTAAGTTTATTTAATATTTGACCTTTAACAATCCAAGGTTTCAGAATCTATGCAAGTAGGTATAGGGTTTATAGAAACGAGCTTTAGGAAGAAAAAAGGCTTTCTTTAGGTTCGTTAAAAGTTTCTAAATGATTCAATTAGCGGTATTACTTCTTTATATTGAGGAATAGGTCTGTTCTTTTGAAGAATACCTGGAAATGTTGATGATCCAAAAATAATTTTATGATAGGTTATAGTATTTGAATAAAATAATTATTAATTTAAGATATTAAATTAATAATTATTATTCTAGAATATTTAATATATTTGTGAGATATTTAGAATTAGAAATTTGTTAATAAAAATTTGAACTCTAGAAAAGAGTCGTTTCCTAGGCTCTAAGTTAGGAGAAAAGTTAGTAGTTTGGTTAGAATCTCATTTATTTTAAATGGACACTTGTTTATTTTCCAAGTGATCCATAACTAGATTAAGTTAGAGCATAGAGCTTATAAATAGGTTAGTTTCCTATTTTCATTATAATGTGTAATGAGAGAATGAGAGTGTGAGTTTACGTGTGTAAACTCCTGTAATTTGCCCTGTAATATTTTTGCTTGATCAATAAAGTTGTGTGTCTGAGGACACTTCTGCTCTTTCATGTGGTATCAGAGCTACGGTAACGCTGTGAGGAGGAGATTCTAGCTCTATCAGGTCGTGGAAAACTCAACTCCATTGAAGTGATCAACAAAATATTGGTATGAAATTTGAAATTTTTTTTATTGATTTTAGATCTGCAAATTCTAAAATATTTTTTTTTTAAAAATAGCAAATGCAAATCTGTGTGACTTTTTCAAATTTTTTGAGTGAATAAAAACAAAAAAGAGACAGCGCTGTATATTTTAATTTTTTTTTAAATTCCTTTCAAAACATTCAAATCGATTCTGCAAATCATTCAAAACAACGTTTAATTGGTATCAATTTAAATCGATTCTGCATTTTCATGAGAGTGGTATGCATCGATTTCGGTACGCATAAGTTGGAAGTCCATTTCCCAGCATCGAATCTACAAAACCAACGTATGAACCTTGAAAGCGTTGAACCAGTTAAGTGTGAACTTTGAAAGCGTTGAACCAACATATATGAACATTGAAAGCGTTGAACAAGTGTTGAGCCAGCGTTTCATAAACTTGAAAAGCTTCCTTTGAACCAGCATTTTTGAAAACAACATTTTAAATTAATTGAAACATCCTTTTTAAATGCGTTTGACAGCATTTGAAAATAGTGTTAAAAGCAGCGTTAAAATCAGCGTTAAATGCGTTCAGCAAGCATTTGAAAACAACAGTTTAAAATTGAGCCAGCATTTATGCACAAATTGAGCTAGTGTTTTAAGATTGAGCCAGGGTTCTGCACTTTCTGAAACATCGACTCTGAAGATCGATTCTGAATATCGATTTTGCAATTTTGAATATTGATTCATGAAATATCGATTTTGCAATTTTGAATATCGATTCTGAACATTTTGACATCGTTTACCATCAAATCCAGAATAAGAACATTGTTTTGGCATCGATCAGAAAATAAAATGGCGTTCATTCCGGCATTTTGAAACAACATTTTTTTTTCAGCGTTTTTTCATGTGGAGGCAGACCAACGTTCAGTTGAGTTTAAGAACCAACGTTGAATGAAGCATTGAAATCTGTTTGACATTCGATTGGTGGAAGCTTGGTAAGAAGATCCACATTTAGTTTTTGCAATATATCATTGAAGTCAATTGTTCACATTGTAATTGTTTTTTTTGTGATTTGTAAATGAAATCATATTTGGAGAGATAAGGAAGTTCTTTGTGGCAGATTGGGAGGAATTTGGAGAAATAAGTAGATTTTTTTTTTGTAATATTTTATAATTGGAGTAATAAGGGTATTATTTTTTTTGGAGTAATAAGGAGTTTTTTGTTTTGTAAATTTGTTTATGGAGTGACAGTGCGACTCAAAGTAATTTTACTTTGAGGGGGGGTAATTTTTTTTTTTTACCAGATTGTGCAAAAGCACCATTGTAAAAAGTCAAATTTTGAAATTTCCCTTGTAAAATTTTGAGAAATTGCCTAGAGCCAAGTGCAAAGCTCAGTCAATTTTCTCCTGTTTTGACGACTATTCGAGGGTCAAGGCCAAGCCCCGATAGTTCGTTTTTTGCGTCGTGTGTTTCTGTTGTGTTGCGCATCTTGATTTTTTTTTGGAGCTTGATTCATGGTGTGAAGTCTTAACACTACAATGTCTAAGTTGATTAATTTCTTTTCTGATTCTGACAAACTTGAAGGCTCAAAATCTTACAAAACATGGCAACGCCTCATTGAAAGCACTCTTGTTTATAATGAACTATGGCATGATATTTGTGATGGAGATGTAAAGCCAAATAAACCTATAGATGCAACTACGCTAGCAAAATGGGATGTTAAAAACACCAAAGCATTAGCTTTCATTAAATCCTCTGTCAATGATGAAATGTATGTCCATATCAAAAATGCAAAAGATGCTTGGTCTGCTTTGAGAACTTTTAAAGAATTGTTTGATACTCAGCCTCAATCAAAAAGAGTCGACCTACAATTAAAATTGTTGCATCAAAAATTGACTGAAGAAGGAGATATTCTTGAATACATCTCTAGACGTAAGAATATTAAGCAGGAAATTGTTAATGCTGGTTTTCAAGCAGTTGATGATAGTTTTATGGTCACAATTTTAATTGCTGGGCTTCCTTCTTCCTACACACATTTTTTAGAAACTCTAAAGCTTACTGGAAAGTTAGAAAAGCTAAATTTTGATGAGCTCTACGAAATTTTGACTCAACATGATAAAACTTTTGGGAAGAAAAAGAAAGTGGGTGAAGATGTTTTTCTTACAGAAGCCAGTACTAGCAACTCCCCAGCTGACAATTCCAAAAACAAAGGCAAAGGTAGTTTTAATCAAAATCAAGCAGTGCAAGGTCATGGTTACAGTCAACACAGAGGAAACAACTCCAACAGAGGCTCCAATTCAGGCAGAAACAATTCTCAAGGCAGAGGCAACAATCAAAACAGAGGATCTCAGCAAGGCATAAGAAAGAATCCAGGAAGAGGACAATCTCAAAACAGAGGACAAATCAGAGGTCAAGAACAGTCTCAAGGTAGAGGACAGTCTCAAGGAAGAGGCACTGATTTGAGTCAAATTGTTTGCAGGCGATGTAACAGAGTTGGTCACTATGCTTCAGATTGTCGCACATTAATCAATAAAATTTCTAAGTTTAAACAACCTTCAACACAGTTTGCAAATGATCAAAATCAAGATGATAATGACTCAAAATATGTCTTCACTTCTTCACCAACAATCCAACTTTCCTCTTATGTTAAGAGTGATTATGAAGTTTCTTGGATTTTGGATTCTGGAGCAACTCAGCACATGACCTGTAGACGGGATTTATTTTGGAATTTTCAAGAGTGCCATCTTAACTCCATATTTCTAGCAGATGATACAAAACATACACCTTATGGAAAAGTTGCAGTCAAAGTTTTTCTCCCTGACATTAGAGAAAAATTGATTTCCAATGTGTGGTATGTTCCCACCTTTAAGAAAAATTTGTTGTCTTTGGTCATGATTCGACAAGCTGGACATCAAATAATTATGGAAGATGGCTTAGTTAAGATTAATTCAGTCAAACAGAACTTCCAAACAGTGATGGCAGGATATGAAGATGGAAAACTGTTAAGGATGAAAGGGACATTTATTCCAAGGCATTCTGATTTTGCAGGGGCAGTTACTACAGGAATTTAACCTATAAGATTATGGCATGTAAGATATGGAAATTTGAATTTTGACAGTATTTCTCAATTGCAGAAACAAGGGATGGTTAAAGGACTGCCGACCTTTAATAAGGAAAATGCAAAATGTGAAGCTTGCATTTATGGCAAACAGAGTCAAGAAAGTTTTCCAACAAGTACATGGTGCACAAATAGGCTACTGCAACTAGTTCATAGTGATGTGTGTGGTCCACTTCAACCCTCATTAGGTGGTTTCAAATATTTCTTGCTATTTATTGATGATTTCAGTAGAATGACTTGGGTTTACTTTTTGAAAAACAAGTCATAAGCATTTGAGAAATTCAAAATCTTTCGACAACTTGTTGAAAATGAGGTCAAAGAAAATATAGGTACTCTCAGGACAGATAATGGGGGAGAATTCAACTCAAATGAATTCAAAACTTACTGCAGTGAAAATGGCGTCAAAAGGCATCTTACAAATTTTTACACTCCACAACAAAATGGAGTCATAGAAAGGATGAATCGCACATTGTTAGGCATGACGAGATCCATGTTAACTTTCAAACGGTTAAGTCCAACATATTGGGCAGAAGCAATCCATACATCTATCTATCTAAGAAATAGATCTCCAACTGCTTCGTTAGAAGGAATCACCCCTTATGAAGCTTGGTTTGGTTTCAAACCTAAAGTTAAACATCTTCTAGTTTTTGGATCCATCTGTTATGCCTTAGTTCCCAAAGAAAAGAGAACTAAGCTTGATTCAAGAATTTTAAAATGCACCATGATTGGCTATTTAGATGAAAAGAAAGGGTATCGTCTTTTGACCAAAGGAAAATTTATTGTGAGCAGGGATGTCATTTTTGATGAAACTGAGAGTAAGAGTGCTGAAGAAATTAAAAGTCTTCTTCACAAGTTAGAAACTATGGGCAGTAAAAGGAAAGGAAATATGCAAAGTCAACCAACTTCACCAAATTGGTATGAACTTGATTTTCCTTCCTCTGAAGATGAGTCATCCAGTCCATCTATTTCAACACAATCATCTGGGTCTTCTAGCAGTTCATCAGCGTCTCCAATCAGTAGCCGTTCTTCTTACAGTGATTCTCTAGATTCACCACTTGAACGACGAACATCAGTTTACATTAATCCCCTCTACAATGACAGAGACTTCTCAGAACCTCAAACAAGTGAGCAACAACTTCCAAAATGGGCAGTTCAACTCTTGAAAGATGTAAGGCCTAATGAACAAAACAAAATAGCAACAAGGGCATCAAAACGAAATGAAGGAAATTTTGCTTTAATAGCAAATGATTTTATTGAACCTTCTTCTTTTCAAGAGGCAGTAAAACATAAAGCATGGCAACAAGCAATGGTTGATGAATATCAGGCAGTTCAAGACAAAAACACTTGGCAACTTGTTGATTGTCCTCAGCATGTTAAACCTATTGGATGCAAATGGGTTTATCGAATTAAGTACAAACAAAATGGTGATATTGAAAAGTATAAAGCACGCCTTGTTGCTAAAGGTTTTGCGCAGCAGGAAGGGATCGATTATGAGGAGACCTTTGCTCCCACAGCCAAATGGAACACCACCCACCTCACACTTGCCTTAGCAGCTCAGATAGGGTGGAAAGTTCATCAAATGGATGTCAAAAGCGCTTTTCTCAACGGAGACTTACAGGAAGATGTATACATGACACAACCACTAGGGTTTGAAGTTAAAGGGCAAGAACATAAAGTCTGCAAATTAATCAAGGCTTTATATGGATTAAAACAAGCTCCCCGCGCCTAGTATGCCAAAATGGATGAATACCTTCACAAAGTTGGTTTTCATCGCAGTGAATCCGATGATACTAAGTATGTGCGCCAACAGGGAAAATATCTGGTCATTCTCATTATGTATGTTGATGATTTGATCATTACATGAAACAATGATGATCACATTGAACAGGTGAAAAAGGAGTTGCAAGTAGGTTTTAAGATGACAGATTTGGGACTACTTCACTACTATCTTGGAGTTGAAGTATTCCAACATCCACATCAGATCTTCATTTCCTAGAGTAAATATGCAGCATAAATTCTTCAGTGATTTTGAATGTAGGATTGTAAGCCTGTCCTTACCCCTATGGAACAAAACTTAAAACTTTCAAAATTTGAAGGGGGGGAAAAAGTGGACAGCACGACTTACAGACAGTTGATTGGCAGCTTGATTTATTTGACAACCACTCATCCTGATCTATCTTATGCAGTCAGTATTATTTCACGTTTTATGCAGGAACCATTAGACAGCCACTGGAATGCAGCCAAAAGAGTTCTTCGATATATCCAAGGAACAAAATATTTTGGTCTTCTTTACAAAAAGACTAAAAATTTTGTACTTGGTGGATTTTCAGATGCCGACTTTGCTGGCATTATTGATGACAGGGCATCAACCTCAGGTTACTTAATGAAAATGGGGTCAGCTGCAGTTTCCTGGAGTTGCAAGAAGCAAACTACAGTGGCCACTTCTTCAGCAGAAGTAGAGTACATTTCAGCATGGGAAGCAGCATGTGAGATTGTTTGGTTACGTATAGTTTTATAGGACTTGGGGATTCCTCCAGCAGAAGCTACTTCATTATTCATCGACAATCAATCAGCAATAAATCTTGCCAAGAATCCAATTTTTCATTCAAAAACAAAGCATGTGGACACCAAGTATCATCATATCAGATCTCTCATTGCAAAGGACGTCATCAAGCCATTTTTTTGCCCTTCAGAAGATCAGACCTCCGACATTTTCACAAAACCTCTTGGTAGAATAAAGTTTACTAAGTTCAAGGATGAACTTGGTATCTGTTGTAATGTATCTTTGGATCATAGGGGGGAATGTTAGATGATCCAAAAATAATTTTATCATAGGTTATAGTATTTGAATAAAATAATTATTAATTTAAGATATTAAATTAATAATTATTATTCTAGAATATTTAATATATTTGTGAGATATTTAGAATTAGAAATTTGTTAATAAAAATTAGGACTCTAGAAAAGAGTCATTTCCTAGGCTCTAAGTTAGGAGAAAAGTTAGTAGTTTGGTTAGAATCTCATTTATTTTAAATGGACACTTGTTTATTTTCCAAGTGATCCATAACTAGATTAAGTTAGAGCATAGAGCTTATAAATAGGTTAGTTTCCTATTTTAATTGTAATGTGTAATGAGAGAATGAGAGTGTGAGTTTACGTGTGTAAACTCCTGTAATTTGCCCTGTAATATTTTTTCTTGATCAATAAAGTTGTGTGTCTGAGGACACTTCTGCTCTTTCAAGAAAATGAAGATTTTTGTCTGCGTAGAAGGTTTTTGGGGTTGCAGGAAGCTTTCTGAAGCTCTGCTGGCCTTTAATAGCACTTGGATGACTTCTGCAATGTTTGTAGCGGCACATGGTTGGATTCAGTTTCAATTTGGCTTAAAGGTGGAGTCAGCAGCAATATTTTTAGTCCAAATAGCATTGTCTGCATGAAAATGGTAACAAAAAGGATGAAAAGAGTGCAAATGGGTGGTTATATACATTTTAAACCAAACAGTGTTTACATTAATGAGCAGTCATTTCAAATAGGGGGGTGGTTTGGGTGGGAGGGAGGGAACCGCTCTGGTTTTTGCAGGCTCCAGAAGTGGTTGGCAGAATTATTTGAATTGGTGTAATCGAATAGAAAGATGCCACGTAGAGGAGAGGGAGAGCCTGAAAATTGCATTTTTCGCAAGGTTGAGTGTATGTTAACTATCGCGCTATCAGATGTGTGATAGGCTCTAATAGCGGTCCGATCTGGTGGATGAAGATCAGACGGCTAAGATGATGCAATAGAGTCGTAGAGTTATAAAAGGCATCGGGCCCAGGGTTTTAACTATGAGATTGGTTAATGTGTGATATGGTCAGGTTTTATAGCCAATGGGGTAAGGTAAAAATGTATAAAAACATTGTTTGATATACATAGAGTCGAGATATATAACATGTGGGGAAATAGAACTATAGGTTATAAATAAAACATGGGTCGGGGAAATATACATAAAGGAATTAATTAATATGAGGTAAAGGTTTATACAGGGATTTAATACCTTAGGTTAATGTTAATAAAATGAAGTGTAATTGCGGGATGTAAAATATACTAATTATAGTGTAAAACTTATTTCGGGAGTGAATTTCTTCACTGTGGGGCTTGAAATATCCTTTAAGCATTTATATTTAGGATAAAGGGTTTTTATGAGTTTTTGGAATATTTTTTAAAAAAGGGGAGTTAGCAAAGGGGTTTCACTTTTCTTAAGTAAGATGTGTTTTTAACTTAGGAAAAGGGATCTTTTGTGACGAAAAATGAGTAATAATGGGAAAAAAGGAGAAAATGAAGGGGAGGGGGTATTTTTTACAAGGTAAATGATTTTGAAAGGAAGTTAGTAAATGAAATAACCAATTTTTTGCTCTCCATGCTTGTGAAAATTGCTTTTGATTACCCATCTGCTATCTTAACCCTTTTTCTTCGTTTACATGGGTGCATTTGAGCTTGTAAACCCTTATTCATTTTTCTTTAAAACAACAAACTAACTAATTCTATCCTTATTTATTCCAAGGGCTCAGATTAAACTATTGAGCTCCTTATTATTCTCTACCTAAATATTGATCTTCCAAGATTAGACTTTTTGGCTAGATCTTTATTCTTTATCTATCAACCTGAAATTTAAAGCATGAAGGGTTAAGATTAAGCAGTTTGACCTTAATGGATTGTGGCATTTTAACAGGTTGCACACAATCTTTATTTTGTAGTAAAATTAAATAGTAGTGGCATTTGGATTTGCATCACTTTCTTGTTTTATTTGTATCTCTTTTTGTTTGAGGTCCATTTTTATATTCTTTTTGATATTTTTTCTTTCAAGTCCTTTGATTTTTATTTTAGGACTTTTTCCCTCTTTAAATTATTTATTTTTCTAATATAGGAAAACAATTTGCAGAAAGAAAAGTATGTACATATTACAAGACTAATCAAAGTCTATTCAAAATTATGAATCCTATTATTATAGGACCCTAACAGTGGCTCCACATGGGGATGGAATTTCCTGGTGAAATGTCAAGAACTTTGAGACTAGTAGCCTTAGAAATTTGACTGTGCTGACCTTGAAACTGTTTTCTGAGCTTTGCATTATTCATACTTATGATATTTTGTCTTTCAAGTCTTAGGGAATTCTCTCCGAGCTTCAGATTTTCTAGAAAAAACATCCAATCCAATCTAAAATATGCAATGTTATGTACAATGAGTAAAGTAAACAAAGTGAACTACTGTTATTCTAGGGAATAGTAATGCTTCAACGTTCTACCATTTATAGGTCCACCTGGCAGATCTGATCCATCCAAATCCTTCAAAAAGAATGCATTGTTACCTCTGTAACCATAAATGACATAAGGGCCTTTCCATAAGAAATCAAATTTCCCATGTTTACCTTTCTCTTCTCTCATGTAATCCCACTTAAGAACTTTTTCACCTATATAAAAATCATCTTCCTTAGTCTTCTTGTCAAATATCTTTTTAATATTCTCTTGAACCACTTGAGACTTGAGATAGACATCTTCCCTAGTTTGTTGCAAGTGTATGGTTTGTTTTATCCTTCTTTGGATATCATTGGTTTCAACCTGTAGTTCTTGTATTATTTTCATTACTGGTACTCCTAAAGAAGATGGAAAAACAACATCCATCCTATAAACTAGCTGATAAGGGGATGTACCAATGGACTTCTTTTTGGTAAGTCTATCTGCCCATAAGGCATTCACTAACTTTTTGTTCCAGGTTTTCTTATTATCTTCTAGTAGTTTCTTGATGATATTCACAAGGCTTTTATTGGAGGATTCAGAAATACCATTACCTTGAGGGTAATAAGCAGTGGAATAGCTAAGGGTAATGTGGTATTTATTACATAATTCAATCATATTTTTGGACTTGAAAGAAACTGCATTATCAGTAATGAGCTTTTGGGGGCATCCAAATCTTGACAATAGGTTGTTTTTCTAAAAATGAGATTATGACAGTAAAAGTGGCTTGCCTAGAATGTATGGCTTCTTTCCACTTAGTGAAATAGTCTGTGGCTGTCAAAATCCACTTGTGTTGGGCTAAGGATGGAGGGTGAATTTCACCAATGAAGTCAAGACCCCATTGTTGAAAAGGAATTTATGTGGAGATGGGTTTAAGGGGTAAAGGTAGTATATTTTTCTTTCCTTCAAAGATTTTACATTTGTGACAAGAGGTCACATACTTTTTCACATCTGCAAACAGTGTAGGCCAAAAAAACCAGCTCTCAAGATTTTATCTGCAGTTGTCTTCCAGTAAAGGTGTCCTCCACAGTCACTTGCATGAAACTCTTTCATAAATTTATCAGCTTCTTCTTTAAGAAAACAATTCAATAAAATTCCACCATGATCTTTCCAAAACAATACATTGTCTATGATACAAAACTTCATTGCCTTTAACTTCAAAAATCTAGCTTTAGTTCCTGATAATCCAAGAGGAGCTTCTAAATTTAGTAATACAAATATGATATATGCATACCATGGTGAGTCTGAAAAAGACTTCATTGATCTCTGGATTCACCATCTCTTTTTGATCATCTAATTGGGCAATAAAATTTATATCTAAAGCATGACAATTTGATTCAGCCATAAGTTTTGCTAAACCTTGACCTTTAATGAGTTTGGTGGGCTTAATTTCTATGTCATATTCCAAAATATTGGCAATCCATTTTCCTCTTTTACCATCAGACCCATTATGAGTTAGAATGTCCTTCACAACTGAATTTGGAACATAAGCAATGATATGTGAATATAGGATGTACACTCTAAAGTCTTTGATAGCCTTTACTAAAGCTGGTGCCTGCTTTTCCATTATGTTATACTTTAAAGTGGCATCTCTAAGTGATTTGCTGAAAAAAGCAATGGGCTGCTCTTAGCTCTGATCATTTCTTTGCAGTAAGACTACAAGAATAGTATGTTCTGAAGCAAAGGAAGAAATAATGAAATCTTTTTTGAAATCAAGACTTATTAGGACTGGTTTTTTTTTCAAGGCTTGTTTGATTGATTCAAATGATTTTTTGGCCTCAACAATCCATTTAAGTGTTGAGTATTTTTTCAACATGTTATTTAGTTCTCTAATTATTTCTGCTAATTTTGAAATGAATCTTCTGAGAAAATTGATTTTTCCTAATAAATCATGCATTTCTTTAATATTCCTAGGATGACTAATGTTTAGAATGGCCTCTATACTAGCTGGGTCTATCCTAATTCCCTCTTTAGATATGATATGTCCTAACAAATTACTATTCTTCAAGCTCAAATAGAGTTTTTTTAGGATTTAAAGATATGCCAAATTTACTGCATTTGATAAACACTTGGCTGAGATGATCTAGATGTTCATTGTCAGTCTTTGAAAATATAGTAATATCATCTAGATAGATCACTATAAAATCATGAAATTATTTAGCAAATTCTATATTCATATCTCTTTGAAAAGTGGCTCCTGCATTCATTAATACAAAAGGCATTTTCACATACATGAAAGTACCCCAAGGAGTAGTAAAAGCAGTCTTAGGTTGGCCTTCTGGTTGAACTAAAATCTGGTTATATCCAGAGAATCCATCAAGCAATGAAATCCTGGAAGAACCAACAACCCTCTATAAAATGTGATCCATCTTGGGGAGAGGTTAGTTGTCTTTAAGGACACTTTATTTAAATTCCAGAAATCAACACACAGTCTGATCTCCCCTGTCTTCTTCCTAGTGGAAACTAAGTTTGAAACCCAATTAGAATATCTGATAGGTGTAATTATCTAGGCTTCATACATTCTCTTAACCTTTTTTCCAATTAAAGGCATTAAAACTAGATTGATTCTTCTATGCTTCTGTTTGAAAGTTTTTTGATCTTCTTTTATGGGTATTTTGTGTTGTATTATGCTAGTGTCATAAGATTTTAAGTTCTCATAACTCCATGCAAATACATCCTGAAATTCCTTAAACAAAGTTATGTATTTCACTTTTTCTTCTTGAGGTAAGGCTTTTGAAAGTTTTATCATCTTAGGCTTTAGTTATGTTCCTATATTGCACTCTTCTATGTCATATCTTAATGGTTCCATATTTGGTTTTCTTGCAACATCATTTGAATAAAAAATATCTTCTAAAGGGGCTAATCCCTTAGGTAAAAATTAGTTGTTTTTAAGGTTTAAAATGTGAGAATCATCATCTGCTAATTCTTCAATTTCTACCTTTTCTAAATTATCTATTTCTAATTGAGTAAATTTAGTGGGTTTAGTAAAAGCTAACTTATTTACATCTACAACATCTATATCAATCTCACTATCTGTGGTTTGATCTTTTGTACAATTTGTGTCTATGTTACAATTTTGAAATTCTCCTTCAACATTCATGAAATGATAAATCTATTCATCCTGTAAAAATATCTGCCAATGTTTTAGATTATCTGGTATTGTAGGCCTGTGTTTAACTTCTATTGTATATTTATGATTTGGTTGAAAAGGCAGATTGCAGGTGCTAGAAAAAGTTGCTAAAGTGTGTGTCTGCATGTTCCGTTTTCTAGGAATTGCAGCAAAGTCACATTCAAGAAGTTCACTAATCAGATCTAAAATTGTTTCTCTATATTGGCTTAATATTAGATTATATATGGAATACTCTCCCCTTATCTGTTTCCCAATCAACTCAGAGTCACCCATGATTGACACTCTTTTGGCTCCTAAATTTATAACAATTTGCAGTCCTAAAATCAGAGCTTCATATTCAGCCATAATGTTTGTACATTTGAAATTTAATCTAAAGGCATGACCTTCTCCATGATTTTTTTCCATATTATGTATCCAAACTCCTACTCCTTCTCCTAATTTGTTAACTGATCCATCAAAATCTAGGTTCCACATTGATTCATGAAAAAAAATTTCATTGTCTGGTGCTTTCTTTTTCTGTTTTAGTTCAATGTTGTTCTCTATGTCTGTTTCAGAATTAGATAAAATAAAGGAGTCCATATCAGTAGGTGTATAATAAATAGGATAGTTTCGAGGTCTTTCTACACTACTAACCATGTACTTCAAAAAAACTCTCTGTAAAGTTTATTGGGTTTTCCAAAAACTAATATTGTTACATAAGACATGTCTAGCTGTAGAGATCCCTGCAGTTTAGCTCCCCATGAGTGAGATTACAAAATTCCATACTGACATCCATGACTATGCTTTTTCCAGGGTATTGAACTAAAGTAACACATAAATATTTGATCAAGCCTAAACATTTCACTTTTTTGGAATCAAATGAGAGGAGATATTTACAAGATCTAGTGATGTCTAAATTCAAGGTTTCCATTATTTCTTTTGGCATTAAATTATGTGAAGCCCCTAAATATAGCATTGCATTATGTAAAATCTGATCATGAACAGTTAAGCTAATGTCGAAAGGAGGAACTCCTCCCTCTTAGTGTTTTCTATTAACTTCAGGACCAAAGAATATTCTCCATCATCACTTAAATTAACTGAATCTTCTCCATCATTCATATTTAAAGTCTCAGTGATATGTGATTTTTATAGGTCATGTTTTACCTATTCTGTCAAAGGAATTGGTATCTTAAGTTTCGCAATTTAAACTTGGATGTTGAATGGTGCTTGTGATTTTCCTAACAAAATTATTTCTTCCTTTGTAACTGTAGTTTGGGTAGTTTGTCTTCTTTTTCTACATTTGGCTTTTCATTTTCTCTTTGTATTTCCACTATTTTACTACTTCTAATTTTCTTTTCAGGGATAGTTTGAGATGCAGTGGAAGTTTTGGTAGATTTTGTGGTTTCAACAACTGTTTTAGCAGTGGTTGTTTTAGAATCAACTAATTTTGGATCAACAACAAAATTTTTTAGATATAAAATTGTTGTTTTGGTTGAAGTTGTTGTCTTGGCAAAAGCAGACTTTTGAGGATCTGCTGGTGTTTGAACAACAGCATATGTTATGTCAACAATTTTAGGACTGGGTGTAATTTTGGGACTTGAGATTTTTTTATTGGGATTTGAATTCTTTTGAGTTGAACTAGAGTTTTTTTGGGTTCCCCTAGGGAGGATTTGCAGAACTTTAGTGGTAGGAGCCTCTACTGTTTTCTTTGTTTGAGTTTGGGCAGATTTCTTAGTAGAAGGCTCTACATTTTTCCTGCTCCTAAGGTTATATTGCTTATGAAATTCATTAATTGCAAACTCATAACCTTGCTTGTAATCAAAAGACTCACCAAAATCTAATTGTAGTTATCGTAATTCATATAACTCTTGTTCTTCTTATGTAAGAAAAATAGTGTTATCATCATTAATGTCCATTAGATTGGTTTGAGTGTCTTCATAATTTTCATTTTGGTGAGAAATTTTAGTATAGTTCTCTTGGAAAGGTGGTCTTATTATTTGGTTAGGTGCTGATTCTCTAGATTTTCCAGTGTCGGTGTTTTTCCTAAAATTGGGATTTCTAATTTGAGGTCCTTGTCGTTGGTTATCCCACTGTGGATTTTTTCCATGTTATCTAAACTATCCATCATTCCTTCTAATGTTTTTGCTAAGCTATCTATTTTCAAATATGAAGTTGATGTTTCCTCTTTTATTGTCACTCTCCTTTCATTTCTTAATCTAGCTTTCTTGGCTAACAAGTTTTCCTTTACACTTACAACATTACTTTGCATTTGCTCTAAGGTTTCTAGATTTCTCTCTCAGCTGGTAAGCCATATATGTATCAAAACCATCAGGGAATTTGATAAGGGCAGAGTCTGGAGGAGGTTTAAGATTAGCAGGGATTGCATTGTAAATAATGTTATATCTTGTACAATTGTCTTAGACTGTCTCATTTGGTGCTCTTTTTATATTTTCAAATTCAGAAAAAAAATGTAATGCATTCTTATTTTTCTCCCATATATTAAGAAACATCCTATGGAAAACATCTAAATCAACTATACTACTAGAAGGTAAACATTTAAACCACTTCTTAACATCATCAGCTAAAGTTTGAGACAAAATTCTCATTTGAACATCAGAATCATCTAATTCATGAAATTCAAAGTAGTCTGTCATTTTATTAACATGTTTTTGTGCAGTGTAGTGAGTGGTTCCATCAAATTGAGGGATTTTGCTTTGGTAATCTTGGGGCACGGAATTTAGAGGGGCTTGTAGGACCAATGAGGCATATCTAGCAGCCATGGATTGGATTCTAGCTTGGCTAGGAGGTAAGTTTGAAGTACTTGGTGAAGAACTTGAGGTACTTGCAGATGTAGTTAATGCACTTGCAAATGAGATTGGGATATTGGAAGATGTAGTTGGGATGCTAGAAGAATAGCTTGGAAATGAGAATTAAGTATTGGAAAATGCAGCAGAAATGCTAGGGGATGAACTTGAACTATTTGAGGATGGAAATAAAACTCTAGGTTGAAATGGTTTCTTGGGATAGAATGAATCTATGGAATGAAGTGTGGTGGAAACAATGGATGAAGTGGTAGTAAATAAGGATGAACCTACAGATTCTAAAATATTGGTATCTAAATGACTGGTAGAAGGCCTAGGGGTATAGGCTGATAAAGCAGTCAATTCAACTAAATTTTGTAAATAAGATTCATCAATTTCCTAAATCAAAGTTGCAGTTATGGCATCCAATTTATCATAAACTTCAAAAAAAAAATTATCATAATCAACTGAAACAATTTCCTTCTTAGTTTCAATGAATGAAATGAAATCAGCATCTATTACAGTATTATGTATGTCACTTTCTGATTTAGTTCTAAACAAAGTTTGTTCAAAAGCTAGATCAAATTCAATGTCTTGTAAACTTGATAGTTTATTTGGAAGAGAATTTGATTTGATCAATGAATTTTTATTACCTAAACTCTCTACTTTTTTTCTTTTCTTTACAATTTTGTCAGGATTATCGACTATGATAGTAGGTTGTGGATCTGGATTGGACCTGGTATAGTAGACTCTTCTAGAAGCCAAAATTACATTTTTTTATGAAAATATACTCACAACTCCTCAAAAAAATCTTAATGTGAAAAGATAAGTGAAAATGTTTCCTTTAAGATTTATTTTAAAACTGAGGATTTGTTAGTTCCCCAGTATGGTTGCTAGTATGTTATCACTCCAATAATTCTTGAAAGTTGTGAGATTTTTTATTTTACTTTAAAGAATATTAGAGGTAACCACAAACCTACTTTTAAGCCTTAAGATCTAGCCTTCCTAATGCTCAGAGAGGGCTCTCTCTATATGATTTATCTTTGTTGATTGTATTTGATTTTAGGCTAGTTATGTAGGGTAAATTGGTTTTGGATTTTGATTTGATTTGGTGGTGAAATCACTTACTTAGATGGATGGATGTAGGTCTGTATTCCATTAGGCTAATGGAGTCAATGTATCAAGCAATCAGATCAAGATCAAGTTCTAAAGGGAAATGTTTACAGGGCAAGACAACTAAGTTAGTTCAGATCTTCAAGGTTGATGGTGAAAACGGTTTCAATCGAGGTAAGAGAGCAATTAAGGGTTCTCAATTAAGGGTTAAATCGAAACTAGGCAAAAATTAAGGGTTCCTTAGTCTAGATATCAGTAGAAAACATGTAAATGATAAATAGTTCAAGACAGAGTGATTTTAACATATTCTGAGATAACAATTCCTGATTTATCATTTAGATTTAGAACACATTCAAGTATTGATTAAAAACATAATAAATTGACAAGGAAACACGTGAAAATACTTCATTGTAGTGACCCAACACATGATTCATGTAATAGGACGCTTTATTGCTTTAATCCAGTATGCCAACTTGAAATTGGTACAATCACCCTTAGGTTCAGAATAGTACAACTATAGAAATGTTCAGCAATTCATCCACACTCAATACTTCTAAATAAGAAGTATTTATACAAAAAATATTTACAAGATATCCTAAAACAAAATTAGGAATTATTCATGGAAAATAAATATCTTCATGCAAGAATATACTGACAGCTTTATAACTAATACTAGTTGTCCCTTTTTATTGAAATTACTTGTTTGTTGTCTTGGATTTGTTACTGCTTTCTCTCTTTGTTGTTCAATGAAGACTGTAGTTGGACAGTGAGGTGTCTTTCACGCTGGCAGTTTATCTTTGTATTGTAATTTTAAACTTTTACCTTGAAATGATACTCTTTATCTTGATACTCTTTCACTGTAAATGTAAAAACAACAAGCTATGTTTTATTTTTTTACTATTTTGTACTTATTGCAATTTGATTTCAAAGTAAATCAAGAAAAAATTCCCAAAGTTCATCCTCTGGTAGTTTTATCTTCATCATCCTTCTGAAAATCTCATCAGCGTCAGTATACTTTGAGAATGTGGGCTTGTTGATAAATATGTGTTTCACCTCATGTTGTAGGTAAAAAAAATTCTCCAAATTCTTATAGATTACCTTCCCTGTTGGAATACCATGTGAGGTAGGTAGATTAACCTAATATTTGGCAACTTCTCTCATTTTCTGGTCAAAATCATCTTGCTTCATTAGTTTGTCATGAATAACGAATGGATTTGGAAGGCCTTTCTTCCTTAGGAAATCAAATTTCATCGTAAGCCTTGTGATAGCCAATTCCATGTTTTGGCATTTCTCCTCTAACTATATCATCAAATTCTTTTTAGAAGTTACCTTTCTAAATTTTAGGATGATATCTATTCTGTCATTAATACCAATTTCTTCTAACTCTTACCTGTTTTTAGAATTTAGAAACTTAATTATTTCAAGGGATTCTTTAGGTTTTTTACCAAGATCTTATTTGATCTTCTGGATTTCTTATTTTGCTGATTTAACTAAATATTTTTGCTCATATATAACCTATATTGATGGTCAAATATCATTGAATGCTTCAATGATATTGGCCCGTAGTTGTTGTCTGATTTGGGCCATAGGTTCTTTCAATGTTAGATCTTTTTATAACTTCTTAAACTGATCATTTAATCTGTTTTCTCTTTGTTATTCATTCTTATGCATTATCTTGTAAAATTTCTTTACATCTTCAAGACTTTTAAGTTGTTATTTAAGTCTATTTATCTCACTATTCTGAATAGACATGTCTTGCATAGCTTTTACCAATTTACTTGCTTCATATGAATGTTGTGTTGATGTTGTTGAAGACTTTGTTGCTAAAGTGGTTGATGAATTGATAGGTAATGTTGTAGCCATGGGGATTGTAGGTGCCAGTGATTCAGCTAGCGTGGAAGGTAAAATAGTAGTAACTACATTAATAATTGTGACTGGAAGTTATTCTTCTTTATCATTTTTCTCTTGAATTAACTTGTCCATTTCATTCTCCATTTCCTTTACCTGAGCAGTCAACTGTAAAATGATATTGATCATCTCATCTTTTTTATTTGTATCCTGTAAGACTTCCTTAGCTTGAGGATGTTCTATAGGGGGGAAAATTTAGTTGTTTCTTTAATGTATCAATGTTTTCATTTTTCTTATTGATCAATTCCTCTACAAATTTTACATTTTTAGGATCATATCCTACTTCAATTACTAGCTCTTCCAAGGATTTAATTCTAGTGTCTTTTTCCTGTGAAGAAGCCTTTTCCAATTTGAGCTGATGTCTGATATTTGCAAGAGTGTTTTGCAGATTTTGTACACTCATGGCCTTGGTGCTCATTGTAGAATAGATCATCTCCCCTGCCTGCTTATGAAACTCAATTTGGTCCAGAGGATGAATATCTTGGGCCAAGACTTCAAAATATTTATTTTTGTAATTAGAGGATGACTTAGGAGTTTGAACTGTAGGTTGAAGAGATGGCATCTACATATTTTTATTCTTATAGTCAAAGGCTACAAGTAGCCTATTTTAGATGCCAGGATTTTGTTTCAAATATTGAGAATATATTTTAGTTTTAATTTCTTCATTTCTGGATTTTATTTCTTTGTATCTTTATTTTATATCCATATCCTTTTCTATTGTGTGTTTCTTTTGAATGAGCTGATTATTTGAAGTAGTAGGTTGTTCTTATTCTTCAATTATTGTAGGAGGTGCATTGTCTTTTGCTGCTATTTCTTTATCAATCACCTCTATTGTTTCCACTTCTTTATTGGTGATATTTAGCTTTGGGTTTTTACTGTATCTCAATTTAAACTTGGCCTCTGTTGTAGTCTCTGTACTATAGAATCCTTCCTCTCTGTTTATTTTTTTATTCCTATCTTCTTGGGTTGGAGTTTGCAAATTTTAACTAGTATCACTTTGCTTCTCTTCCTCTACCAAGGTATTCTCCAACCATTCAAATTGATTGGAGAATTTCTCTATCTCTGGTTTCTTTTCATGTACATATGGAGTGAGTTTTCTCTTAACACTCATTTTACTTATCACTCCAAGAGGATCATAATACCATAGAAAATTTTTACTAAATTTAAACACCTGTAAACGTTTTTATGTCTCACGACCTACATCTCTACTATTATAGATAAAAGGGCCAACTTGATTTTTCAATTTGAACTGTGTCTTCTTCTTTGCTACCAAGAAAATAATTGTATCTGAATTAAGAATCTTCCTTATGTATTCAAGGGAAAATAACCTCATAGGGAGGTATTTAGAAAATTTATATGGAACCAGACTTGATCCATATACTCTTATTTTAGTGTGATTTTGATACAAGTAACAATCACCTATCCTATTATGTCTTGACAACTGGAGGACCTTCTTAATCTCTTCACCAATTCTGGGCTGCATGCTGCTGTTCAGCAAATTAACCATGGGATGAATGAAGGAATCAGTAAAATCCATATAAGTGAACTCATTGGAGTCTTTCCTTATCAAAGAAGTCCAAAAAATGACTGATTGAGGATTTCCTTCCACATCAAGCTTCTGAAGGTTTTTATTAAATTTCTCATATTGAAAGTACAATAACATATGAAATAAGAATGAGGAATACTTGAAAACACCTTCAGAAGGCATTTTGACCAACTTCTCATGGATATTGTCAGCAAGGTATTAGGAAAAATTAAAAATTGTACCAGGAGGTTGACCAGGTGTAAAAGTAGATAAAAAACCTAACATTACAACATCAACATGTTCATCTCTAAAATAACCAATAATGAAAGACAACATGGAGTTCATATGTCTGGTCCTTTAAGAGAATTTTGCAGAAGGGTATGGAGGATTTATCTTGGGAATTTCTACATATGAAGACATGAAGGTTTGAAATATCTGGAACCTCTTGGGTAAGTCCAGATTCAGGTATAGTTGAGTGAGGGCCTGAATGGATAAAGGGATTTCATCAGGCATGAGTTGTATCTGCAACATCTGATTAATTGATTCAATAATAATGGTAAATAGGATTTCTTTTTCAGGGTTTATTATTGCTCTCTGATTAGGGAAGTAGCAGAATTGACAGAGTCTAATCACTTCTGGGCACTGAAAGGTTTGAGGGACGACATATTTTGGCAAATTTGACTCCCAGATGAAAACTTCATCAGCCTGATCTATGGATTTTTCTTGGCTCTAGCAGTGGAGCTCAAGAAGGTTAAATTATGTGACTGTATCAGTAATTTTGAAGTCTATGTCAACTAATGGAGTGTGCTCTATATCTATAACAGGGGGTTGTAGAGAATTTATAGGTGCAATATTTTTAGAAGCCATTGCTTTTCTTGATTTATCAATTTTTACTCTTTTGAATTTAGAAACACTGATTTAGGCCTGTAGGAGCACCTTTGAAAGTTATAATATTTTGCAGAAGGATTTGGATAGAACAGGGGCTTAAATTTTGTCTATAAAGGTATAAACTTTCTCAATTAAATTAAACTATAATCTCTGTAATAAAAGAGAAACTGCAGGAATTTAGAGTTTCTGCAAAAGATATCTAAGGCCTATAGTACAATTTTTGTGACAAAAACTAGTCTCAAGACCTTGGAATTTGGTAAAAAGACACCTAGAGTTTGCCATGGATTGAAAGGCATAGGAGGCTTTTTTCAAATCTACAGAGGCTTAAATTTCTTCAGTTTATTCAATCTGTGATCTTTAATAATCCAAGGTTTCAGAATCTATCCAAGTAGGTCCAGGGTTTACAAAAACAAGCTTTAGGAAGAAAAAAGGCTTTCTTTAGGTTCGAAAAAAGGTTCTAAATGATTCAATTAGTAGTATTACTTCTTTAGATCAAGGAATAGGTCTATTCTTTTGAAGAATACCCGGAAAATGAAGATTTTTTTCTGCACAGAAGGTTTCTGGGTTACAAGAAGCTTTATGAAGCTCTGTTGGCCTTTAATAGCACTTGGATGACTTCTACAATGTTTGTAGTGGTAGATGGTTGGATTCGGTTCAATTTGGCTTAAAGGTGGATTCTGCAGCAATATTTTCGGTCCAAATAGCACTGTCTATGTGAAAATGGTAACAGAAAGGATGAAAAGAGTGCAAAATGGTGATTATATACATTTTAAACCAAACAATGTTTGAATTAATGAGCGGTCGTTTCAAACAGGCGGGTGTTTTGGGCACGGGGAGAAAACCGCTCAGTGGTTTTCGCTGGCTCTAAAAGTGGTTGGCAGAAGTATTTTTATTGGTGCAATCAAATAGAAAGATTCCACGTAGAGCGGAGGGAGAGCCCAAAAACTGAGTATTTCACAAGGTTGAGTGTATATTAACTATCGCGTTGTCAGATGTGTGATAGGCTCTAATAGTGGTTGGATCTGGTGGATGAAGATAAAATGAATAAGATGATGCGACAGAGTCGTAGAGTTGTAAAAGGCGTGGGGCCCAGGGTTTAGACTATGTGATTGGTTAATGTGTTATATGGTTGGGTTTTATAACCAATGGGGTAAGGTAAAAATGTATAAAAAAAATATTTAATATACATGGAGTCGGGATATATAACATGTGGGGAAATAGAACTATAGGTTATAAATAAAACCTGGCTAAGGGAAATATACATAAAGGAATTAATTAATACGGGGTAAAGGTTTATACAGGGATTTAATACCTTAGGTTAATGTTAATAAAATGAAATGTAATTGTGGGATGTAAAATATACTAAGTATAGTGTAAAACTTATGTCAATAGTGAACTTCTTCACTGTGGGGCCCGAAATATCATTTAAGCATTTATACTTAGGATGAAGGGTTTTTATGAGTTTTTGGTATATTTTGAAATAAAGGGGAATTAGAAAATGGGTTTCTTTTTTCTTAAGTAAGATGTGTTTTTAACTTAGGAAAATGGATCTTTTGTGAGGAAAAATGAGTAATAATGGGAAAAAAGGGGAAAATGAAGGGGAGGGGGTATTTTGTACAAGGGAAATGATTTTTCAAGGAAGTTAGTAAATGAAATAACCAATTTTCTGATCTCCGTGATTGTGAAAACTGGTTCTACTTACCCATCTGCTACCTTAACATTTTTTCTTTGTTTACATGGGTGCATTTGAGCTTGCAAACCCTTATTCATTTTTCTTTAAAACAACAAATGAACTAATTCTATCCTTATTCCTTCCAAGGGCTCAGATTAAACTGTTGAGCTCCTTATTATTCTCTACCCAACTACTGATCTTCCAAGATTAGACTGTTTGGCTAGATATTTATTCTCTATCTATCAACATGAGATTTAAAGCATGAAGGGTCAATATTAAGTAGTTTGACCATCATGGATTGTGTAATTTTAACAAGTTACACACAATATTTATTTTTTAGTAAAAGTAAATAGTAGTGGCATTTGGATTTGCATCACTTTCATGTTTTATTCGTATCTCTTATTGCTTGGGGTCCTTTTTTATATTCTTTTTGATATTTTTTCTTTCTAGTCCTTTGATTTTTCTTTTAGGAATTTTACCCTCTTTATATTATTTATTTTTCTTTTATAGGAAAACAATTTGCAGAAAGAAAAGTATGTACATATTACAAGACTAATCAAATTCAATTCAAAATTATGAATCCTATTATTATAGGACGTTAACAACGGGGAGCCAACGTTAGGACTTCAACGGCTTGATCCAGGTGGATATTGGTGGCCACCCACCTATTCCACTTGGGACCCCACCATTTTATCTTTCATTTTTTCAGTTTCAGCATAACTTACTATTTTTAGCAGTTTTTCGGGTCCTAAACTTCCGGAGCCATTTTGAGGCCCTAAACGACGTTTTTTGGGCATCACACCTCCAGCGAATATCATTTTGTTTCGGAATGATATTCGTGGCAAAAGTTGTAGTCCTCGGATAGAGCTTTATAATGATGTATCATGAGTGTCAAACGGAGATAGTATGCCAAAGTTACATCCCTAGGAGATGAAGCGCCAAAACTATGGGCCCCGTTTGGGTAAATTGGTGTTTCAACTTCCCAGGGACGTAACTTTGGCATAATATCTCCGTTTGATGCTCATGATACATCATTAGAAAGCTCTATCCGAGGACTACAACTTTCGCCATGAATATCATTTTGAAACAAAATGATATTTGTTGGAGGCGTGATGCCCAAAAAAACATCGTTTAGGGCCTCAAAACGGCTCCGGAAGTTCAGGACCCGAAAAACTGCTAAAAATAGTAAGTTATGCCGAAACTGAAAAACTGAAAGAGACAATGGTGGGGGCCCAAGTGGAATAGGTGGGTGGCCACCAATATCCACCTGGATCACGGCTGGAACACAAGGGACCCCGCCAGTCGGTGGATTTGTGTAGATAAACACTCAAGGGCTATACCAAACGCAACCCCACTTCCCGGGGTTTCCCAATCAATAGAATAAAACAATAGTAGAATGCTACGAAATATGAAAAGGTATTGGTCATCCTCCACGACTGTGTCTAATTCTGCAAAAATACTCAAATGTTTCAAACAACGTTTACTGTGACTTTTGTGCCTCTAAAACTGATAATATGGAGCAATTTAGAGCCCTTAATGCATTGACAGAACGATTAGATGGGCTACCCTATAGAGTAATCGAGACTCTGAGACGACGAGGAGGGGGAGGAATGAGAGGTAGCAGAAATGGAGGAAGAGGACTGGTGAGATGTTATAAATGTGATCAGGAAGGTGATGTAGCGATATAATTTCCACTACCCAGGATACCATGGAGCTCTTAATGCAGAGTGAATGCACATGCTATTGAAGATTGCCCAAAGCTGATTAATAGGTGGGAAGAGAGAGCCAGAAAAAGAGGAGCTAACCTAGTTAATACAGAACCAAAGATAGTAGATCCTAAAACCTCTAAAAATTGTAGCTATAGTGACACGAGGAGGGAAGAAAATAGGAGAGGATGCACAAGAAATGGACCCGATAAAGTTAGTCAAACCTGCATCCCCAAAGAAGGCTTTTAACCCAGACCAATAGAAGCAATACTTTAAAGAAGCATTAGAGAAATTCTCACAGATAGGAAAACATCAGATTATCGAGCTTCCAGAACCATTTAGTGAAGGAGGAAAGATACTCCCTACAAGCACATATATAGAAGAGTGGTTCTGATTGTTCCTGAAAATTGTAAACAATGAACAGATGTTGGAACAATCAAAGAAAAATCTAGAAATCGTCATGCAAGGAGGAGAAGGACATGGAGACTCATGTAACACAGTTGAAAAATATATAAGAAGAGTAAAAAGAAATGAGAGAAGGACCGGAAAAGAGTTCCGCATAAACGCTCAAGTTATGGGATTCCAAACCAGAGACACAATGCTAGATCTCAGATCAGATGTCAATATTCTACCTTGAAAGACATGGGAAGCACTGGGAAAATCGAAGCTATCATACTCACCAATACAACTCAGAATGGAGAATCAATACTACATTGTACCTATAGGAAGGCTGGAAGAAGTTGAGGATGATTTTTTGGGAGTAAAATCCTATAGGGACTTTGAAGAAATAGATATCATGGGTGACAAGGACCCTTATCCTACCTTGCTAGGAATAGATTAGGCCTGTGAAAATTACGCAGTCATCGACTTAAAAAAGTTTTGAAGATTGTGAGTTCAGAGTAGTTCAGCCATTGGAACCGTATCAAGGCCCCTGATACACAGAAACTGTTGACAATAGAGAAGATACTGAGATTCTAGATCAACTCTACCATATGACTGCAGGAAAGAGAGAAGATTACATTAATCCTACAACAGGAGGAATGGTAAGCCAGAGAAGTGTTCAGAGTCCTAACGTAGGATCAGAAGTGGCTTGGGATGATAGGTAGTAGGGAGGATAGGAAATCAACACTAGAAGATGCGCCAATGTTCGTGGAGTCAACTGGATTGGTACAGAGGTAAGAGAATACCCAACTCTTTCAAATATGAAAGATGTGAATATATTTAATACCAAAGTAGAATACAAGGTGCCAGTAGAACATAGATTCCCTCTCATGGACGTAGCACTATAATCCACTTCAGTAAGATGGTGAGAAACCCATCGTAGCGCTCTCTATGAATGAGAAGATATTTCCAGAGCATTCAGAACAAGATTTCATGTGGCTTCAGGACTGTAACTGGGAGAAAAGTACAGAGGGAATTTCAATCCCCTAGTACATCTAAACAGTTGCGAGTATAAGTGGATGAAAGAAGAATATCCAAAATATTTATGGGCAGACAACTTCATAAATTCATTAGACACCATTCCGCGAGCTTGGTACCTGACAGAAGAGAAGAAGAGAGGAACAGGTACTTAGGAAACAGTTGCAGAGAAATTCATGCAATGTTTTTATTTCAAGGGAGACACAGATCAAGTTACAAATACCCTACAAGAAATTAAAATAATATTGTTCTTCCCAGAGCTTGAGGAAAATGAAGAAATATCCTTATCAGAGAAAAAATACAAGGAATCAATATCATGTAAGAGAATAGATCGGGAAATATACGATGATGATTTAGAAAATCTTCGACATCTATACTTTGAAGAAAAGGAAGGGGAGTGAGAGATACAAGAGGAACCAACTACTGAGGGATTACATCTGTTACACCTAAAGACAAAGAAGTAGAACATTGGAAGAACAGAGAAACCCATGATTGCATCCATCAGAGATTATTGGAATACATAAACCACAAAAGAAATCTTTGACCTGCTACAGGAGTATGAAGACCTATTTCCATCTTAAGTGGAAAAGATAAAAGGAATCAAAGGAGATCTGGGAGAGATGCACATAGTCCTAAAACCGATTGCGAGGCCAGTAAAGCATAGACCTTACTGCCTGAATCCGAGATTAAAAGAAAAGGTTAAAACAGAGATAGAGAAAATGTTGAATGTAGGCTTAATTTTTCTAGTTGAAGAAGAAGAATGGGTCAACCTAATAGTGATAAAAATTAAAAATGAGAAATCAGAAATTAGAGTATGTATGGACTACAGAAATCTAAAATTTTCATGATTCGTTTCCAACTCCATTTAGTGACGAAGTTCTCGACAATGTAACAGGAAATGAAGCATACTCATTCATGTATGGCTTCTCAGGGTATCATTGGATGCGAATAGCAGAAGAGGATAAAATAAAACTACTTTCACAACAGAATGGGGATCATACGCCTATCATGTCATGCCTTTTGGCCTAAATAATGCACCAGCTGTGTTTTCACGGATAGTAATAGCAACATTCAGAGACTATATCCATAAGTTCCTAGAGGTGTACATGGATGATTGAATGGTGTATAGCTTATTGAAGAACCATGCAACTTTTCTCAAGATAATTTTTGATAGGTGCAGAAAACTTCAAATTTCTCTGAATCTCAAAAAGTGCATCTTTGCAATTTCCTTTGGAACGCTTTTGGGAAATGTCATCTGCAAGAAAGGAGTATGCATGGACCCCACAAAGGTGGCAGTAATTGTGAATATGGATGCATCAGATAATGTAAAATAGTTGAGGTCACTACTGGGACACACAGAATACTACAGGAGGGTCATCCGCAACTATGCAAAAATCATAGCATCACTAGAAAATTTGTTGCAGAAGTCGGAACAATTTATATGTAACGATGAATGCACTAAGGCATTGGACACATTGAAAGAGAAACTGGCAAGTTCACCCATTTTGGCCCATCCAAATTGGGATAAATAGTTCCATGTCCACATCGACGCTTCAAGTATTGCTTTGGGGGCGGTGCTAGCTCAGCCAGGAGAAACCTCCATAGATCATCCAGTATACTTCGCAAGCAGGAAAATATCAATGGAAAAAAGGAATTACACAACAACGGAGAGAGAGGCTATTGTGATGGTATATTCTCTACAGAAATTTCACCACTACTTATTGGGAGGGACATTCAATTTTTTTCACGGATCACTCGGTACTGAAATATCTGGTAAAAAAACCTGTACTGGAGGGTAGAATCTGTAGATGGCCCCTACCATTCCAAGAATCCACTTTCAAAGTAATAGTAAAATCAGAAAGGCTAAATTTTGGTCCCGGCCATTT
The DNA here is from genome assembly GCA_034641835.2 of Pinus albicaulis. NCBI lineage: Eukaryota > Viridiplantae > Streptophyta > Pinopsida > Pinales > Pinaceae > Pinus > Pinus albicaulis. The sequence goes on from CM076583.1 coordinate 43,887,127, forward strand.
GTCAAGATTGGAGAACGAGGAAAATGGGGGACCACTTGATGACCAACTGCCAAATGATGATCTTTTCCGGGTAGAAGCCATCCCAGATTATCTAGAACATATAGCAACATACTTGGCCAGAGGACAATGCCCATCGAAATACACAACATTCCAAATAAGAAACCTATTAGTTAAAGCAACTGAGTATCAAATCATAGCAAGGCAGTGGTATAAAATGGGCCTGGGTCATATCCTACGAAGATGTGTCTTAGATCACAAAAGAGAAGACATCTTGTGGGAGTATCACCGCAGATTTGCGGGTTGCCATATCGGTGAAAAACCCACCACAAGAAAAATACTACATGCAGGATTATGGTGGCCCATCATGCATAAAGACAGCAAAGAATATGTGAATAAATGTAACATCTGTCAAAGAACAAGGCGATTGTCACACCATGATGAGTTTCCCCTACAACCTGTGAGGGCTATGCGGGAATTTGAGAAATGGGGAGTCGACTTCATAGGACCAATTTCACCAATCGCATGACACTCACAAGCAAGATATATAATCACTGTAACTGACTACCTCACAATATGGGAAGAGACGGCACTAGGAAAGGACTGTACAACATATACAACAACCAAATTTATTTTTGAGAACATCATTAGTAGGTTCAGCTGTCCAAGGAGCCTAACGAGTGATCAAGGCATGCATTTCATTAATGCTACAATTAAATCATTGTTGGATAATTTTATGATACAAGACCACAAGAGCAACCCATACCACCCTCAGGCGAATGGAACCGTTGAGGCTTTCAAAAAAATATTGGAAAAAGGGCTAACAAAGATATGCAACGATAACTGTGATGATTGGGATGAAAGAATACTAGCCACGTTGTGGGCATACAGGACAACCATAAAGAGACTGCATAATCAAACTCCATTCCAATTGGTGTATGGGAAAGAGGTAGTAATACCAGCAGATTTTATCATACCAAGCCTCTTAATTGCCTCAAAAACACACATGACAGAGGAAGACTCCATCTCTGCATGCCTTCATTAGTTGCAGGAGCTTGAAGAAGATAGATTTTTGGCTGATTTCCATCAATTAGTACAGAAACAATGACAAAAGGCCTAGCATGACTACCACATCAAGCATAAAACATTTACTATTGGTGGAAAAGTACTGCTCTATGACAGCAAATTCCAAAAGTCCTTAGGAAAGCTCAGAATGCACTAGATGGGACTGCATTATGTAATAGAGATAAGGGACTCAGTCACAGTCAATATAGCACAACTAGATGGAGAGATACTTCAAGGATGGGTGAATGGTGAACACTTGAAACCCTATCATGAGTAAGTGACACAATCCTTTTAATTTTAATAATTCTCGCACCCAAGAGAATTCAGTAGATTAGAGCCAACAACTCTCTCGCAACCGATATGAGCCATAGAATAGTTTATGTTTTTATCATTTCAGTCCACTAGAGTAGGAATCCTCAACAAGAAACCCGTAGGTCGCGCAAATAAAAAATCACCCTGTTGCTAAGTGGAGACCACATCACAACCAATTGTGGTCGGGGGGAGAGTCTATAATGTTACATAGCCTAAGTGTGTCAACCATCACTCACTCATAATGAGCCATAATAGTGGTGTCAGTTCGTAATATCATCCAAATTTGAAAAATAATCGCCATAATTAGTAACCCCGATACCGTAGTAAAGTTTCCACATTAGGCTATAATTATTTCCCATCACGACTACCCAACTCCCAAAGCCATCGTCAGCACTTTCAAAGTCCACCTCACCCCAATAACTAACATGATTATAGCCACGGGGAAAGACAACAAGAATTAATTATTTATGGCATCACATCAACATCATTCGTGCCAACAATCCTACTTAACCCGCATGAAGGAGGGAAACAACAGAATGCCAGAAAATTCTAAGTTATCAGAGTAATAAACGGTTATAATGATAAGCTCTATTCCAGTAATAGAAGTTTAGAGCAATAGATCAACAGCAAAAGTTCAGGTATACAGTAGAAGAAATAAAATGACGAAGGTGACTACTTCAATGGTCGAGCTCGAGCTCAACGAAAGAATTCAAAGGGTGGAGTCACTGATTGAAAATATGACAATGCCACACTGATAGATACTGAATTCATGGACTCATTCCAGTTCTCAATGATGAAAAGGCAGGTGTACATTGAAAATCGTGTGAAGGAGGGAGGAGGCGAAGCAGCTAGGGTGCACCCAGACTTCAGAGGCATCCAGAGGTAAAAAATCATGCACCTTAGAAGCCTTCCCGTGTTCAAGATGTCAGGAGCGGCAATGCAGTGCACCAAGTTCCTAATAAATAGAATTCATAATGGATCACTATGCCTTGGGAGGGAGATCCCAATTCACTCGGAGGATATACACATACTCATATTTTTATCAGTTTTAGGAAGCAACGTGTCATCGACCTTCCAAAATACTTCTAAGAGAGCTAAGAAGGTGGGGAACCGTGACTACTATAGAAAGTATGAAACAAGGAGAGGAGAAAAGGGAGAAAAAATTGATCTCATCAACAATGCAATAGTAAAATTTGCTTTCTACTTGATAGCTGGGAAAACTATGAGGCATTATACCAAGGGGAAATGCACCCTTGACATAATATCGGTTGTGAAGCATTTTATACAAGGGGCACAGCTGAAATGGTGCATGTTCTTATTACAGGAACTTTTTGAGGCTTGCGAGGACAACTATAAGCGGGCCACATGATTTATATATGATTATCTAATCATGAATTTCGCAATGTGGAAGTGGAGTCCACCAGGAATCAGGCCACTTGCGGAGATTACTGAAGACCAACCAATGGCACTGCAGTACACACCATGGAAAATATCAGGGGACCCGAGTACCAAAGAGGTAAATGAAGAATCTTTTGCAGCTTAGTAGCTACAGATGATAGACGTAGTTAAAAATCATCAAAGAGTTCCAAGAAGCCTGTTAGATAGATACTTCCCTTAGATCTGGTTTGGGGTGTCTCATAACTAAACCTATGTTCGGCCAGACAGCGTTGATGAAAATACCTTCAATAAGAAGCCGTTGAAGTTCCAGATAATGGATGAGTAGTTCCAAAAAAAAATTTCTTCATGGCTAGGAGCAGCAATGGAAATCAAAAGCGAGATCCCGGTTTACTCATTTGATATAATGATCCCTAAAGCACTTCTGGGGGAGACACCACCAGAAACAATGCAGAGGGTCTCCCAATTACAACTGCAACTGTTGTTGGACCAACTGGACACCAGGGTGAAAGGTTTCAACAATGTAATAGAAACTCTCAGCACCAAATCTACTGTATTTCCCACTTTTTTCTGAATTTCAGATGTTGAATTTTGCATCTCTGTCCACCACCACCCCCATCCTAACCGCATTACCATCTACCACATTCCACTCCCACTCACTGCCCACTATCACTCCACTCCTAAAAACCAAGCTAATGAAACCCCCAATATCAGCACCTAAAGGGAAAAGAGCCCTAACCATGGGATTTGAACAAGTAGTTGATCTCATAGGAGAAGACCAAGTGTTGGAAATACTGAGAGGGGGGGTGAATCAGTATTCCTTTCAATTAGAGCATTAGTTAATATTCAATTATTATCAGTGTTTGTACAATGATAGCAGTAAAAAAAAGGAACACAAATGCACACAGTTTTTAAGGTGGAAACACCCTCCGAGACAAAAACCACCTAAATGCTTTTCTAATAATTCTTTAATATTCAACTCGAATTGAAAATAAAGCTCCAACTTCATAGAATCTAGAAAATCATTCTTCTCCAGCTCCCACTAGATGGGCACTCCAATGCACGAGATTCTTCAGTAGTAAAGTAAACGGATGCCCCAATAGCCAATGAGCTACAACTCACCCTAGTGCCACCCTACCACCCTAAATGTTTTACAGGCTTGAACCTGTTGGTGACTTCGTGCACCATCCCACCCTATAGAAGAATAAAACAAGAATGGACTCCCGTGCCAGGGAAAATGTTCCACTTTACAATGATATAGAATGATGTAGAAGAATAAGACACACTAGACCATAACCCCAACTATGACACAACCACCTAATGATGATCCTAGACCTCCTGACACCGCCTCTTCAACTCTTGACAGATAGACACTTGTACAATTTTTACAATGATGCATTTATAATGACTTAGTACATTGATACCTTTACAATGACTGTATGCAATGCTGCCCACTTGAAGACTTCATGTATTGAACTTCTTGTTTTTATTCTACATATTGATTGCTTCTCTTATCATTCTACCCTCTGCTGCACCTTGCCTTTCTTTGATACTCTAGAAATTATGGTCTTTTGTAGCCCTTGACAACACATGATCTAGCTTTTTCTTGCCTTCTAGGATCTTGATATTGAATCTAGCTTATATCTTTTATTTCAGCTCCCAAATATGTGATTTTCGGTTCTGTAGTATTACTTTGAGTCTTCTTTCCAATTCCATAGGTCTGACACAATTTGGATTCTTCAAGTGAGAGTTATGCCCAATCTCTCACAATGACCTAATAATGGACTATTTTAGTAGAGGAAATTTGTACAGTGTGCCACGTGTAACTGTTTTCTTTATTCAGCTCTAAAATTGGTACATCAAAAACAACAGTCTGTGCACTATCTGCCACTTTTTACAAAATTTCAATATGATGCTTAGAGAGAGAGTTATGGCAATTTTCGCAAGGTCACTTCTTTGAGATTAAGTTCAAGAGCCTGCAAAAGCACTGACTTACACAGATCATATCTCTAAAAATATTGCACACCCTGATCTAAAATTTTTACAGGAGCTTCCTCGGGATTTTGGCTTCTCCTCATAAAAATTTCAGCTTTTGAACCTTTTTAGATAAAAGTTAGAGCACAAACGCCACGATGACCTGTTTCAGGTAGAAAAATACCTACATAAGGAGGATATGAGGATCACAATTTATATAAATGCTTAGGTTGAGAGGGGCTTCAACAAGTGAACATGGGAGGGATTTTAGGAGCTTAAAAATTATTAATTATTTCCTTTTTAATGACCCATTCCACAACCCCATGGGGTTTTAGCCCACTAACTGGGGTTACAAACATCAAACATGAATATCTCTCTAACCGTGAAGAATTGCGTGGCTTGCCATATATCAATGGAAACATCTCAACAAGTAGAAACCATAAAAAGAATTCCTAACCCAAAATATATTAATTTTGTAGGTCAAAATTCCCATGCAATATTAGGGTAGCCCTTGTTGCTTCTTGGGTTGACATCAATGACAACTGCTGATCAAAAATCTCCCCCTTTGGCATTGATGGCAACAAAAGTACTCCCCCTATGATCATGACACCTCTACCTACAACATTCTCTCCCCCTTTGACATCAATGGAAAAGGGTAACTCCCCCTGACACACAACCATATTATGGAACTGTACACACTTCCACTCCCCCTGACACACAACCATCCTGCAGACCTGTACACAATTCCACTCCCCCTTTATATTCTGAATAAGGAAAATATAATGAGAACTTGGGAGAATCCCAAGCTTCTCGAAAAGATAATCAAATGATTCACGAGTACTCTTGTGATCATCAACACTTCCTGCCCAATCTGCATCTGTAAAGGTTTGAATAATGAGATTTTTACCCTTGGGATACCACAAGCCATATTTTGTTGTTCCCTTTAGATATCGAAGAATTCTTTTGACGACAATAATATGTGATTCTTTTGGTGCTTCTTGGAATCTTTCTACTTTTCCAACTGCTTGCATAACATCTGGCCGAGAGGTTGTTACATATAGAAGACTACCAATCATAGATCTATACATCCTCTGATCCACATCCTTAGATGAGTCATCTATGCTCAATTTGCAACCTATTACCATTAGAGTAAGGATGGGTTTGCAATCTTGCATTTTGAATTTCTTGAGCATTTCCTTGATGTACTTGGCTTGACATATAAATATTCCTTTCTCTTGTTGAGACATTTGAAGCCCTAAGAATTATGTCGGCTCACTAAGTAAAGACATATCGAACTCACTTTGCATCTTTGTAGAAAAGTTCTTACTTATTCGATCATCATTGTTACCCAATATTATATCATCCTCTTTAGCTAGTAGACATGCTTTAGTTGCTTCATCCAAAACATATATGTCTTTTGGAGCTCGACTTGCTGTAGCCACAATTTCACCATACCTGCCTTTCCTGATTTCACATTTTGTGGAGTTGAATAGTATTCTGTGTCCTTGATCACACGTTTGTCCAACACTGAGCAAATTGTGATTCATGTTTTCAACCAATAGAACATTCTTGGCTAGAGTATCTTTGCTTCCAAGAGTGACGATACCTGATCCTACAACATTTGAAGATCCATCATTTCCAAAGGACACGGTTCCATCATTTTTCTCTTTTAGAGATACAAATTTATTTCCATCTCCAGTCATATGCATTGAGAAACCGCTATCAATATACCACACATATTAAATTTTTTGAGCCTTGAGAGCGAGAGCACAATTATCAGTCTTCTTCTTCTTCCATGTTCGTTCGTTTTGTGGCTTCGAAGATACTTATGGAGGATTTTCAAGTCTGCAGTCTCTGGCTATGTGTCCAAAGTTTTGACATTTGTAACATTCAATATTATTTCTTAAATGTTCAAATTTATTGATGTTTCGCTGAGCCCTGAGAGGTTCATATTTGACAGATCTCCTGGAATCTTATTGGTTCCTAGGGTACGTGTGACATTCTACAACTTTATGACCAAATTTTCCACATGAATAACAATAGCCATAAAAAATATGTTGGTACCTAGATGGAAATATTCGTCGAGGAATTGTCTTCCAAGGTTGTTCTTGCAAATCTTGTCCATTGAAGTCTACATACATGTCAGATCTCATTAGTTCATTGTATTTTGTTGTAGAAGGTCCTGATTATTCTTCTTTGTAACCGAGGCCAGTTCTGTTGTTGTAAGGTCATTTATTTTTTATCAGTTCTTCCAATGCCCTTGAGTTGTTGGCTTCACTTCCTTACGCAGCAAGTTTACTTTAGCTTCTAATTATTCCCTTTCTTGGTTTCTTTCTTCCAACTTCTTTTGAAGTGACTCTTCAATTAATTTGTGTTCTTCAACTTCAATTTTGAGACCTTGAACTTGTTCTTCAAGATTATTGGAACGAATCTTCTCAGCCTTGAGCTCTTTTATAAGCTTGATTGCTTCCTTAGAAAATTCTTCTATGGTCAACCCTTCTTCTTCATTGTTTGATACCTCTTGTTTATTGTGCTTGGCCATAAACAATACTCTCTCATTGGCTTCTTCTTCGCTGTCATTGTCTTCATCGGATGATGAGCTATCTTCTTTAGAGAGAAATTTCCTTTTGGATCCTTGCTTGTTAGATTTCTTAAAGCCTTTCTTTCCTTTTGAGTTTCCATCACTTATGTTCGGACATTTTGCTGCAAAATTCCCAACCTCACCACAACCAAAACATATCAATGGAAGTTTACCTTTGAATTTTCCCTTACCAATTTTTAGTTTTCTCGTAAAGTAAGCATATCCTTTATCTGAAATACCTTCTTCATCATCTCCCTTTTCTTAACACTTGCAGGTGCATGTCTTTTCAATTGAAGTTTGTTTGTCCTTATAGGTTTTCTTAGATGCAATGAACGCAATTTCTAGATGTGAAGTACCCTCTTATTCATCTAGTCTCATTTCATATGCTATGAGAACTCCATGTAAGTCCTCTTTGCTGAGTTTGTCCAAATTTGCACTATATTTTAAGACCGATACCTTTGGGTTGAATCTCCCCGGTAACGTTCTAAGATTCTTTTGTATAATAGTCTTCTCGTCAACTAGCTATCCCAATCCTTTCAGAGTGTTGGTTATTTCATCAACGTATTGGAAGTATGCTGCAATTTTGCCTTCTTCTTTCATTCTGAGTTGCTCAAATTTTTCTCTATAGATTTGAAGCTTTGCTTCTTTGACATTTGAGTCACCTGCATATATATTCCCAAGCTTGTCCCATGCATTTTTGGCAGTTTTACAACCCAACACCTTATGATAAGAAGATTCAATAAGTCCACTGATAATAATATTCTTTTCTTTTGCATCATTTACCAAATTTTTCTTACCTTGTTCATCAATGGTTGGTGTAAATCCATTTTGAACAGTGTCCCATACTTTTTAACCTTGCGCCAAGAGATAGACCTCCATTTTTCCTTTCCATCGTGCATAATTATTTTCATTGAAAAAAGGTACACCATTCTTGGTATGCTCCATGACCTCCTTCCTGCTGTTAAACTTATATTGAAGGTGTTAGCACCTAAAATGGACCCCAGGTTGAAAAAGGCAAATCAAGGTAACAACTAAACCATGCTCAGCCTTGTAGCTAGCCCTACAAGGACGGGAGAGGGCTTTCTCCGTAGAATAGATATTCAATAACACAATAATGAACTGATTTTAGGCTAGATATATAAATGTGAAAGAGGTATTTTAATAAATGACTGAATTTTCAGCGATGTATGGGACAAAAAGACAACATGCTTTGAGGAATTAAATCAAGGACACAGAATATTTCACGGGGCAAGGTAGGCAGGAGATTTAGCAATAAAATTGAGATAAGATGGAGTGGAAAGACTGTTGAGAAGCTGAAAAGGGCATAATGAATGAATCCTTTTAAAACAGAAGAAAACACACAGAGTATGAATGATTCCCCAAGGTAGAGCATATAAAATGGATTCTACCTTTCTAACTTGAAAAAATTCAAACTGGAAATGTTTATGAATGAATGGTGAAACATAACAATGTACATATGAAACACAAAGGAGAGACATATGCTAAACTCATACCACATGAATCCCACAAATAAGAGCTGCATCACTTTATTAATTCCCTGCCAAACTGTACAATGGAGCGCAGAGCTCACTGCCACACTATTCCCCTATTTCTGAATTTTCAGACTTCAGATTTTTCCAGCCCCTTACAAATGATTAGCATTTACAATAAATAGACAGAGTTTGTAGGAATAAAAATCGATGGGAAGAGGAGAAATCTCAACTGAAGATGGGAGGCCAAAAGACAACAATCTCTCAGTAAAGGGAGAGTTGTGTTACATTATTTCATTTGAAATTTTCAGATATCCAATGAGGAGGTGAAACCATGTAGCGTGGATCCTTTCGAATCATTACTGAAGATGTGACTGTTACAATTTTGTTTCTCGGCCCCTGACGTTTCGCTTTCCTTTAGCTGTTTGAAGTAAACTGACATTTTCTAACAATATGCCTTTGAAATAAATTGAATTGAATTTATGCTTTCGTGAAGGGAAAAAACATATTTTAAATGGGAAAAAGGAACGGAGATGGAGGCGGGACCCACATAAATTGCAATCGCAATCGGAGCGGTGCACGGGGCAATATTGTTGAAACAACACCCAAAAAGTTCTGATGCGATTAGCCTAGGTCCGATGGAGCAGTATACAATGCACTTTATACAAAGGGATGAATGGTATTTATAAATATTCGAAGGGCTAAAGTGGGACTGGGGTGAATCGCATCAGAGATCGGGAGTGGAGCAGAATAATATATTATAGAACTTCCGATGTGATGGGGGAAAACACTTTGTATAAATGAAACGAATGATTTTTAACTTTTACAAAGGAAAAATGGGGTTTTATAATGAATGGGCGGAGGAACCGTATGGTGGGACCCGGCAGGTCAATCGCAATCCAATATCGTAGGGGGTCGGCTGTACAATCGCATCAGAGCATAAGGGATTTTCGATGCGATCGGAGGAGGGGATGCGATTTATTGTGGGTCGTCCGATCGGCAGGGATAATCAACGGTCGGATGGGGATCAGGAATCGCAATCGGAGGATCGGGGAAGGGACTTGTGATTGATCGAAATCGGAGTTTTGTGCGATCGGGAGATCAGAAGGAGGAAGAGTGATTAGCGGAATCAGAGGAGATTTTTGATCAGGCGGATCGGGGGATGTTGCGATCAATCACATCGGAGATTCGAGCGATTGGCCGATCGGAACTTCCAAAACAAATTTGCGATTGAAAATGTTGTGATTGCGATTTAAAACTTGAAACTTTATTTTATAAAGTTTTATTATATGCATAGTGGGGAAGTGGTTAAGGTGGGGACTTTATAATATAAAGGTTTTATTATAAATTTCTACAGGTCATGGAGGGGAAGTGGTTATATAAATCGCATTTTGGTTAAAAAATAATGTGTAATGCGATTTTGTGATTGGAAAGGGGAAAATGGGTTTTTAAAGGAAATTTAAACTTTAATAACACAAAGTTCAAAGGGAGAAATGGGGAAATAGGGGGTATATGAGGGTATAAGGGATTTTACTTCACTTGGGCATAAAATTCAATCCAGAAGTCGGTTTTGAGAGTGCAGTATACCGTTGAAAAGCTCTTTCCGGGCTCTTTCTGATGGATCTTCTTGGAAGATGATCTAGTGCTAAACATGCCGAGGAAAACTTCTCTGAAAGGCAGGGACATCACTTTGTGGAGATAATAGCTTCTGATTTGTGGCTGAAAGGCAAAGTATCATGTTTTCACCTCAAAACATGGTTTTGAGGTGAAAATTACATCAAGATGAATAAAATGTTTCTTTGATCTTCTAGGTGTTGTAACTTTGAATTTATTGACATCCTCATAACCTTGCTGATATCATTGATACTTGAATCATTAATTTGACCATGGTGAGACCCTAGAAACTAATGAGACCCATCCTATGACCTACTCACATGATTTTGAGAAAAAGTGACTAATGACTGAAGGCCATAGAGAGGAAAATCAGCAGGTTTCACATGAGGGAAAACTGATGAAAATTACTACCATCAATGAATCCATGACCTAACGGAATAGTGAAATTTATTCGGTATGAGACACCTAATATGAAAATGAAAAAGAGCAGTTTTGATCACTGATGGCAGTATGACTAGACTGACACTAACATTGGCTCCAATGGGGATGGTAGCTCCTTGGAGGTGCCAAGAACACCGTAGACCACATATCCTTATCCATTGGGCATGGAGTCAAAAATACTGAAAAACTGACAAAATGCAGACTGACATTGACTCAAGACTAAGACTGAAAGACTGAAATAAAACCAAACCATACACATAACATTCAAGTTTTATAGCCTTCACCTCGGGCCCCAAACTTCAATGACTGTGTACTTTGAACTCTGATAAACATAACATGGTATATACAATGGTGATGACATAGATTTATGATCCTTTGTTTTCAACAATGGTAGTGCTTCAACAGCCTACCATTTACTGCTCCTCCAGGGCAATCTTGGCCATCCATATCTGAGAACAAGAAGGCATTATGACCTCTGTATTCTGAGATCCTATATGGTCCTTTCCATAGATTGTCGAACTTACCATGCTTCCCTTTATCTTCATTTCTGGCATCCCATTTCAACACTATATCATCCAGCTGAAAATTTTCTGCTTTTGTCTTCCTATCATAGATCTTTTTAATCTTCTCCTGCAACTAAATAGTGTTCTGTGACACTTCCTCTCTCGTCTGCTGAAGGTGGATCATCTGATTGATCCTTCACTGATTGGGATTGTCCTCGCTGCCAACTTATTGCAATAATATCACAACTGGGACTGTGAGGGATGTAGGAAATACAGCGTCAGTACCATAAACCAGCTCAAACGGTGACATACCTATTGATCTTTTACTGCTAACTCTGTCTGCCCACAGTGCATTGATGAGCTTTCGGTGCCAGTTTCTTTTGTTTGCCTCTAGAATTTTCTTAATTATATTTACCAATGATTTGTTAGATGACTCAGCCAAGCTGTTTCCTTGTGGATAATATGCTTTTTAATGGCCCAGCATGATGTTGTATTTATCACAAAAATCGATCATCTTCTTGGATCTGAACGCTGCTGCATTGTCTGTTACGATTTTGCATGGGCAGCCAAAACGAGATAAAATATTCGATTCCAGGAATTGGATGATTACCATGTCTGTTGCTTGTCTGGCTGGGACGGCCTCGATCCATTTCGTAAAATATTCTGTCCCTGTCAATATCCATCGGTGTTGTGCTGAGGATGCTAATTGAATTTATCCTATGAAATCGAGCCCCCACTGCTGAAAGGGTGCGTTCACTAAAACTGGTTTCAAAGGGAGTGGAAGAAATTTCTTCTTCCCTTGGAAGATTTGGCATTCATGACATTTCATCACTGTCTTATATAAATCAGAGAATAATGTGGGCCAATAATATCCTGCTCTCAATACCTTGTTAGCTGTAGTCTTCCAAAACAAGTGACCGCCACAGTCGCCTTTATGAAACTCGTGCATTACCTTCCGCGCTTCTTCTTCAACAAAAAAATTGAGCAGAATTCCTCCCGGATCTTTCCAATACAGAGCGTTGTCTAAAATGCAGTAATTTGTAGATTTTAGCTTCAGAGATCTACCTTTACTCTTAGACATGCCCGTAGGAGGCGACAAATGCTAAAGGACATAGACAATATCTGAATACCACGGGGACTGTAGAAAAATATCTGCAATTGGAACCAGAAAACCTTCATCTTCCTCTTCTACCACTACTTTTATAAGGCTTATATCTAAGGAGTGCAGATTTGATTGGGCCATCAATTTCGCCAAGCCTTGGCCTTTGATCAACTTCGTGGGCTTGATCTCCAGATCATAGTCCAACATAGCTGCTATCCACTTACCCCTTCGACCTTCTGGGTTAGTTTTCATCAACACATCCTTCACCGCGGCATTAGGGACATATGCTATAGTATGTGAATGTAGAATGTAGACCCTGAAATCCTTCAATGCCTTGATGAGAGCCAATGCCTGTTTTTCAATAATATTATATTTCAAAGTAGCATCTCTAATAGTCCTACTGAAAAAGGCAATTGGCCTTTCTATTTCATCTCTCATTTTCATTAAAACAGTGGCCAAAGTATGCTCAGATGCAAATGAAAATATGATAAATTCTTGAGTGTAGTCGGGACTGATCAAAACTGGGGCATTGGACAGAGCAAAATTTACCAGATTGAATGATTTGATAGCCTCCTCACTCCATTTAACAGTGCTGTCTTTCTTTAGCATATTAGTCATTTCCCTCAAATGTTCAGCCAGATTGGGTATAAATAGATGTAAAAAGTTCATTTTACCACTAAAATCCTGAATCTCCTTCTTGTTTTGTGGCAAGTCTATGAGCTGAATTGCCTCCACTCTAGCTGGATCGATGTGAATACCATATTTGGAGATGATATGCCCCAGCAGCTTCCCTTCATCCATGGCAAAGAGACACTTCTTGGGATTGAGAGAAATTCCAAATTTTATGCATCGCTGAAAAAAACTCTCAAATGGTGCAAATGCTCATCATCTGATCCTGAAAATACTATCAAATCATCCAAATAAAAAACCAAAAAAACATTTTTTTCATTTGCAAAATCGATGTCCATTGCACGCTGGAAATTAGCTCTTGCATTCTTCAATCCAAAAGGCATTTTGGCATACTGGAAGGTTCCCCAGGGTGTTTTGAAGGTAGTTTTATCTTGGTCCTTCTCATGCACCAAGATTTGGTTGTAGCTTGAGTAGCCATCAAGTAGTGACATCCTGGATGCTCCAACTACTCTCTGCAGAATATGGTCCATTTTCGGAAGTGGACAATTATCCTTTAAGGAGGCCTTATTCAAGTTCCGAAAGTCAATACACAGTCTTATTTCACCATTATTTTTATGCACTGGGACCAAGTTCAAAATCCAATCATAAAATCTAATAGGAACTATGATTCCAGATTTGTACAATCTGTTTACCTCTTTTTTGATGGATGGCAGCAGCTTCGATTTGATTCTTCTTAGCTTCTATCTAAATGGCTTTTGATCCGGCTTGATAGGAATAGTATGTTGGATTATTTTCTTATCATACATCTTCAATTCTAAATAATCCCATGCAAACACATCAGAAAATTCGGACAACAATTTCACATACTTCTCCTTTGCTTCAGGGGACAATGTCTTTGACAATTTCATGAACTTGGGCTGATTGGGTGTTCCAAGATTCACATCTTCGACTCCTTTCTTCGTGGGCACCAAGCTTGGCTTCTTTGCCATATCGTCTTCATCAAATAGCTACTCTAGAGGTATGAGACCTCTAGGAATTACGTTATATTTCAGCTGCAATATGTCCATCTGGTTTGTTTCCAATTCTTGATCATCAACTGCATAATCGCCTTCTATGGGAGTGTCCTTGAATTTTCCATCACCCTGTAAAAATGCATTAATCTCATTATCATCCCAAAATACTTGCCAATACCTTAAATTGTCTGGAACAGCAGGCCTATGTTTGACAAAGATTTCAAACTTATCGCTGGAGTTCATCGGAATCTTCAGGTTACTTGCAGTAGTGGCAAGAGAATCAGCAATAAGATTCTGCATCCTGGGCACTGCTATCAAAGTGTACTCTGGGAATGTCTTCAAAATGTCCAGAATTGCATTTCTATATGCCCTCAGTCTTGGATGTTTAGCTTGGTATTCTCCCTTCACCTGCTTGATTATTAACTCAGAGTCACCATACACATAAATAGTTTTCGCCTTCAACCTCTTCAATATTTTGAGGCCTGCAATCAGAGCTTCATACCCTGCTTCATTGTTAGAGCAATCGAAAGCTAACTTATAGGCACAAAATCTAACATTACTCGGAACCTTCTCAGGTTGAAAAATAGGGCTCCTAATCCATATTCCAATGCCAGTTCCATCCTTACCAACAGCTCCATCAAAATCCATACTCCACGAGCCTTCTTCTTCTTCTTGAAGATGCTGGAAATTTGTTTCTTTCTCTTCTTTGCCTTGGCTGATTTCTGGCTGTTCATTATACCTTTGCTGTTGGTAGGCAAGAGGCTCAGAAGTATTTGCTGCTTTTTCCTTTTCCTGTTTGAGGACTTCTCTGAAATTTTCTGAAATCTCGGGTATCTCCTCCACTTGTACCAACTAAACATCCTCATCATTTAAACCACCATCTGAATATAAGACAAAATATTCTAAATCTATGTGGACTGCATTGATGGGATGGTTTACTGGCTTGTCTTTGCTAGTAATCATATATTTCATTTTCTTCTCCCTATATAACTTTCTCAACTGGAAAAATACAGGGATTATGGCATAGGAGAAATAAAGTTGTATGGTTCCCTTGAGTTTTGCAGCCCAAGACCTAAATAGAAGAATTCCAAACCATGGTGGGACATCAGCAACAACTACATCCATCAAGACATTTTTGGCTAGGATTTGATCTAAAGACACTACTAAATCTTTGATGAGACCAATACAGTGGACCCTACTTGAATCAAAAGAATACAAATCATGGTATTTTCTAGTAACATCAAGGCCTAACTTCTCCATGACATCTTTGGGCATCAAATTATGCGAGGCCCTGGAGTCCAACATGGCATTATGCAAGATAAACTCATGCAACCTAAGACTTAGGTAAAAGGGGGGAAGTTCATTTTCTTCAGACTCTTGTGTGGCTGGACCAAAAATAAGTTCAGGGTAGTCATCTTCCATATTAACCATATCAGAAAGAGGGTCAATTTGCAAGACTTTAGACACCTGACTTTTATATACACTATTCTTCACCAACTCAGTCAGGGGCACAAACACTTTGAGTTTGGAAATTTCATTTTCTAAATTAAAGGAAGGAGCTTTTTCTACCTCTTTAATGGGAGGGTCTTTCTTCTCTGTTTTCTCCTTCGCTATGCTCTGTTGGCCCCTTTCATTTGTTGTGTTAGTAGCTACGGGTGCTTTGCTGGATGAAGGATTGACCGACTCTTTTCCTTTCTTCTGTGCCTCTTCCTTCATTTGGAGTTCTTTTCTCTTTTGAATGGGACTGATTGTGACATTTCTATTCCTCAGGGAATACTGCCTTTGCTGGGCTGATAGAGCATTCATATACCCTATCTAGTAGTCGTCAGATTCTTCTTCTAACACTACGTCATTTGCCAAGATGAAATTTTCGTCCCCTCGAATGTCTGGAGTCGCCACTCTGTATTCTTCGTCTTCTATGAGGAAAATGGGTGCACCATCATCTGTGAAAAAGAGATTGGCCTCAAATATAGGGTTATCATCGTTTGAGTCGGTCCCTTGCACATAGTTATGCTATAATGGTGTTTTGATCTACTGCTGTGGTGCTGCTTGCTCCTGCGCCCTTTGTTCTCTCTGTCTAATTCTAAATTGCGGCTGCTGTTGTCCTCTAAAATTTGGATTTCTTATTTGGGGTTTAGGTCTGTCTGAAATATTTAATCGATCAACCATATTTTCCATTGTAAAAATCAGTGTGTCAATTTTCTTGTTCGAAGGGGAGGCTTCCTCTTTCACCACGACTTTCTTTTCAGCTCTGGCTCGAGCTCTTCTAGCTAGAAGATTATCTTCAACGCTTACTGTTATCCTCTGCATGTCTTCAAGTGACGATGGATCTCTTTCATGCATTTGATATGCCATATCAGCATCAAAACCATCTGGAAACCTCAGCATATCTGAATCCATAGGAGGTTTGAGGTTAGCCGGAATAGCATTGTATACAACATTGAATCTTAAAAAATAGTCTTGCACAGTTTCACCCACAGTTCTTTTAATATTCTCATATTCAGACAGAATTTGGTGTGGATTCCTTTTCACCTCCCACCGGTCTAAGAACTGTGTGTGTAACTCCTGTAAAGTACGAATTGAGCCGGCTGGTAAAGCTCTGAACCACTTTCTAACTTCACCTCTGAAGCTTTGGACAAACAACCTGGTAGCTACATTATCTTCTTCTACTTCATGAAAGTCAAAAAAGTCATTCATCTTGTCAACATGTTGCTGGGCTGTAATGCCCTGAGTGGCATCAAAGATAGTAATTTTACTCTGATATTCAGCAGGCATATCATTGAGAACCTAAGGTAAAACTAAGGGCGCATACCGGGCAGCCATGACTCTGGGTGGGTTTACAACAAGATTTGCAGGATTCGGAGGAGGTGTTGTTGGAGGAGAGGATAACTGGGAGTTGACTGAAGGGGATGCTAATGAATTATGAGGGGGAAATGCTGCTCCTGATGATTCTGAAGGCTCAGGAATATAAGTTGCAATGATGGACTGAGGAGAATTAAAAATGTAGTCATCAATGGAGGAATTCGCTCTTTGAACTTCAATATCCACAAGGAATTCTGAATCTAAAACTGTGTCTTCGAGTGTAGTTTCAGACTTACTTCTAAACAAAGAGAGCTCAAAACTCTCATCAAAATAAAGCTCTGCTACAAAAAACCACTCACTGGGCCAAGTATGGGACCTAGAAATAGGTGTAGGACTTAGTGATACCTCCTGTCTTCTGACTATTCTTGGGATAATATTTGGATTTTCAAACACAAGGGGATGGTTTGGATCAGGATTAGCCCTTTTATATCTTCTTGAAGCCAGTGTGGTCAACTTACTACTGTACAATATTTATATCAGCCTAAAAAACTCTGAAATATCATCATCGAGAATTTACAAGAAAAATATTACTGGGGTGATAAATCTTCTATGCAAATTTTTTGTAAATGTTCCCCAGTGGAGTCGCCAGAGATGTTAGCACCTGAAATGGACCCCAGGCTGAAAAAGGAAAATCAGGGTAACAACTGAACCACGCTCAACCTTGTAGCTATCCCTACAAGGACAGGAGAGGGCTCTCTCCGTAGAATAGATATTCAATAACACAATAATGAACTGATTTTAGGCTAGATATATAAATTTGAAAGAGGTATTTTAATAAAAGACTAAATTTTCAGGGATGTATGGGACAAAAGGACAGCATGCACTGAGGAATTAAATCAAGGACACAGAATATTTCACGGGGCAAGGTAGGCAGGAGATTTAGCAATAAAATTGAGATAATATGGAGTGGAAAGACTGTTGAGAAGCTGAAAAGGGCATAATGAATGAATTCTTTTCAAACAGAAGAAAACACACAGAGTATGAATGATTCCCCAAGGCAGAGCATATAAAATGGATTCTACCTTTCTAACTTGAAAACATTCAAACTGGAAATGTTTATGAATGAATGGTGAAACATAACAATGTACATATGAAACACAAAGGAGAGACATATGCTAAACTCATACCACATGAATCCCACAAATAAGAGTTGCATCACTTTATTAATTCCCTGCCAAACTGTACAATGGAGCGCAGAGCTCACTGCCACACTATTACCCTATTTTTGAATTTTCAAACTTCATATTTTTCCAGCCCCTTACAAATGATTAGCATTTACAATAAATAGACAGAGTTTGCAGAAATACAAATCGATGGGAAGAGGAGAAATATCAACTGAAGATGGGAGGCCAAAAGCCAACAATATCTCAGTAAAGGGAGAGTTGTGTTAGATTATTTCATTTGAAATTTTCGGATATCCAATGAGGAGGTGAAACCATGTAGCGTGGATCCTTTCGAATCATTACTGAAGATGTGACTGTTACAATTTTGTTTCTCGGCCCTGACGTTTCGCTCTCCTTTATCTATTTGAAGTAAACTGACATTTTATAATAATATGCCTTTGAAATAAATTGAATTGAATTTATGCTTTCGTGAAGGGAAAAAACATATTTTAAATGGGAAAAAGGAAGGGAGATGGAGGCGGGACCCACATAAATCGCAATCGCAATCAGAGCGGGGCGCGGGGCAATATTGTTGAAACAACACCCAAAAAGTTCTGATGCGATTAGCCTGGGTCCGATGGAGCAGTATACAATGCACTTTATATAAAGGGATGAATGGTATTTATAAATAGTCGGAGGGCTAAAGTGGGACCAGGGTGAATCGCATCGGAGATCGGGAGTGGAGCAGAATAATATATTATAGAACTTCCGATGCAATGGGGGAAAACCCTTTATATAAATTAAACGAATGATTTTTAACTTTTACAAAGGAAAAATGGGGTTTTATAATGAATGGGTGGAGGAACCGTATTGTTGGAACACCTAATCCTACATGGGTAGGTGTGGAATGCGAAAAGTCACAATGGAGTCCAAGTGACCTTGGAATGTGAAACCAAGAGTCACACCATTGTACTATAAATGTACATCTTTGTATAATGGAAAA
Source organism: Pinus albicaulis (assembly GCA_034641835.2). Classification (NCBI taxonomy): domain Eukaryota; kingdom Viridiplantae; phylum Streptophyta; class Pinopsida; order Pinales; family Pinaceae; genus Pinus; species Pinus albicaulis. The sequence continues at coordinate 43,906,212 of CM076583.1, forward strand.
TAAGAAAGCCTCACGCTTATCCTTCATTGTATAAAATGATCTCTTGTCTTGTCCTTGTTTATCTTCCTCCCCACCATGTCGATGCTTCAGCATGGGTGTTTAACATAGTATCGAGAGGGCGAATGCGCTGCTCCAATTTGAGTGAGCCATTTGTGTTTATGGCCTGTGCATATCTACAAAAATTCTTGACATTTTTGCAGCACTCAGAGTTTCTACAGCAGACATTTTGCCGCATTCAGAAAGGTTTTTTGGAGAAGGAGCAGCATTCAAAATCTTTGGTAGCATTCAGAAATTGGTTTGGAGATGTAGCCTTGTGCATCTGAAGTTTTTCTCACTGCTTATTTTTCCTGCAATTTCTTCATTTTATTCTGCACCATTTTGAAGCGCTGCTGAAAAATAGTTTAAAGAGGGTTTTTGAAGAAATTTCTGAGATTTCTGAGTTCTCTAAATCCACAAATTCTCCAATTTTCTGTTGCTATATCGCCCTCTGTAATATTCTGAAAAATTCTGGGTCTTTTTGTGAAAATTTCTGAACTTATGGACTGCATCTCTCTATTGCTGTTTTAAAGATAGTCTCCTCTCTGCTGTATTTTTTTTTAAATTAAAAAAAAAAAAAAAAAAAAATAATAATTGGGCAAACTCTGCCCTCGGCCCTCAACATACACGCTTCGCCCCTCTCCATAACCAACACTCCCATCCTGCAACATTTCCCCTCTCCTACGCTACAACCCTTATCACTCCCTTTACACCACTCGCCCTACACTCCTGCATTTTTTAAATTAAAAATTAATTAAACCATCCTACCCCCTTACCACAACTCCCCTCGACCTGCAACACCCCCGCCCTAGACTCTATCTACCACGGCCTTGCGTTCTACACTCCCTAAGCTACGCTTCCCTACGCCCACCTATTCTCCCTACGCCCTTTGCACTAACGCAGCCCCCTTACACCACTCAAGCGATCCCTCAAACCAGCGGCACCATACTCCATTGCTCCCAAACCCGACTTTCACTCCTCTCAACGCGCACTCCATTACTCGATCCACGGCCTTTAGGCCCTCCTTAAGCTTCTGCAAACTACGCCCCCTCGGCCCCTATCCCCACACACTCCTCTCTCCCTCAGTCGACCACGCTACCCTCTTCACACGCCACACATCTCAACGCTCCCTACATCACTTCCTACCCGCTCTCAACAACGTTCCTCCCTACGGCCATTTCCATACGCTCATACTCCCGTTACCTACCCCCTACGCCTCTCACAGCCAGCCACTCCACATCTCTCGAAACGTCCCTCACCCTACCATTCCCTCTTCTTCCTACCCAGCCTTATGACCCTCTCACCAACGCTCCACTCAAATGCTCACAAGCTGCCCTCCCACTCCGACTTAAAACCCTGTGTTGGTGAACTGTCATTGCTTAAAACCCTATGCTCACTATCCTCGACTACCCACCCCCTCACGCACCCTCTGCAATCTCTTCGCCAACACTCAGTCCTCCCCTTACCGTGAGCCCCCCTCGTGGCCCTCACACCTGCAAACTCCTCCTTCCCTCCACGATTTTTAAATACAGCTTTTTATTTTGAAATTTCCACCTTTTAATACCGCTTTCCCATATAAAATACCGCCCTTTCTTTTTTTAAATCGATTTTATATTTTAATATTTCCCCTCCCTATTTTTAATTGTCCCTATTTTTAATTAATTCCCATATCTTATTAATCCTATTTTTTGAATGCCCCTCCCCTTTTAAATTCCCTTCCCATTATTACAATTCCTCCTCACTTTTTTTAATTAATTCCCCATCATTTCCATTTTTAAGTAATCTATTTTTTAATTAATTTTAATTAATTAAAAAATATATATATAGCAGAGAGAGAGGAAGAGAGAAAGAGCAGATAGAGAAAATGAACAACAGTGAATGACGAAATGACATAGAGAAAAGAGCAGATTTGACATTGTGTGATTTGTGGCATAAGGGTGATTTTTTGAAGAAATTGACATTTGAAGACAAGTTTGCCATCATTTAAAACAACTCTTTGAAGGAAAATCAACTGCCTTAAAGTGTTTTTGCATAGTGTTTTCAGCTGCACATATTTTGCAGAAATATTGTATTGAGTTGACATTGTATTGCTTCTTCATAGTTGCAATCAGCACACTTGTACTTTGAGATTTCCATAATTGGAAATTCTTTGGAGTCATTTGTATTTTTTGTTGAACCACATTGTAAACGGGTGCATTTTCGGTTGAAGCCGACACCCTTTCATTTGTTTTGAGCCTAAGTTGTTGAAATGGCCAAAATCAATGAGGTATTAGAGTTGTTGAGTAACCTCATTCATTCAAATGTTGATAATGTGATAAAACTGAGCAAGGATGCTCTTTGTAACATTCAAAACTGTTTGCAAGATGCACATGAAAAGATTGAGTTTTTGGTATTGAATCTCACCAACAAGATGAACTTCAGCAAAAGAGTCACCATTCTGAACCTGTTTCTGTTCAGAACAATGTGAAATACTCCCATTAGCAGCAAGTCAGAAAATTTCCAGTTGATTCCCATTCAGTTCCTTGTACTAGAGCAGATGTACATGCAGATGCAGCAGTTCAACCTGCACTTCTCAAGCCCATCATCAGACCTTGGGAAGAGCTTTTCCACAACAAGCACCGAAATGGTCTTGGATATGACAAGGATGTGTCATTTCATATTCCAGACTACACCAAGCCCATCATATTTCAGAGTGCCAGATTCATGTATGATAGTTCACCTGCAGCTGTTCCAAATCCTGTTCCACAACAACAACAGATCGAGAAATGCCAACACTGTGATCGAGTTGGCCATATGAAAGATCACTGTTTTGATCTTCATCCATGCAAGAAATATGGTCGGCACACTCATTCTTCAGATAGATGCTTCAGAAACAAGCCTCCTGCAAGAACCAAGATTCATCTTGGATGGATCGCTTCTTGGCAATGGGCATCAACAACCAAGAAGATGTTTAAGACACATGTCAGAACTTGTTCACAGATATTGAGAAAACTTGCAGTTGAGTTTTCGCCATCATCTCACCTTGTCCCTGACAGGGGGGAAAATGGTGGTCATGTACAAGCTTCGACGTCAGATCAAGCGAGCCTGAGCCACAATCTCTCATTCCATGTTCATAGTTGTATCCAGAGACACAGCAGTTCAAGCGAGCCTGAGCCACAATTCGTCATTCTAGATTCAGAGATGTAGCCAGAGACACGGATACCCATGAGCATGCCTTCGGTTGATGGACAACCTTAAACCATCATCTTTGGTTGGTGGATAACCTAAAACCATCACAGGTAGTAGACCTCCCTTATTTTAGGTCGAAGGTCTCCCTTTCATATATGAGGAACACTTCCTCTAGCAGAAGCCTTCAGCTTCTTGCCAGCTTTGGTTGAGTTCCAAGAAATGCTTCAAAGAATTCCAGAGTTGTTGGTAATCCTAAAACCATCACAGGTAGTAGACCTTCCTTATTTTAGGTTGAAGGTCTCCCTTTTTTATGAGGGACAATTCCTCTAGCAGAAGCTTTTAGCTTCATGCCAATTTTGGAAGAGTTCCGGGAACTGCAACAAGTATTGTGTTCCAGTGTTGGTGGTCATCCTTAAACCACCTCTTTTTTCCAACATTTCAGAGAGTTGATTCAGCCCAAGTGTTTCCATGCATGCTTTGCAGATTTGTATTACAACTCTCTTCTTGGACTCACACATACCCCTTCGGATTAAGGGGGGATGTTGGAACACCTAATCCTACATGGGTAGGTGTGGAATGCGAAAAGTCACAATGGATTCCAAGTGACCTTGGAATGTGAAACCAAGAGTCACACCATTGTATTATAAATGTACATCATGTATAATGGAAAAAATAAGAAAGCCTCACGCTTATCCTTCATTGTGTTGAGTCTCTTGTGTGTGTGTGTTTATCTTCCTCATACACCATGTGTGTGCTTCAACATGGTGTTTAACACGTATGGTGGGACCTGGTAGGCCAATCGCAATCAGAGATCGAAGGGGGTCGGCTGTACAATCGCATCAGAGCATAAGGGATTTGCGATGCGATCGAAGGAGGGGATGCGATTTATTCTGGGCCGTCAGATCAGTGGGGATAATCAACGGTCGGATGGGGATCGGGAATCGCAATCGGAGGATCGGGGAAGGGACTTGCGATTGATCGCAATCGAAAGGAGGAAGTGCGATTGGCGGAATCGGAGGAGAATTTCGATCAGGCGGGTCGGGGGATGTTGCCATCAATCGCATCGGAGATTCGAGCAATTGGCCGATCGGAACTTCCAAAACAAATTTGCGATTGAAAACGTTGTTATTGCGATTTAAAACTTAAAACTTTATTTTATAAAGTTTTATTATATGCATAGTGGGGAAGTGGTTAAGGTGGGGACTTTATAATATAAAGGTTTTATTATAAAGTTCTATGGGTCATGGAGGGGAAGTGGTTATATAAATCGCATTTTGGTTAAAAAATAATGTATAATGCGATTTTGTGATCGGAAAGGGGAAAAGGGGTTTTTAAATGAAATTTAAAATTTAATAACAAAAATTTCAAAGGGGAAAATGGGGAAATAGGGGGTATATGAGGGTATAAGGGATTTTACTTCACTTGGGCATAAAATTCAATCCAAAAGTCGGTTTTAAGAGTGCAGTATATCGTTGAAAAGCTCTTTCCGGGCTCTTTCTGATGGATCTACGTGGAAGATGATCCGGTGCTAAACATGCCATGGAAAACTTCTCTGAAATGCAGGGACATCACTTTGTGGAGATAAAAGCTTATGATTTGTGGCTAAAAGTCAAAGTATCATGTTTTCACCTCAAAACATGGTTTTGAGGTGAAAATTACATCAAGATGAATAAAATGTTTCTTTGATCTTCCAGGTGTTGTAACTTTGAATTTATTGACATCCTCATGACCTTGCTGATATCATTGATACTTGACTCATTAATTTGACCATGGTGAGACCCTAGAAACTAATGAGACCCATCCTATGACCTACTGACATGATTTTGAGAAAAAGTGACTAATGACTGAAGGCCATAGAGAGGAAAATCAGCAGGTTTCACATGAGGGAAAACTGATGAAAATTACTACCATCAATGAATCCATGACGTAACGGCATGGTGAAATTTATTCAGTATGAGAGACCTAATATGCAAATGCAAAAGCGAATTTTTGATCACTGATGGCAGTATGACTAGACTGACACTAACAAAAGGAACCAAGCTCTGATTCCAATTGTTGAAAATACTGAGAGGGGGGGTGAATCAATATTCCTTTCAATTAGAGCATTAGTTAATCTTCAATTATTATCAATGTTTGTACAATGATAGCAGTAAAAAAAAGGAGCAAAAATGCACACAGTTTTCAAGGTGGAAACCCTCTCCGGGAAAAAAACCACCTGAATGATTTTCTAATAATTTTTTCATATTCAACTTCAATTGAAAATAAAGCTCCAACTTCCTAGAACCTAGAAAAGCCTTCTTCTCCAGCTCCCATTAGATGGATACTCCAATGCCCAATATTCTTCAGTAGTCAACTGAACGGATGCCCCAACACCCAATGAGCTACAACTCACCCTAGCACCACCCTAGCACCCTAAAGTTTTCATAGGCTTGAACCTGTTGGTGACTTCATGCACTAGCCTAGCACCACCCTACCACCCTATAGAAGAATAAAACAAGAATTGACTCCTGTACCAGGGAAAATGGTCCACTTTACAATAATATATAATGATGTAGAAGAAGAAGACACACTGTACCATAACCCCAACTATGACACAACCACCTAATGATGATCCTAGACCTCCTAACACCACCTCTTCAACTCTTGGCAGATAGACACTTGTACAATTTTGACAATGATGCATTTACAATGACATAGTACAATGATACCTTTACACTGACTGTATGCAGTGTTGCTCACCTAAAGACTTCATGTTTTGAACTTCTTGTTGTTTTTCTACACCTTGATTATTTCTCTTTTCATGCTACCCTTTGCTGCACCTTGCTTTGTGTTGCTGCCCTAGAAATTCGGGTCCTTTGCAGCCCTTGACAACACATGATCTAGATTTTTCTTGCCTTCTAGGATCTCGATACTGAATATAGTGTATATATGTTATTTTAGCTCCCCAATATGTGATTTTGAGTTCTGTAGTAGTACTCTGAGTCTTCTTTCCAATGCCACAGGTCTGATCGAATTTCTATTCTTCAAGAGAGAATTATGCCCAATCTCTCACAATGACTTAATTATGGACTGTTTCAGTAGAGCGAACTTGTACGGTGTGCCACGTGTCATTTTTTCTTCATTCGGCTCTAAATTTCATACAAAAAAAACTAAATTCCATGCACTATCTATCGCTTTTTATAGAATTCCAATCTAATACTCAGCGAGAGAGTTATGATGATTTTCCCAAGGTCACTTCTTTAAGATTATGTTCAGGAGCCTGCAACAACACTAACTTCCACAGATCATATATCCAAAAATATTGTGCTCCTTAAAATTTTTACAGGAGTTTCCTCAGGAATTTGGCTTCGCCTCATAAAAATTTCATCTTCTGAATATTTGTATAAAACAAGTTAGAGTGCAAATTCCACGATGACTTGTTTCAGGTAGTAAAATCCCTACATAAGGAGGATATGAGGATCACAATTTATATAAATGCTTAGGTTGAGAGGGGCTTAAACAAGTGAAAGTGGGAGGGATTTTAGGAGCTTAAAAATTATTAATTATTTACTTTAAATGACCCATGTCACAACCCCATGGGGTTTTAGCCCAATGTAATATTCCAAATTCGGAAGAGCTAGCAAGGCATGACTGGAAAATGCATTTTCCAGTAATGGCTGATACAGGAATTTAAACCAGGACCTGGATCCCTTAGATCAATGTATCTAAGTCTTAAATCCAAGATATGGCTCCAAATAAATCCTTCTAAGTGGGTTAAATAGATCTCCCACACTTAGATGTCCTAAAAAAGTGCCCGATGAAGGGACTGCAGCAATACATGAACATGAAATGGAGCAACAACGTTATTTTATGTTATCTGCACACATGAAGAAGTAGATAGCTAGCCAATGTATAATATAGCAGAAAATGTGTACAATTATTTAAGGAATCAATCACTCAAGCTGGGAAATGAAAGCCTCAATGAGACATGTACAAGACAATACAGCAACACTGCTATGCAGAAATGTCATATGGCTAAAATAACGCAGTTCATTGGAGACACTGCAACAAAATACATGATAATAGAATGATATGACAATATCATCTCAAATAAATGAGGGGGAGAAAGCTCTCAACCCCTGAAAACCTAATACAGCAATAATACACAATCCTTGGAAGGATTGGCTACAATATACATGAAATTGGAAAATCTGCAGAAATGCCGGAGTTACTGGGTAGCAGCTACAACCCAGAAAATAGAAATGGATGAAGATATATGAAGATGTTGCATATGGTGCATAAATATCATCCAATGGATCTCTCAGGAGAAAGTATGATCCAATCCCTGAAGATCTTGCCCTCCAAAGTAGTGGTGCAACCCCCACTGCAAGTACTCACTGAAATAACGCAGTCTAGTGAAGGGACTGCGTTGTCTATGATGGGAGAAGCTTGGCCTTGATGCCAAGATGTGCCAATAATTTCGGGAACCTCCTTCACTAATCTCCTGGAGAAATAGGAACTACCTCCTCTGAAAGATAAGCCAAGGAAAGGTGTTGTGGAACGCTCCATTGCAACACCCAGAAACACTACGTTATACTTCAGCAGAAATAACGCAGTGACTGATGGAAGTGGCTTTGGCCTTGAGCCAAGATGTGGAGAAAATGAAGTGCAATCCTTCAATAGGCCTCTCAAGAAGGAGGGGAAATCCTAAACAGGAATCCCTCGTGCTAAGCAGCACTGCAACTCAGCTGAAAAATCGGAGACTGCAAATAGTCCAATCAGACAAATGATCGAATGCTCAAAGATGTATCACTATGGCTGCCTCTTCCTCCTATTATACAAGTGAATGCCTCTTTTCCATGGACCCCACACATTAGGGTTTCTTCCAAAAATAATATTCCTCCCTCTCAAACTGAGTTGTCTTCTCATGCAAGCTACACCTCTTAGGCAGCGCTATTGACTTGGTCAAACTTGACCTTGTCCTCATGCAAATTTCCCCTTTCATAATATTTCCAATTAGCCACTACTACTTGGAATATTATAACTGCTCCATTTTTTAAATAAAAGTAGGGAAGACAATAAAACATATCCCAGTGTGAAAATGGATTGGATTAGGAGGAAAAAATAAAGTCACTTTGGTGTGAAAGGAGGGCAAAGCAATGAGCTAGATCTAGTTGACCAAGTCAATAGCGTAGTCACAAAAGGAGGGAAAGCTACTAGGGTAGTGCAGTTTTGAAAGGGGAATCTTCTCAAGGAAGTCACATCACCAATGAGCGGGGTCTGGGGTGGGAAAAGCTCACCAAGGATAAGAAGGAGGAGATAGCAGCAAAGGAATCATTCATTCATTCATCTTGTTTTGGTCTTATGACTGATTGCAAGCTTCAACTGTTTAGCCGGAGTTGCAGCAATGTTTAGTGCAAATAATTCTCATGTAGGAATTCCATCATTTCCTTTGGTCTAGCTGATTTGGAGATCTAAGGAGGAGTTCCTAAGCTCATTTTTCATCATTTTTCTTGAGTATATCTATTCTACATCACATACAGCACAGTCACCTTCAGTAACTGCATCATTTCTACAATAGCAACAGCAGCTTGGTGAAACCCTCTTGTTTTATGCTTGTTTCTAAGGAGGAGGTGTCTATTTCACTCCGGGATGCCTTGGGCCAATTTTTGTATTATTTTTCTATTTCATATTATATTTAGTATTTTATAATACAGATTTGCTAGGTACGGTGTTATTTTCTGTAGTGTTGTATCCTGTGTTGCTATTTTGCCGGAAACCTTTGCCGGGGTGCTCCAATGTGCTTGTAAAAGAGGTCCAACCTCTAATTTTTGATTCTATGTTAAATGAAAGATCCAGATATGTGTTTCATTATATTTTTCTTTAGATATCATAATAAAAATAATGATTTTTCAGTCTCCGGCATTTCTATTTTATGAAGTAGTGGGATTGTGGTGCTTTTGAGCATAGTTGAGCTGGGGAGATCTGTTTAGTGTAGCTAGAATGATTTCTTTTTTATGCCATTTTATATTTAAGCTACATATAGCATATACAAGAGGATGCAAGTCCTGTTTAGCATTTTTATTGCATGGTTTTTCTTATACAGCGTCCTCATTGAAGAAATTGCAGAAATTCTTGAAAAGGAATATTACACCTTTTCACACTAGAAGGTGAAAAATAAGCTACTCCAATGTTCCCTTTCACACTTGTGAGGGATTTTATTCCTAATCATGGGCCTTTTACTCATTTTATTCACCTCCTAAGTGAAATCAACAAAAATTAATATTCCAATTTGCTGCATGCAAATTTTGGAATATTACAGTCCTCCCCTCTCAAATATTGCTTGTCCTCAAGAAAGTGCAAGGATAGAATGAGTTCTCTTCTCCTCTCCCTGTATCATCCCTGTATGATGATCTCCTCCAAGGAAGGTGATGCTATATCATCAATCAAATCTCCACATTTCTCCTCCTCAGCATGCAAGTCAGCTATCAAGCCATCATCATGTAAAGGTGAAATACTCAAGAGGATAGAAAACTGATGTCTAGAGGTCCCCTTGAAGAATGGGATCTAAAATAAAATGGTAACTATCTTTCCCATATGGATCCTCCATCTCCAAGCTATGAGCCATGCAAAATAAGTCACCTTCCAACTAGGCAACTCCTGAAAGCTGTCATCCACCTTTGGCTCCGGAAAAGTAGGTGGGATGAAAATATGCACATGGTAGACTATGTATCCTACCCCATGCTATCCATATCTCCACTTATGATAAGTGTAGAGCTCTGGCTGTCCATGGGCTGCAATAAGTTTTCCCTCAAGTGGCAAAATGAGGACTAGACCTCCAAAGATCTCTCCCCCAACGCTGCAAATAAAGTTGGCCCAAGTATCTCCATATATGATGAGTTGGAAGTCATCATTATATGGCATCTCCTCCATCATATGGCTCACCTCATAAAGAGACAAATGTTCTATCAAGGTGACCATATCATATCCCATGCTCCCCTTAGAACATGTAGTGTAAAAAGTGTGAGGAATTTCTCCCTCAAAGGACACATTCACCCCATGTGTCTCTCTCCCAAGCATGCTCCTCATGAAGATAGAAACAGTAGAGCCAAAGGGAGAAAAAATGAGAATCATACTTGCTTCCATATACAACAAATGAGAAGGAAAATGTTCCCTCAAGTGCAACCAGCGCAGCTTGACCCTCAACTGCAATAGAGACTGATAAAATAAGTGGCCTCTCAACCACTTTCCTACTGCTCCAATCTCCTCATAAGTATGGATGAAGTGAATAATGTAAGGTGTACAATGAGCATGTCCTCCATAATATCTCTCTTCCCTAAGTCCTCCTAGGGAATTCCCATCAATCATGCTTATGGCCTCAACTAGACCATGAAGTTCTAAAGAAAGAATGCTCCTCCTTGGAGAAACATCCTGCACATGTATGGTTAAGGGACATACATCATATAAATAATCATGAAAAGAATCATCACCCTTACCGTATGTTCTACTCATACAAGTGGAGTGGCTCATAAGTGAGTCTCCTCTCATCTTCAAAGAGAAAAGAGGTGGTTGTGCTAACTCTATAAAAGAGTCATGTATCTCCTCCATCTCTATGCAGTGCATGCATCTCCTCATATGCTGACATATCTCCTCCTCAAAGTCCATCCAAAAATACCCCTCCATGACGGTCTGGTATGCTCTCATAGAATGTGTGTGGCTAAAAAGGAAATCCATCTGTGATTCTTGTAGTAACTTCTCCTTGAGCTTGGAAGATCTAGGAAAGAAGATCCTACCATGATAGTAGATGACCTCATCTCTGATTAAGTATCCCTCCTCATGCAACTGGCCATCCAAGATCATGCAAGTAAAAAGATCCTTGGAATACTCCAACAACAGCTAGGAGTTCCAATATGGATCTATCCTTCATAATGACAGTGCTGATGATCTTTCATGAAGAGCATCTATCATATGGTCACCATCTCCTTTGATATCTCTCATGCCAAAGATGCAAGTTGGAAGGTTTCTATCCTTCACATGCTGCTTCTTCCACAGCGCAGAATCTGAAATAGAAGTGGGTACTGATGATGTTGAGAGAATTCTCTCTCTTTCCTTGAGTCTACCCCATACTCCCAGCGCTGTATGAAGCTCTCCCAAGGTTCCCACTCCTCTGAAATCACTAAGTGGTGCCCCAACATGTGAAGCACCCATCCTCCTCTGCTGGTCTAGTGGTCTCCCCGGAAAAATGTTTCCATGAAATGAGACATCTTCAACAAGAGATGACTGCATATATGAATGGAGAAAACTCTCCATGCTTCCACTACACAGTCCACTCACCTTATTAGGTGCATCAACCTCCATGAATGAATAGGGATGTGTAGTCCTCATCTCATGATTTTGGGTCTTCTCCCTATCTCCTCCTTGTGTCTCCATGGTTCCACACCTTCTCAATAATGGCACATGTAAAACATGAGTTGTGCCTTGATCTCCACACATGAGATCTTGGGGACTTCCTTGCAAAGATGCAAGCATCCCTCTATTTGGAGCAAGGGCTACTCCTTCCTCTACATGAGGTGCTAGATCAACTCCAGATCTAACAGCGATGTTGCCCTAAATATCTGCAACATGAGTGGGAAACTCTCCAATGATTGGATCCCCTTTTGAAAAATAGATCTCCATGCTCTCTTGCTCAAAAGTGTGAGAAGAAGGTTTCTCCTCCGGCAAAGTATGGTGCAAGTTTTCATGCAAGGGTTTTGCTTGAGTTTTCTTGTTTACCCCCACCATGTGTGTCTCATGAATATTTTTATCAAATATTTTCACTAATGCCTTAGTGAAATTTGCATAAGATGCAATGTTTACATTTCTCAGAGAAAAATATTCAAAGATCCACCAGGCATAAGCCTTACCTCTCAAATGCAGTGCTGCAATTCTCATGGCTTTATCCTTCAGCATTTGGTGCTACTGCAAGAAGGTATCTAACTCCTCCACCCAAGATTTGGCTTAACATGTAGGTGAACCCTCAAAGATAGATAGAATAAATCTATCCTGCTACTCTCTTCCTTTCACCTTCATCTTGCAAAACTCTGAAAAACTGAGATGATCTCTAAACCTCTTAGTCTGAGATTCATACTTCAGCAAAAAATCACTAAGAGTCATCCTCTTAGGCATTCTTCCTCCTCCTATCAATCTCAATATAGTTCTAGGAACTTGACTACGCTGTGCATCATGGTGTGTAGCTGCATTCTCACACTCACCATGTGCAGATCTAGATTCAACTCTAGATTCAACCTCTTTTGGAGATCCCATCTCCAATCTCATTTTCTTCAGCTCTCCTTGAAAGCTATGCATAGATTTTGGAAGAAGATTTGTGAGATTGTCCTCCTTTTTCCTTTCACATACTGAATATTTCTAGCTTCTTTCCATCTCTCCTTCCTCTAATAGTTGGATCTCACAGGCTGAGCCAGAGATCATGCTTTGATACCACTGTAATATTCAAAATTCGGAACAGATAGCAAGGCATGATTGGAAAACGCATTTTCCAGTAATAACTACTACAAGAATTGAAAACAGGACCTAGATCCCTTAGATCAATGTATCTAAGTATTAAACCCAAGAGATGGCTCCAAAGAAATCCTTCTAAGTGGGTTAAACAGATCTCCCACTCTTAGATGTCCTCAGAAAGTGCCCGATGAAGGGACTGCAGCAATACATGAACATGAAATGGAGCAACAACATTATTTTATGTTATCTGCACACATGAAGAAGTAGATATCCAAACAATGTATAATATAGCATAAAATGTGTACAATTATTTTAGGAATCAATCACTCAAGCTGAGAAATGAAGGCCTCAATGAGACATGTACAAGACAATACAGAAACACTGCTATACAAAAATGTCATATTGCTAAAATAACACAGTTCATTGGAGACACTGCAAAAAAATACATGATAACAGAATGATATGACAATATCATCTCAAATAAATGAGGCGGAGCAAGCTCTCAACCCCCTAAAACCTAATACAGCAATAATACATAATCCTTGGAAGGATTGGCTACAATATACATGAAATTGGAAAATCTGCAAAAATGTCAGAGTAACTGGGCGGCAGTTGCAACCCAGAAAATAGAAATGGATGAAGATAGCTAAAGATGTTGCATATGGTGCATAAATATTATCCAATGGATCTCTCAGGAGAAAGGTTGATCCAATCCCTGAAGATCTTTCCCTCCAAAGTAGTGGTGCAACCCCCACTGCAAGTACTCACTGAAATAACGCAATCTAGTGAAGGGAATGCGATGTCTATGATGGTAGAAGCTTGGCCTTGATGCCAAGATGTGCCAATAATCTTGGAAACCTCCTTCAATGATCTCCTGAAGAAATATGAAATCCCTCCTCTAAAATATAAGCCAAGGAAAGGTGTTGTGGAACCCTCCACTACAACACCCAGCAACACTACGTTATACTTTAGCAGAAATAACGCAGTGACTAATGGAAGTGGCTTTGGCATTGAGCCAATATGTGGAGAAAATGAAGTGCAATCCTTCAATAGGCCTCTCAAGAAGGAGAGGAAATCCTAAACAGGAATCCCTCGTGCTAAGCAACACTGCAACTCAGCTGAACAGCCAGAGACTGCAAATAGTCTAATTAGACAAATGATCAAATGCTCAAAGATGTCTCACTATGGCTGCCTCTTCCTCCTTTTATACAAGTGAATTCCTCTTTGCCATGGAACCCACACATTAGGGTTTCTTCCACAAAGAATATTCCTCCCTCTCAAACTGCGTTGTCTTCTCATGCAAGCCACACCTCTTAGGCAGCGCTGTTGACTTGGTCAAATTTGACCTTTTCCTCATGCAAATTCCCCCATTTCACACTGGAGGGTGAAAAATAAGCTGCTCCAATGTTCCATTTCACACTTGTGAGGGATTTTATTCCTACTCATGGGTCTTTTACCCATTTTATTCACCTCCTAAGTGAAATCAACAAAAATTAATATTCCATTTTGTTGCATGCAAATTTTGGAATATTACACCCACTAAATAGGGTTACAAACTTTAAACATGAATATCTCTCAAACCCTGAAGAATTACGTGGTGTGTCATATGTCAACGGAAACATATCGAAAAGTAGAAACCACCAATATAATTCTTGACCCAGAATATAGTAATTTGGTAGGTAAAAATTCCCATGCAATATTGGCGTAGCCCCTTGTTAGTCATCAATAATTTTGATCTTATCCAAAGATGACTAAGTTGACAATCCTAGATCTCTAGAAAAAATATTTGAAGAAACATTGTGAGTTCTAGAAATCTCACTACCTTCATTATCCTAAGTCTATCAGTTCACTGAAATCTTCATCTAGGCCTCTTAAAATTCACCCTGTTGTTTCAAAACAAGCTGATTTCAGGCTATTCCCACCATTTTCACCTCATTTTCATCCCCCCATTTTACCATTATTACCCCTACTTTTATCAATCCTTCTCCCTTTGGAAAAACCCATCTTCTCTTCATTAATTCTTCATTTCCTCTAAAACCATTAAAAATCCCCTCGTTTGGTTTAAATTTGTTTTCCCTTTGCCTTACCGAAACCTCTAAAAAGGCCAAAAAACCCTTATTTTAGTGCTGAATCTGACCATTTTCAAATAAGGTTCTTAAGACCTCTTAGGCTTAAAACCCCAGCCCCCTTTCTCATAAAACCAAGGGCCGGGACCACTCACCATCTCATTGACACTTTTCTCTCCCAAACCTCAGTCTTATCTGCCCTTGCAGGACCAATCCTCCACCCTTTCTCCTAGCCCTCTTCTCTTTTCTCCTTACCCGGCTCCGTTGTTTTTATCGAGTCATATTCACCGTGGATCTAGAGCCTCAAACTCTGATCCGACGGTCACTATACTCCCGACCCATCAACCATCCCCCCCATCTGACTACTCCACGAAGCAATCTCCACCATGGATCTTCGTGATCCGGCGGCCATCATCCAACTCCGTCTTTTCCATTCCGATCCCCAACCTTTTCGCTACATGGAAAAGTACCCATCACACCGCCGGTCCCACCTTCCACTAAAAACCCATGCCCCAATCCCCGTCTACCACATGTACTCCACTATTCTTGTCCACCAAACTTGCACCCAGCCTTCGGGCTCCACCCGCACCGTTGATCTCACTCCTTGAGATCTAACAGCGCAGATTTTGGTGCCGAGTTTTAACAACCCTTATCCACGCGAAATAGGTGGTATTGGCCTAGACGCGTGGCAGCCATTTTATGGAATCGCATTTCTTCTGCCGTTTACCGCTTACTGCTCAACTTCAGCACGAAAACCACTCGGTTTCGCCCAAAACCTCTTTCCTCATTTTCGCGCCGATATTTGAATTTATTCCTGTTTCTTCATGATTCCGCCATGGAACCCCTCCTCTGCATATTCCCCCTCCTCTGCAAATGCTCCAACACCCACCCCGAGCCTCTGAGACGCAGTTTAACCGAAAAAAACAGAGGTTTTTATTTAAATATTTTTGTTTATTTTGCAGTTTTAATGGCGGCCCAAGTTAGCAAACCCTCCCACAGCAAAATTCCACAATGGAAGGTCTCAAGATGACGATATTTGCGACCAAATAAATAGAAAGGGATTCAGGGTTCGATTTAAAGGTTTGATCAGTGTTTCATGATCACTAATTGAATCATAAAACCCTCCAACGCAACAAAGGAAACCCCTTGCACGCAGCAAAACAAAAAAAAAATATTAGTGAAGAAACGAAGGACAAAGTTAAAGGATAGATGATTAAAGCTAAAATAGTCAAGGAAAAGCATAATATCAACGTGAGGATTAAAACCTAATCAATGTTTTATGGATAAAGGATAAAATCATTAAATCACTCATAAAGCAGTGAGACAGAATATTAAATACAAATCAGAGTTAAAGGCCTAAGACACAGTTTAATGATCAAACCAAGGAAACTTTACCCAAAGACAGTCTCGAGAAACTCAAAAAAGAAGCATTTATTGCTCCAAAAATATATAATTGCCACCTCCAACTTGATTTCCTTTCATAAATGCAATTGGCAGTTATTACACAATCAAGAGATATTTTTATCTGTCAAGGCAGTTATTGTAATAGTTAAAGATAGGCCTCAAAGTCAAACATTCCACCTATATTTTCCTTAGAAGTTAAGACAGAGTTATTAAAATAGAGAAATAGCTGCACATGTTCCTACCTTAAGTCTTGCATGGTTTTCAAGGTTAGGGATGCATTTACTCTGTAATAAATGATACTCAAACCCTAGATGAGCTTCACCTCCTCATTTGCAGCATAAATACTGCATTCAAACTCATCATATTGTTGGCATTTGATGACTCTTTGAATTAATACATAGTCTCTTGGAAGTTGAAGGAAAAATGATTTTGGAACTTATGGATATCTTGACCTGTTTGTTGATGGAGGAGGCTTGATCATTGGATCCGTGAGCTTGATTGTTGGTGAAATGCTTCTATCTGTTATTGTTATTTCTTGATTTCATTATGTTTCCATCTTTATTTTTTAAATTAGAGTAAATGTTTTAGGCTAATAAATTTCTATTGAAATCACCTTAGTTCTTTTTACTCTTCATTGTCTAAATGTTTTCTTCTGCAGGGTCTGATTGGAGGATTCTTAATTTCCCTCCAGTTCCATCTAGCTTGTTATTTTAGAAATGATTCAATAGAGTATAACCAAGGAGTTTCTCTTTTGGTAAGTCCATGTTCCTTTGAGTACGACTTGAGAGGTTGCTTTAAGGAATTATTTCAATAGAGTGAAACTAGGAAATTAAGTGGTAAGTCCATGCTCTTTGAGTACAACTTGAGAATTGTTTCTGAAACTTCTTTAAAGTATTCTTGGTAAAGTCTAAACCAGGGAAGTCTATGGTTTGCCCTGTCCTCTGTTTTGCCTTTATAAGTTGCTTTAAACATCCTTAGAGAGTTAGTCAAAATTATATTAGATCATTTATGTTTGATCTTAGGCTGCTCTTACTATTTTCTTATATGTTTTCTTATCTAAAAGTAGTCTTTTGATTGCTGGATTGTTGTCTGAAATATTTTCTTATTAAAATTATGTCCAAAGAAGTCTATGGTTTGCCCTATCCTTTGGATTGCTTCAAAACAGATTCCTTGAAAGATGTTTCTTGTTTAAAGTACATGATAAAGAATTCTTAATTACTCTTTGTCCTACTTTTCATTCTCATCCTTAATGTTCATCTCATTATTCCACAAAATTTGAAGATCCACTGGCCAAGTTAGATTCTCCCTATGATACTCCCTGATCCAGTTATAAACTTATCATGACTTCCATATGACTCCATTGCCCAATAGTTTAGATATTTCCCATTCTATCTAGGCTCTTTTATCATTATGTCCAACCAAAACAATCAAACAAACCTTGTACTTAATAACTAGCCTAAAATCAAACCTTAAAAAAAAACAAGCACACATCCTTTGTAAAATAACCTGAGAGATCCCTCTCTGAGTCTAGGAAGGCTAGGTACTAGAACTCTAAATATTGGTTCCATGTTGCCTTGTCATTTGGTATGTCAATCTGCCAAATCACAGGACTCCAAAATTCTAGCGATCACGGTGGGACATTTTGAGTTAGTGACAAATTAAGTACTCCTTAGGACTATAGAAAACATAAGAACCACATAAAAACTCAGAAAACCCCAAAAAAATCCCTTGATTGGTTTTGTTGCTCATTTGGTGGTGGACCATTACATATTTTACCTTCAAAAAAGCTAAAAATTTCCACCTGGCGACTCCACTAGCCCTAGTAGGCCTATTTATCAACTAGTTCTCTTAGATTCCCTTAAGATTGTTTCAAATTAGTCCTAAGAAGTTTAA
Organism: Pinus albicaulis; assembly: GCA_034641835.2. Classification (NCBI taxonomy): domain Eukaryota; kingdom Viridiplantae; phylum Streptophyta; class Pinopsida; order Pinales; family Pinaceae; genus Pinus; species Pinus albicaulis. The sequence goes on from CM076583.1 coordinate 43,924,256, forward strand.
GAGTCCTAGTTCCATATCTTAGAAGAATACTAAACACTAGGAGAGGTCAAATCATTTGAAATCAGCCCCAGCACTTTCAGCCTCTCTAAATTTTCAACTTGAAATCTGGCTTCACATAGGATCAATACCAGATATCACCCAAACCCTAATCCTCCTACAATAGTTGATGATCCAAAAAATATTTTTTGGCAAACTTATAAAGCTGGAAATTTAACTACTAGTAGGACCATCCAAACAAAAAGATTTTTCCCTGAAAATCTCACAGTCTTGAAAGATCCTCACTTTGACTTGTCTTATACAAGAAACTTATTTAGAACCAAGTCTTATGGTGATATTGACCAATATGACCTTGAGCCCATGGATTTGCAGCAGAAATTTAGCAAAGAAGCCTCTCCTTCTACTCCTCCTGATTTTCAACTTCTCCACCACTTCAGTTCTTTCCATAACAAATCTGCTCAAAATCAGCCTGTTGGTCCAAGTACTTCCACCACTCCTATCCACACATGCACTGTTCAAAACACCCCATTTCATCCCACTTTTCCTTTTACAAATCCACCTCTTGTAAATCCCCCATTTTTCCCCACCATGGTAGCATGGTATGCCCCATTAGTGTTACCTCAACCTCTGGTTCCTTTACCAAATGATTATCAATCTAGAATTCCCCATATCACTAGAAATAAATCTACTACTGCCCAATAGCAGGTAGATAAAATGGATGATGCTTTTGATTACATGGAAATAGAAGAATAGACCATTAAGATGAGAATATTTGCTTAAAGTTTAGGAGGAGAAGCTAAGAAATGGTTTAAAATATTAACTCCAAATAGCATAAATGATCTCCCTTCTTTATATCAAACATTCATAAACAAATGGGAAGTTAAAAAGAAACCTCTCCAAATCCTTTCATAATATAGCAACCTCAAAAGAAACAATGGGGAAAGTGTCCAAGATTATTGCACTAGATTCAATAGTATTTACAATGCACTTCCCCCAAACATGAAACCTCCACTAGGCCTAGCCTTAGCTAAGTTTCCTGAAGGCTTTGATCTAGACATGGCCTACCAGCTAAGAGAAAGAGACCATTTAACTTGATAAGATATGCAGAGGGGAGCCATAAGTGTAGAGGAAAATCTGAATGAGAAAAGAGCTAGATTGAAATCAGAAAAAAGAGTTACATATAAAGATGAAACAATGGCATCAACCTCATCATCTGATGTCAAAATTGACAACTTATTAAGGGTAATGGAAAGAATGCTTGAAAAGATAAACTTAAATGATAGACTGCTTCCAAGAGAAAACCAAATCAATTCCCAAAATAGAAATAGAAATCCAAATTTTAGAAGAGACCCTATTCAGGATAGATAAAGAGATAATGACCAGCAGATTAGGCCTCCCTTTCAAAAAAACTATGTAGATCAGGAAGAAGAAAGGGAAACTGAAAGATTAGAAGAAAATCATGTGAATCTAATAGGATTTGACAGTGAGACAGATGTCTTCCTCACTGAAGAAGAACAAGGTTTCTTCTCCTCAGAAAAAACTAAAAACAACCATGAGGATTATGAAGATTACAAATTGGGGTTTGAAAATGAAATAATGGAGGTACACAAACAATATGATCTCAGAAGTAAAGGGAACCGAGAAATTTCAAAAGACAAAAACACTAATACTGTTGTTAGGAAAACTGTAGACAATCAGCCCAAAAATACAGCAAGTAATACCAACACTATGGCCAAGAAAGTTGATCTAAACAAAGACAAAAATAGCCAAAAAAGTGTTGAGAAAAGCTGCCCTAGTACTTCTGCTAGTAGCCCCGAGAAATCTGTCCTAAATAATAGTCCTAATAAATCTCAACAAATTAGAATTGATGAAAAGACTATGCTTGACAAAATATATGTAAATATTTCAAAAACATTAGTCCCTTTCAACCTCAAAGGTGAGATTGCCAAGATCAAAATTAACATACCCTTGGTTGAACTAGTAACCCAGGATGTATATAAAAACCAAGTTCTGAAGGCTTTGAATATAGGAAATGATACTAACACTTTAAACTTGAAGGATGATAAACCAGAGTTGTTATTTGGTCCTGAAGTAGAAGGAAAATACCAAGAAGGAACCATTCCTCCATCTTATGTCAGCTTAAATATACATGATAAGATTTTACACAATGCCATGCTAGATTCTGGTGCCTCTCACAACCTCATGCCAAAGGTAGTGATGGAGAGGTTAGGCCTAGAGATTACTAAACCTTACAAGGACTTGCATTTCTTTGATTCAAGCAGAGTCAAATCTTTAGGCTTAATCAAGGACTTATGTGTCAATCTGGCACAAATTCCTACTAAAGGTCTAGTTATGGACATAGTGGTTGCTGACATTCCCCCAAAATATGGCATGCTTCTATCTAGATCATGGGGAGAAAAACTTCAAAGAAGCCTTCAAATGGGCATGTCTTATGCTACCATACCTGTTTTTAACCAAACAAGAAGATTATACAGAGAATATCATATGAAATTTATGGTGAGCAACATAGACAGACCAAACAAAACTCCTGTTTATTCTATCCATTCAAATTTAGACTCCTTTATCTTGTATAATGAAGATGAAATTAGCCAACAAGAAAAGGAAAATGAGATAGAATTGGGACCACCCAAATATTCAAACCAGTCCTTAAAAGAAGAATCTAACAGCTCTAACCTTAGTAGCCTTAAACAACAAAATATGATGAACGTAAAATAGAAATATTGTGGGAAATGAGCTTTGATGGCTCTTGCAGCAAGTTGAGTTATGGAGCAGGTGTATGGATACACAATATAAATAAAGTTTATTCTTACAAAGTGGATTTTCCATGCACCAATAACTTTGCAGAATATGAAGCCCTCCTCCTTGGCCTACATCTTGTTAGCTCCCTATAATCAGCAAGATTGGAAAAGTCCGATCTCGGGGAGAAACATCGTTTCAACCAACTTTGGGATTCTAGGATCTAGCCCTCTTGAATCCTGAGAGGGATCTCTCCAATAAGTGCAAAGATGGATTTGTCTTTGAAGTTTGGGGTAATGATATTAGGCTAGTTATGAAGGCCAAGGATTTTGTTTGTTTTTGGATGATTGAGCATGATTATTATTTTGAGGAGAAAGTTCTAAGTGAAAAAAGTTTCAAAGGTAAGAAGTTGCAAGTGAATAGAATAGCTATGGCTAAAAATATAGATATAACGCTGGTTTTTAGTCCATTGGGCTATGGAGTCATAACAGGGCTTTAATTGAGCAACAACATCAAGAGTGATCCAAGGGGCAAGTCATCTATATCACAAGATTATTGAGATTCAAATGATGGAATGGAAACAGTAAAGTGTTGGAGGGGTGGAAACTGATAATAATTTCACAAAGGATTTATAGTCAGTCCAAACAATAAAATCCTTTTAAGTAATTGTTTAAAACAAACCAAGGATAGGGCTAACTGTTGACCTCTTAGGAAAGTTGTATTAAAGCAGCTTAATTGACAAACAATCTAGTAATCCACATAATTACCTTCAAAAAGTGTGAAAACATATAAGATAAGACAAAGTGTAACTTAAGATCATATAAAGTACTTTTAAACCTAGTCTGCTTTTAGTCAACGCCAAGGGAAACTTTCAGAATCTGATTTTGGAGAATAGAAGCTAGAAACAGGGAAAACCATGGCTTTACTAGTCTAACTTTAATAATCAAATAAGGAAAATAACTTTCAAGAACAATGCTTAAAGAAAACAGTAGGATGAGGGAACTCCAGCATTCCTAACTGCTTAAACTGTATTAAATCATTCTTAAATAAACAAATAGGAGGAAAGCATTGAGATAAAGCTTTTCAGTCAGAGAAGGTTACTGATATACAGTAGGTCCTAACTCTATAAATGTTGTTCTTTATCAGAGAATAGTGAAAAATATGACATACATAGAAGGAAAACAATAACAAAGAAAGGGGCACTTCACCAATGATATAGACCAGGATCCCAAGAAACAGCTTGTTATTGATGTCAAACTAGTTACAGTCTTCAAGTCCAATGTTTTAGTTTAGCAATCATCTTCACTATCCAGCCTAACTAATCTAGCACAAACAGAGCTCCAAGGGCCAGTGAACACTATTTACAATCAAAAGTTTAAGCTCACATGTATTTCTAAGTTCTGCAACCAACAATTTCTCATCTTCTACAAAGGTATTTATAGAAGAATAAGGAGGTGAGATCTGATAAAAGATCTCTCAGGAAAATTAATACAGATTCCAGACTTTTCGGCCTTTGAGGGGCTCGATGGAGAACTTTACAGGTGGTCTGTCTGTATTAACTATTTTTCATTTAAGATTAAGCTCGGTGGGATCTTTTGTTGACTTTGAGGCTCTACGTTATGTTGGAATAACTCTGCATATATTTTTTGTATTGAATTCTCTAGCAGAATTAAATCTTTGGCTGTGCTGTGGCAAATATCTTCGTTGGATCAATAACTTCGACCTCTGTTTGAACGGTTTGAGGCACAGGTGGCACTTATGGTAGCTGGGAGGAATAAATTCACCTCAAATGCAGCGGTGGAGGCCTTTCTGTCTGTTAAAATCTTATGATGTTCCTTTAATTGTGTTTTAATTTAGGGAATTAGGCTTTTGATAATCATTCTTAGCCGTAATTCCCCAAATCTATCTTCAATATTATGTTCTGCTACGCTCTGTTTTTTAAAACTGATACTCTTTTAATCAGATTTAATAACACATTGTCTTGTTGATGTGCAGGCCTTGCAAGGCTCGTATGGCATCAATGCCCATGGAGCATCGACGAAACGTAGAGTGGAGCCTTTTTAGTGCCTTTCCCTCTGATAACCAAAAAGTCAGAGGATCATCACCCTTGGATTTCTTTTCCTTCATAATATGGGAAAAAAAACCTTCGAACCCTGCAAAACAAACAAAACATTTATGAAATCCTGCGTAATTGGGGAAGAACTACTTCAGAAGGTGGGGGAGGAGCGTAGCCATTGGATGGTAGGATCTAACGGTGGAGATCAACCAAGAGGAGGTTAAAAGGAGAGCGGGGAAAAGAATAAGACGGAATGATATTGGACCGTCTGATCTGGACACGTGGATGGTCCAGATTCAATCGGAGGATCACAATCAAAGGCAACACTCAACTGGCGCCGATGTAAAAATGCGATGCGATTTAGCGTTGGCCGTCGATCTGAGGATCAGATCAATGGTGGGGAATGAATCAGAGGGATAGGCGATCGGGGGAAGAAACAAATGCATGCGATTAAACTGTGCGATGCGATGTAGCGCAAACCGTCGATATAAAGATTAGATCAACGATTGAGAATAAATCAGGGGAATGGCCTATTGGAGGGAGAAAACAAAGGCATGCGATGAAAAACTCCGATGCGATTGAGCACTGGCCGTTTGATGGGCTTACGATTCAACGGCAGGGACTAGTTTTTAGAAAGAACCGACGAAAAAACCCTTATATTATTCAAAACCCCAAATATTTAAATAAAACAAAGGTTTTGGTGGATCGGGGTGGAAAAATATATATATGAAAAGGCGCCCGTTTGCGGGGCCATGGGTTTATGGAATATGATGGGCCCGGGGCTTTTCATAACAAAGGGCCAATCGCAATCGGAGCCTCGGGCTCAGGATTTTCAATCAACCCATTGGAATCTTGCGATGCGATTAAGCCCCTGGGATCTTTAACACTTGGTCCCGGGTGAAATTTATATGGAGTAGCAAGGCGGGGGGCGAAGTTTATATATATGACCCAATCACATCGGAACTTTTGATGCAGGTCTTTCAATCAACCCATTGTATTTTTCTCTGATGCGATTGTGTGATCGGTCTTTTTAATCTAACCATTTTCATTTAATCACGTGGCTTTGGAATTTTAGATCAAACATTGGATAAATGGGTTTTATGAATTTACAAAAAGAAAAAGGTGATCGGGAAAGGATTTTTACAAGGTTTTACGCACGGAAAGTGGGCCCACAGTTTATATGAAAAATAATATAATCGGGGGTTTTAAATACAAAGGCTAATCACATCGGAACTTTCAGAACATGGCAAAAAACTTGCGCACTTGGATCCTTCCGATGCGATGAGCTCCGAACAGGGTTAGCGCTTGGTTCTAGGGTGTGGGCATGTGGGGGAAATGGTTAGGCCTTAGCCCAAGGGGGCTTGAGTCCTTAGTAATAAAACTTGGTTTTTTATGACTTTTTTCAGAGTTTTCAATGGATTTGGGGGTTTCGGTAAGGTTAAAGAGTGAGTCTTTAACTTTGTAAAAGTGATTTTCATCAGGGGAAGAAGAGGAATCATGAAAAAAAAGGAGTTTTATGGAGAAAAATGGGAGAAAATGAAGGTTATTTTTGAGTGGGAGAAGGGGGGAAATGATGGCTTTTTCAGCAGTATTTCTCTTGGAATCAGCAGAATTTTCTGAGTATAAAATGGAAATAGTAAATGAAGATTTTGATACAGGGGCATGAGTCCTTCAAGAGTCTTCAAGAGCCAACAATTTTTTGCAATAAAATTTGTTCTTTGAAGGCTCAAAAATTCTTAGCCACCTTTTTCTATAACAAATTTTATAGGTGGCTAATAGTGGCTCCACTTGGGGATGGTGCCTTCTTGAAGGCATCAAGAACTTCAGACTTGCATTCTCTGGGAGGCTGACCTGTGCCACATCCATTATGTTCTCTGGGAGGATGACCTATGCCTGATCCATTGGGCTGCCCTTCCTTTTTTGGGATGATCTTGCTCTAAAAACATATTAGCAACTATAAAAACAATGGATCTTTCATCAACAAGCTTTCTACCTAACCAATCCTACTGATCTAGCATTTTTTCTTCATTAGAGTGCACTTGGATTGGCAAACTCTTTTCACAACATTTTATTCTTTTGAAAACAGGAAATCTAATCTATTTATACTCCTTATTTCTCCATGGGCTCAAATTAAACAGTTGAGCCCATATGATTCTCTGCCTATTCTATCAATCTGTTAGGATTAAACAGTCTAACCGATTTTATTCTCTAATTTCTACAACAGAAATTCAAAAGCATTCAAGTCGGGATTGAACAGTCTGACTTGATGCTGGTCTATGGCATAAAAACAGGCTGCACATAGACATTTATTTTGCAAAAAATTTAAAACAAAATGGAAGGCTTAAGATCTGAATATTCAAAGCACTTCCTTCATCTTGTTAACAACTCTGTTTTGACTTTTGTTTGAGCTATTCCTTCTTTGTTCTCTAGTTCATATTTTGAGTTAATTAGAACCAGAGTTTTACATATCTTGACTCAGAAAATAAAACAGATTTGAGTCATCTCTCTTTAGAAACTTAGGTTCATATTTTGAACATGTTTGAACCTTTAATTTCTGTCCTAATCTATCTACTAATAATTCAATATTAAACAGTTTGGCAAATCAAATTCACTACCCTATGAGTAGAAAATTTAAAACTAATTATTCAAGATTAGGTTGTTTGACTAACTAGAAGTGTGGTTTTCAGGAGTGGCATTTAAGCTTGCACACTTTCAGATTTTTGTTTCTCTTTTTTGGTATGGGCTTATACCTTTCTTGTTTTCATAATCTGCCCTCTTTTCTTTATTTTCTTTGTTTTTATATTTTGATTTTTCTAACTTTGAATGCAATGGTGGATGAGATATTTATAATGGGAAAAATATTAAAAAGGCTTTCAGAACATAGCATAGATTAAGAGAATTAATGTTTGAGCATCCTACCATTGACCGGACCTCCAAACAATTCTGCTCCATTCAATTCCTGCAAGAAAAATGCATTGTTACCAGTAGTTGAATGAATAGAGTAAGGGCCAAGCCATAAGTTGTCAAATTTCACATGCTTGCCCTTTTCTTCCCTCCTTGAGTCCCACTTTAAAACTTTGTCGCCAATTTTGAAATTTGTGGCCTATTTTCTTCTGTCAAAAAGATTTTTAATGCCGATCTGTTTCTACAATGCTTTGTTATAAGCCTCCTCTCTGGTTTGCTGAAGATGAATGGTCTGGTTTATTCTTCTGATCATATCATTTTCTTCAGTTTGCAACTCTTGAATGAACTTCAACACTTGTACACTAAGGCTGTTTGGAAAAATTGCATCAGTACCATATACCAGTTGAAAAGGTGACATACCAATAGATTTCTTCAAAGTCAATCTGTCAGCCCACAGTGCATGAACTAGCTTTGTGTGCTAGGACTTTTTGTTGTCCTCCAACATTTTCTTGATTATGTTCACTAAACTTTTGTTTGAGGATTCTTCCAGTCCATTACCTTGAGGGTAATAGGTCGTAGAATGCCCCAATGTTATCTGATATCTGTGACATAACTCAACCATCTTCTTTGATCCAAATGCTACTGCATTATCAGTGATGATCTTGGTAGGACAACCAAATCTAGAGAGAATGTTAATCTCCATAAATTTTATGATAACTGAATCATTGGCCTGCCTACAAGGAATGGCTTCTATCCACTTAGTGAAATAGTCTGTGGCAGTGAGAATCCATCTATGCTGGGCAGAAGATGGTGGATGGATTTCTCCTATAAAGTCAAGTCCCCACTGTTGAAAAGGGGCTTCAACAGTGATTGGATGTAGAGGTAGGGGTAACAGTTTTCTTTTGCCTTCAAAAAGTTGACATTTATGACAGGCTATGATCATCTTATGCACATCATGGAAAAGAGTAGGCCAATAGAAACCAACCCTCAAAATTTTGTTGGCTGTTGTCTTCCAGTACAAATGACCTCCACACTCTCCTTCATGGAACTGGTGCTTAACCTTCTCTGCATCAAACTCAGGAAAACATTTAAGCAATACACCACTTGCATTTTTCCAATAAAGACATCTATCTATAATGCAATAGTTTACAACTTTTAACTTTAGGAACCTTGCCTTTGTTTTTGTCAAACCAGGAGGTGTATTCAAATTAAGTAAAACATAAACAATATCAGCATACCAAGAGGAATTCATAAAATGGTCTTCAACAATGGGAGTTGAGACTTCCTCTTGATCAACTAAAGCATTAATCATATTAATATCAAGAACTTCAAAATTGGATTTAGCCATTAATCTAGCTATACCTTGGCCTTTGATGAGTTTAGTGGGTTTTATCTCTAAATCATATTCAAGGATAACAGCAATCCACTTACCTCTCTTACCATCTGGGTCCTGTGTTAAAATTTCTTTAACAACTGAGTTTGGGACAAAGGCAATGATGTGTGAGTGAAGGATGTACACCCTGAAGTCTTTCAAAGCTTTAACCAAAGCAAAAGCTTGCTTCTCCATAATGTTATACTTCAAAGGGGCATCCCTCAATGCCTTACTAAAGAATGAAATAGGCTGCTCTTGTCCTTGTGGATTTTTCTGCAAAAGGACAGCAGCTATGGTATGTTCTGATGCAAATGAAAAAATATAAAAATCTTTTGAAAAATCAGGACTTATAAGAACCGGTGTTTTGGTTAACGCTTGTTTCACCAGTTCAAAGGACTTCTTTGCTTCCAAGGTCAATTTTACCCCTTGCTCCTTCTTTAACATGTTTTTGATATTCCTAAGGAGCTCAGCCAAGTTGGGAATGAACCTTCTAAAAAAGTTAATGTTTCCAATGAAAGATTGCAATTCTTTGATGTTTCGAGGATGAGAGATTTACAATATGGCCTCAATCCTCTTTGGATCTATCTTTATACCCTCTTCAGAGATAATGTGTCCAAGAATTTTACCTTCTTGGAGACAAAATAGTGTCTTCTTAGGGTTTAAGGATATTCCAAACTTTCTGCATTTGTCGAAAACATTTCTTAAATGTTCTAAGTGCTCTTCATCTGTTTTTTAAAACACAATGACATCATCAAGGTATATAATGATGAAGTAGCCTAGTTCTTCCGAGAATGATATGTCCATGGCTCTTTGAAAAGTTGCTCCAGCATTCATTAGACCAAAGGGAATTTTCACATACATGAAGGTTCCCCATGGCGTATTAAAGGCGGTATTTAATTGATCAGCAGGGTGAACTAAAATCTTGTACCCTGAATAGCCATCAAGCAAAGAAATTCTTCTAGACCCTACCACCCTTTGTAAAATATGATCCATCTTGGGTAAAGGGTAGTTGTCTTTCAATGAAGCTTTGTTTAAGTCTCTAAATTCTATACAAAGCCTTATTTCTCCATTTTTCTTCCTAACAGACACCAGATTAGACACCCACTCAGAGTATCTAATAGGGACAATAATACCAGCATCATACATTTTCATGATCTCCTTCTGAACCAAAGGCAACTGGACAGGGTTTATTCTGTACAGTTTCTGTTTAAATGGCTTTTGGTTTTCTTTGAGGGGAATTTTGTGCTATATTATTTTAGTGTCATAGGACTTAAGATCTTCATAAATCCACGCGAAAACATCAGAAAACTCTTTAAACAGCTCAATGTATTTAAGTTTAATATGATCTGGTAAAGTCTTGGATAGTTTAATCATTTTCGGCTTAAGTTCGCTGCCAATATTGCACTCTTCTACTTCAGTCTCTACAGGTTCCAGTTTCGGTTTATTCTCCACATCGTTAAAATCAAACAACTCTTCTAAAGGGGCCAGACCCTTAGGCAAACTTTCATCTTTAGAGTGCAGAGTCTCTAACTCCTCTGTTTCTAACTCTGCAGTCCTTTCCTTTTTGTCTTTAAGTTTTCTTGATAACAGTATTATATTAGCAAGTTCAGGAGATGGTTCTTCTCTATCAAGAAAATTTTCTTCCTTGCAGTCTATTTCATAATCTGAGTCCGAACTGTTTAGTTTGAATTCATTTCTGAATTGCATGAAGTCTTCTATTTGTTTGTCATTGTCAAACACCTGCCAATACTTCTCATTATCAGGCACAACTAGTCTAAATTTTATTTGAGTTGTGCAGTATTTGGTGTTATATGACGTTAAGCATGTTCTAGCTACAAAGGCTAAATTGTGGGCTACAATATTTCTTTTTCTTGCGACAAAAAATAGTTTGGACTCCTCGAATGTTTTCAGAAGGTCCATGACATCGTCTCGGTAGGCTCTAAGTCTGGGATGATTTGCGTTATACTCCCCATTGACTTGCCTAATGACTAACTCTGAATCCCCGTGAACTTTAATTCTTTTGTCTCCTATCTTTTTCAAAAAACGTAAGCCTAGGAGAAGGGATTCATATTCTGCTATGTTATTGGTACACTGAAAGTTTGGTTTCCAGGAAATGCTTTCTATGTGGTTATTTTCAGTGCTAGTAATCCAAACACCTGCACTAGCATTGTTCTTAGTGAAGGATCCATCAAAATACATACGCCACAGAGGACTATTCTTAGTTTCATCCTGGTTACTGTCCTCTTCAACTAACGTGCTCAAAGGTTGTTGTGGAAACTCAACACTTAGTTGTATTTGTTTTGATTCCCCAAGATTTGCGTTCATTTGAGGGTCGTTTTCTTTAGTGTCCAGGTTTAAAAGCAAAGGACACATGACCTGTAGTTCAAGACCTTTGTTTAGTTTGCTAACGTCTTCCAATGCAGCAAACTGTTTTAACATTTTTGCGTTGTGTTCCTCTTCCTCTTTGTCGGCCGTTAATCCTGTTAAAGTGACTTGCTCACCAAGTGTTTCATCATTAAACATAATAAAAGAATCAAGGCCTGTATTTACAGAATACAGGGGAGAGTTTTGTGGTATGTATTGACTTGTAACTGTGAATTTCATATGGGACTCCCTCTATAGTCTTCTATTTTGATTGAAAACAGGAATAGTCGCATAGGTCATGTCCATTTGCATAGTCCCTTGTAACTTAGGCCCCCAAGATCTAGATATGAACATTCCATACTTTGGGGGCACATCAGCCACAACAATATCCATGACTAGACATTTGGCTGGAATTTGGGCTAAGTTAACACAGAGGTCTTTGATTAATCCCAAACATTTTACCCTACTTGAGTCAAAGGAGTAAAGGTCCTTATAAGGTCTGGTAATTTCTAGACCAAGGCTTTCCATCACAGCTCTAGGCATTAAATTATGAGAAGCCCCGGAATCATGCATAGCATTGTGCAAAATATTTTCACGAACGTTTAAACTTACATAAAAGGGATGAACAGGTCCCTCTTGATATCTACCTTCAATATTTGGACCGAAAATAAGCTCTGGTTGGTCATCATTAAGATTGAATGTATCCTCATTTTCTTCTATTTTTAAAGCCTTCAAAATTTGGGTCCTATATACATGTTGGGCAGCTAAATCGGTGAGGGGAACATAGATTTTGATTTTTGAAATTTCCTGCTCCAAGATGAAATGGATCTGGCTTTTTAAAGTGCTGGTTTCAACATTATTAGCTGCCACTCTATCAGCAACATTAGATTGCTGATTTGTTTTATTTACGCTTGACAAAGTTGTTTTCACAGGAGTACTAGATGAAGTGTTAGTACTACGAATGTCTGCACTCTATTTTTCATTGTTTTGAGTGCCTTTCTCTTTTCCATTATCAGAATTTACAGCCACTGATTTATCCTTTTGTTTGACAACTTTAGGCTTGGTCGTAGTGCCATTTTGTGAAGATTTTTCAGAGGTTTTGTTGTTGGGGGTTTCTTGACCGGTTTTACTTCTAAGGTCATCATCTTTTTGAGATTCTATGATGAAATTTTCCATGTCTTCATAATAATTTTCATCATCATCTCTTATGTCATCATAAGGTGTGTATAGACCTTGTTTTTTATCATAATGAATCTCAAATTCATCATTATCTACCCCCAGCATGTTGATATCATCCTCCTCTTTTATTTCATCTATTTCCTCAACCTCACTCACATAATTTTGATGAAAGGGAGGAGTGATCTGTTGATCATCTTCCCAAGGTCTGTTTGGAGGTTGGTTCCTTCTAAAATTATGACTCTGGTTCTGATTTCTGTTTTGAGGAGCATTTTGGTTTTGGCTTGCCTGTGCTCTCTTAATTATGCTCATTTCTTTCATCATTTCTTCCATCATTTTCTCCATATTTGAGTTGGAAGTAGAGGGTGTGGATTCCTCTCTAAAATATACTCTCTTTTCAGTTTTCATTTTGGCTCTCTTCTCCATTAAGTTGACTTCCACAAAAAGAGCACCCTTTTGCATATCTTCAAGAGTTGAAAAATCTCTCTCTCTCAGCTGATAGGTCATGTTAGAGTCAAACCCTTCAGGAAAATTGTTTAAAGATGAGCCATGTGGAGGTTTTAGTTCTAGGGAAAGTGCATTATACACACTATTGAATCTAGTGCAATAAGCTTGCACACTTTCCCCAGTGTTTCTATGGAGGTTTTGTAGTCAGAAAGGACTTGGAGAGGGATTTTCTTTACTTCCCATTTGTTTAAGAATGTTTGATGGAAGGATTGGATATCATTAATACTATGGGGGGCTAAACCTTTAAATAATTTTCTTACTTCTCCCCCAAAGCTCTGAGAAAATAATCTAAGCTTGACAGAATCATCATCAATTTCAATTCTGTCAAAGTAGTCATTCATCTTATCCACATGTTGTGACGCAGTTGTAACATTAATAGCATCATATAATGGAATTTTGGACTGATAGTCCTATGGGACATTGACTAATGGTGCAGGAAGGACTAAGGGAGAATACCATGATGCCATGATATGTGGTGTACGTGGATTTACAAGAGGTGGATTAACAAAATGGAAAGTGGGTTGAAGTAGAGTGGTTTGAATAGTGGATGTAGGGTGAGCAGAAGTGGATGGACCAGGAGTAGATTGCTGAGCTGATCTTGGGTGAGAGACACCTAAGTTGTGTAGGAAATGCAAATCAGGAGGTGTTGTTTCTCTGCTGCCAATATGTTCACTTGTTTCGGGAGATGAAAGTGAAGACTCAGGATCTAACTGATCTAAATCACAAAGAGACCTACTTCTAAAGGGATTTACTAAGTCAGCATGTGATTTTTGTAGAGCTGAAAGATTTTCAGGGACTGAATTAGCTCTCAAGCGTGATCTGAAAACAGTTGATAATTTATTCCTAGGAGACTTCCTAAGGATACTTTCTGGGTTATCAACTATGTCAGGTGGGTTAGGGTCAGGATGGGCTCTAGTGTGAATCTTTCTGGGAGCCATTATGATGTGTTTTTCAGACCCAAATGAACAGGAAAAGTGCAACTAGATATGACAATCTTTAAGAGGTTAACTAGTCTGTTTTACAATTTTAATCCTACATTCTTTTGACTGAGTTTGAAAGATATTATAATGAAAAGGGTTCTTCCCAGTGGAGTCTTAAGGTCTGTTCAGGATTGTGGAGTCGCCAAGTGGAAGTTCTTAGCCCGTAAGGAGGTAAAAGGTTTTATGGTCCACCACCATGTTTATTGGATACCAATCTAAAATCTTTTTAGGTTTTTTGAGTTATTTTTCAGTTTGTGGTTTCTAAGAATGTCCTAACTCTGTTTCAAAACTTTGCTGCGGTTATGAGACAAAGACAGTCCACACTTATGGCTAAGCTAGCTGATTTTTCAAGGTTTAGATAAAGTCTTAGGAGAATCCTAGGGTCTACCTAGTTTGTCACAGATTCAAACAAATTTCATAATGATTACCATTCTTTGGTAGTGCTTGAAAAAGGCTGATTTTTACTCACAAGTTTTATAAAGCATTTAAAGGGAACCTAAGGTGAAAATTCAAATGATTCCCCAGTGGAGTCGCCAGAAATGCTAGTTACTGGTGGCTCAGCTGGTTGATATAAAAAATGTTTAGTGAGTAAAGGGGTGTCTGAGGTATTTTAAAGTTTTGAACAGGAAAATTACTCAAATTCCCCAGCGAAGTCACCAGAAATGTTAGCTCCCTGTAATCAGCAAGATTGGAAAAGTTTGATCTCAGGGAGAAACATTGTTTCAACCAACTTTTGGATTCTAGGATCTAGCCCTCCTGAATCCGGAGAGGAATCTCTCCAATAAGTGCAAAGATGGATTTGTCTTTGAAGTTTGGGGTAATGATATTAGGCTAGTTATGAAGGCCAAGGGTTTTGATTGTTTTTGGATGATTGAGCATGATTATTATTTTGAAGAGAAAGTTCTAAGTGCAAAAATTTTCAAAGGTGAGAAGTTGCAAGTGAATAGAATAGCTATGGCTAAAAAGATAGATATAACGCTGGTTTTTAGTCCATTGGGCTATGGAGTCATAACAGGGCTTTAATTGAGCAACAACATCAAGAGTGATCCAAGGGTCAAGTCATCTATATCACAAGATTATTGAGATTCAAATGATGGAATGGAAACAGTAAAGTGTTGGAGGGGTGGAAACTAATAATAATTTCACAAAGGATTTATAGTCAGTCCAAAAAAGAAAATCCTTTTAAGTAATTGTTTAAAACCAACCAAGGACAGGACTAACCGTTGACCCCTTGGGCAAGTTGTATTAAAGCAGCTTAATTGACAAACAATCCAGTAATCCACATAATTACCTTCAAAAAGTGTGAAAACATATAAGAGAAGGCAAAGTGTAACTTAAGATCAGATAAAGTACTTTTAAACCAAATCTGCTTTCAGTCAACACCAAGGGAAACTTTCAAAATCTGCTTTTGGAGAATAGAAGCTAGAAACAGGGCAAACCATGGCTTTACTAGTCTAACTTTAATAAGCAAATAAGGAAAATAACTTTCAAGAACAATGCTTAAAGCAAACAATAGGACGAGGGAAATCCAGCATTCCTAACTGCTTAAAATGTATTAAATCATTCTTAAATAAACAAATAGGAGGAAAACAATGAGATAAATATTTTCAGTCAGAGAAGGTTACTGATACATAGTAGGTCCTAACTCTATAAATGTTGTTCTTTATTAGAGAATAGTGAACAATATGACATACATAGAAGGAAAACAATAATAAAGAAAGGGGCACTTCACCAATGATATAGACCAGGATCCCAAGAAACAACTTGTTATTGATGTCAAACCAGTTACAGTCTTCAAGTCCAATGTTTCAGTTCAACAATCATCTTCACTATCCAACCTAACTAATCTAGCACAAACAGAGCTCCAAGGGCCAGTGAACACTATTTACAATCAGAAGTTTAAGCTCAAATGCATTTCTAAGTTCTGCAACCAACAGTTTCTCATCTTCTACAGAGGTATTTATAGAAGAATGAGGAGGTGAGATCTGATAAAAGATCTCTCAGGACAATTAATATAGATTCAAGACTTCTCGGCCTTTGAGGGGCTTGATGGAGAATTTTACAGGGGGTTTGTCTGTATTAACTGTTTTTCATTTAAGATTAAGCTTGGTGGGAGCTTTTGTTGACTTTGAGGCTCTGCGTTATGTTGGAGTAACTCTACAGATATTTTTTTCATTGAATTCTCTGGAGGAATTAAATCTTTGGCTGCGCTGAGGCAAATATCTTCGTTGGATCAATAACTTCAGCCTCTGTTTGAACGGTTTGAGGCACAGGTGGCACTTATGGTAGCTGGGAGGAATCAATTCACCACAAATGCGGCGGTGGAGGCCTTTCTATCTGTTAAAATCTTATGATGTTCCTTTAATTGTGTTTTAATTCAGGGAATTAGGCTTTCGATAATCATTCTTAGCTGTAATTCCCCAAATCTATCTTCAATCTTCTGTTCTGCTGTGCTCTGTTTTTTAACACTGATACTCTTTTAATTAGATTTAATAACAGATTGTCTATTTTGTGCAGGTCGCACAAGGCTTGTATGGCATAAATGCCCATGGAGCGTTGATGAAACATAGAGTGGAGCCTTTTTAGTGCCTTTCCCTCTGATAACCAAAAAGTCAGAGGATCGTCACCCTCGGCTTTCTTTTCCTTCATAATATGGGAAAAAAAATCTTCGAACCCTGCAAAACAAACAAAACATTTATGAAATCCTGTGTAATTAGGGAAGAAGGTGGGGGAGGAGCGTAGCCGTTGGATGGCAACATCCAACGGTGGAGATCGGCCAAGAGGAGGTTAAAAGGAGAGCGGGGAAAAGAATAAGAAGGAATGATATTAGACCGTCTGATCTGGACATGTGGACGGTCCAGATTCAATCGGAGGATCGCAATCAGAGGCAACACTAAACTGGCGCCGATGTAAAAATGCGATGCGATTTAGCGCTGGCCGTCGATCTGAGGATCAGATCAATGGCAGGGAATGAATAGGAGGGATAGGTGATCGGGGGAAGAAACAAATGCATGCGATGAAACTGCGCGATGCAATGTAGCGCAAACCGTCGATCTAAAGATTAGATCAACGGTAGAGAATAAATCAGGGGAATGGCCGATTGGAGGGAGCAAACAAAGGCATGCGATGAAAAACTCCAATGCAATTGTGCACTGGCCGTTTGAATGACTTACGATTCAATAGCGGGGACTAGTTTTTAGAAAGAACCGGTGGAAAAACCCTTATATTATTCAAAACCCCAAAAATTTAAATAAAACAAAGGTTTTGGTGGATCGGGGTGGAAAAATATATATATGAAAAGGAGCCTGTTTGCGGGGCCATGGGTTTATCGAATATGATGGGCCCGGGGCTTTTCATAACAAAGGGCCAATCGCAATCGGAGCCTCAGGCTCAGGCTTTTCAATCAACCCATTGGAATCTTGCGATGTGATTAAGCCCCTGGGATCTTTAACACTTGGTCTCGGGTGAAAGTTATATGGAGTAGCAAGGCGGGGGGCGGAGTTTATATATATGACCCAATCGCATGCAGACTTTGATGCGTGTCTTTCAATGTCAAACCCAATGTATTTTTTCTCTGATGCGATTGCGATGATGGTCTTTTAATCTAAACATTTCATTCTAATCACAAAAACTTGGAATTTTAGATCAAACATTGGATATTGAGGTTTATATTCTAAAAAGAAAGGTGATGGGGAAAAGATTTTCGAAATTTTTTTAGTGTCTCAAGGAAGGGTTTATATGAAAAATAATATAATGGGGGTTTTAAATATAAAGGCTAATCACATGGTAACTTTGAGAACTTATGGCAAAAAACTTGCGCACTTGGATCCTTCCGATCATTAAAGCAAACAGAAGGTTAACGCTTGGTTCAAGGTAATGTGCGAATGTGGAAATGGTTGGACTTAGCCGAGGCTTGGGTGTAAATAATAAAACTTTTATTTTTATGAAAATTTTCAAGTGTTTCAATGGATTTGGGGGTTTTGGTATAGTTTGAAAATGAGTTTGAAACTATTTTAAAATGATTTTCATGAATGGAAGAAGGGGAATCATGAAAAATAGAGGAATTTTAAGGAGAAAAAAGGGAGAAAATGAAGGTTAGTTTTGAGTGGAGGAAGGGGAAAAATGATGATTTTGGCTGATCTTCTCTTGAATCCAATGATTTTATGAGTATAAAATGGAGATAGTAAATGAAGATTTTGAGGCAGAGCATTAGGGCTATAGAATATTTCAAGAGCCAACAATTTTTAGCAATAAAATTTGTTCTTTGAAGGCTCAAAAATTCTTAGCCACCTTTTTCTATAACAAATTTTATAGGTGGCTAACAGTGGCTCCACTTGGGGATGGTGCCTTCTTGAAGGCATCAAGAACTTCAGACTTGCATTCTCTGGGAGGCTGACCTGTACCACATCCATTATGTTATCTGGGAGGTTGATCTGTGCCTGATCCATTGGACTGCCCTTCCTTTTCTGGATGATCTTGCTCTAAAAACATATTAGCAACTATAAAAACAATGGATCTTTCATCAACAAGCTTTCTACCTACCCAATCCTACTGATCTAACCTTTTTTCTTCATTAGAGTGCACTTGGATTGGAAAAATCTTTTCACAACATTTTATTCTTTTGAAAGCAGGAAATCTAATCTATTTCTACTCCTTATTCTCTATTGGCTCAGATTAAACAGTTGAGCCCATAAGATTCTCTGCCTATTCTATCAATCTGTTAGGATTAAACAGTCTAACAGATTTTATTCTCTAATTTCTACAACAAAAATTCAAAAGCATTCAAGTCAGGATTGAACAGTTTGACTTGATGCTGGTCTATGGCATAAAAATAGGCTACACATAGACATTTATTTTGCAAAAAATTTAAAACAAAATGGAAGGCTTAAGATCTAAATATTCAAAGCACTTCCTTCATCTTGTTAACAACTCTGTTTTGACTTTTGTTTGAGTTGTTCCTTCTTTGTTCTCTGGTTCAGATTTTGAGTGAATTAGAACCAGATTTTTACATCTCTTGACTCGGAAAATAAAACAGATTTGAGTCATCTCTCTTTGGAAACTTAGGCTCATATTTTGAACATGTTTGAACCTTTAATTTCTGTCCTAATCTATCTACTGATAAGTCAATATTAAACAGTTTGGAAAATCGAATTCACTACCCTATCAACAGAAAATTTAAAACTAATTAGTCAAGATTAGGCTATTTGACTAACTAGAAGTGTGGTTTTCAGGAGTGGCATTTAAGCTTGCACACTTTCATATTTGTGTTTCTCTTTTTTGGTATGGGGCTATACCTTTCTTGTTTTCATAATCTGCCCTCTTTTATTTCTTTTCTTTGTTTTTGTATTTTGATTTTTCTAACTTTGAATGCAATGGTGGATGAGATATTTATAATGAGAAAAAATATTAAAAAGGCTTTCGAAACATAGCATAGATTAAGAGAAGTAATGTTTGAGCATCCTACCATTGACCGAACCTCCAAACAATTCTGCTCCATTCAATTCCTGCAAGAAAAATTCATTGTTACCAGCAGCTGAATTGTAGAAATTTATAGTTTCCCACCCCGGTTTTCAGTTTTCACCTTATTACTCCAAAATAGTTAAATGCCCTTTCCCATATCCATACATTTAACAAACTGGAAAATAAATTTTGCTGAAAACACAAATTCTGGAAATTTTTCAGACTGCTGGAAAATGCAGAATTAAAAAATCAGCAAGCATAAAAACAGTCATTCACACATTTGACACAGATATTTTTGGTCAACATGACCCTGGAAAAACCCCCTACAACTCTTGTGGAAAACCAGTTCGAAAGCTCCTTCTTATTTATGGAAAATGCTTTTTATAGTGAGAAATATTCAACAAAAAATCAGCAAACAGACTTTTACAACTTATCTCTTTTTCCGTGCTTAACCACTGCCTCGGAAAGTGTGCAAACAGCAAAATAGGAACAACAATAAATGCTGTACAGATTTTCTCGATTTTCGTGCCAAATAACAGCCTTAAATGCTGCTGTACGACCTGCCTAGAAAAGCGTGCAAGCTGTCCAAAAATCTGCTGTACGATTTCTGCCTCGAAATGCGTGCCAACGGTACAACGACTTGCTGTACGACCTCCCTCAAATCTGCTCCTCGAAATCTGTGCAAATCTGCTATGCAAATCTGTTGTACGGCCCTGCTGTACGACCCTCCTTCCTCAAAAATCGTGCCAGAAATCTGCCTTGCTGTGTGCTAAATCTGCTGAACTGTCTTGCTGAAAATGTCTTGCTGAAATGCTGCCTTGGAATGTGTGCCAAGCTGCTGCCTCCTTCTCCTCACTGCCCAGAAATCTCCCTTGCTCTCTTGCTCTCCTTCTCCCAATCTGCTCATGAAAGAATGAATGACCTTTTCCTCATTTTCCTCCTTTAACCTAACCCTAAGTGACTTTTGGGAAATCCCTAAATCCAATGGCTGAAATAGATTGAGATCTAGGGCTGAGATTAAATGCTCATTTAAATCTCACTTTCTATTTTTTAATTCACCCCACTTTAATAAAGACCCACTTAGTCATTTATTTCCAAAGTCACTTTTCCTTTCTAATTTTACATTGACTTTATTAAAGTCACTTTAAAATTAGACTTTAGTAACTTTATCATATAAAGTCACTTTTAAATTAGATTTGACTTTATAAAAATTATAAAGTCACTTTAGGAGAAAAATTAAATTCTTTTGGACACTTTTCCCTAGGCCAAAGATCAAAGCCTTAGGGAACCACCTGTCCTCCGGTACCAAATTTCAACATGAATGAATAGAGTAAGGGCCAAGCCATAAGTTGTCAAATTTCCCATGCTTGCCCTTTTTTTCCCTCCTTGAGTCCCACTCTAAAAATTTGTCCCCAATTTTGAAATTGGTGGCCTTTTTTATTCTATCAAAAAGATTTTTAAGGCCGATCTGTTTCTACAATGCTTTGTTATAAACCTCCTCTCTGGTTTGCTGAAGATGAATGGTTTGGTTTATTCTTCTGATCATATCATTTTCTTCAGTTTGCAACTCTTGAATGAACTTCAACACTGGTACACCAAGGCTGTTTGGAAAAATTGCATCAGTACCATACACCAGCTGAAAAGGTGACATACCAATAGATTTCTTCAAAGTCAATCTGTCAGCCCACAGTTCATGAACTAGCTTTGTGTGCCAGGAATTTTTGTTGTCCTCCAACATTTTCTTGATTATGTTCACCAAACTTTTGTTGAGGATTCTGCCAGTCCATTACCTTGAGGGTAATAGGCCGTGGAATGCCCCAATGTTATCTTATATTTGTGACATAACTCAACCATCTTCTTTGATCCAAATGCTTCTGCATTATCAGTGATGATCTTGGTAGGACAGCCAAATCTGGAGAGAATGTTAATCTCCTGGCCTGATGGCTGAATCATTACATCTCTTCTAAAGGTGACAGCTATCCACTCCAGTGAAATAGTTCTACATGTGACAGACAATTAAAATTCTACATTCATTGAATGAAAGACATCATATTTGATGGATTTCTCTATCTGTGATCAAGTCCTTTATTGAAAGCGAGGCTTCCAACGGTGATTGGATGCGAGAGGTAGGGGTAAGCGATTTTCTTTTGCCTTCAAAAAGTTGACATTTATGGCGAGGATATGAGTATCTTATGCATCATACTGGAAAGAGTAGGCCAATAGAAACCAGCCCTCAAAATTTTGTTGGTACATTTGTCTTCTATTAAATAATATGTGTGTAAGCTAGGCCGGTATTTACAACCTTCTCATCATTTCGCATAAACATTTAAGCAATATACCACTAGCAATTTTCCAATAAAGACATTTATCAATAATGCAATAGTTTACAGCTTTTAACTTTAGGAATCTTGCCTTTGTTTTGGATAAACCAGGCGGTGTGTTTAATTTAAGCAAAACATAAACAATATCAGCATACCAAGGAGAATTCGCAAAATAATCTTCAACAATGGGGGTTGAGAATTCTTCTTGGTCATCCAAAGCATTAATCATGTTAATATCAAGAACTTTAAAGCCCAGTTAAATATGTATAGCTAGACCTTGGCCTTTGATGAGTTTAGTGGGTTTTATCTCTAAATCATATTCAAGGATAACAGTAATCCACTTACCTCTCTTACCATCTGGGTCCTGTGTTAAAATTTCTTTAACAACTGAGTTTGGGACAAAGGCAATGATGTGTGAGTGAAGGATGTACACCCTGAAGTCTTTCAAAGATTTAACCAAAGAAAAAGCTTTCTTCTCCATAATGTTATACTTCAAAGGGGCATCCCTCAATTCCTTACTAAAGAATGAAATAGGCTGCTCTTGTCCTTGCGGATTTTTCTGCAAAAGGACAGCAGCTATGGTATGTTCTGATGCAAATGAAAAAATATAAAAATCTTTTGAAAAATCAGGACTTATAAGAATTGGTTTTTTGTTTAACGCTTGTTTCACGAGTTCAAAGGACTTCTTTGCTTCAAAGGTCCATTTTACCCCTTTCTCCTTCTTTAACATGTTTTTTTTATTCCTAAGGAGCTCAGCCAAGTTGGGGGTGAACCTTCTCAAAAAGTTAATCTTTCCAATGAAAGATTGCAATTATTTGATGTTTCGGGGATGAGAGATTTACAATATGGCCTTAATCCTCTTTGGATCTATCATCTTCTACAGAGGTATTTATAGAATAATGAGGATGTGAGATCTGATAAAAGATATCTCAGGACAATTAATATAGATTCAAGACTTCTTGGCCTTTGAGGGGCTCGATGGAGAAGTTTACAGGTGGTCTGTCTGTATTAACTGTTTTTCTTAAGATTAAGCTCGGTGCGAGATTTTTTTTATTTTAAGGCTCTGCTTTATGTTGGAGTAACTCTGCAGATAGTTTTTGCATTGAATTCTCTGGTAGAATTAAATCTTTGGCTATGCTGAGGCAAATATCTTCGTTGGATCAATAACTTTGGCCTCTGTTTGAATGGTTTGAGGAACAGGTGGCACTTATGGTAGCTAGGAGGAATCAATTCGCCTCAAATGCGGTGGTGGAGGCCTTTCTGTCTGTTAAACACTTATGATGTTCCTTTAATTGTGTTTTAATTTAGGGAATTAGGCTTTTGATAATCATTCTTAGCCGTAATTCCCCAAATCTGTGTTCAATCTTCTGTTCTGCTACGCTCTGTTTTTTAACACTGATACTCTTTTAATCGAATTTGATAACACAGTGTCTTGTTTATGTGCAGGCCGCACAAGGCTCGTATGGCGTCAATGCCCATGGAGCATCGACGAAACGTAGAGTGGAGCATTTTTAGTGCCTTTCCCTCTGATAACAAAAAATTCAGAGGATCGTCACCCTCGGCTTTATTTTCCTTCATAATATGGGAAAAAAACTTCGAACCCTGCAAAACAAACAAAAAATTTATGAAATCCTGCGTAATTGGGGAAGAACTGCTTCAGAAGACGGGGGAGGAGCTTAGCCGTTGGATGGCAGCATCCAACGGTGGGGATCAGCCAAGAGGAGTTTAAAAGGAGAGCGGGGAAAATAATAAGACGGAATGATCCTGGACCGCCCAACCCGGACACGTGGACGGTCCAGATTCAATTGGAGGGTTGAAATCGGAGGCAACACTCAACTGGCACCGATGTAAAAATGCGATGCGATTTAGCGTTGGCCGTCGATCTGAGGATCAGATCAACGGCGGGGAATGAATTGGAGGGATAGGAGATCAGGGGAAGAAACAAATGCATGGGATGAAACTGCGCGATGCGATGTAGCGCAGACCGTCGATCTAAAGATTATATCAACGGTGGAGAATAAATCGGGGGAATGGCCGATCGGAGGGAGCAAACAAAGGCGTGCGATGAAAAAATCCGATGCGATTGAGCACTGGCTGTTTGATCGGCTTACGATTCAACGACAGGGACTAGTTTTTAGAAAGAACCGGCGGAAAAACCCTTATATTATTCAAAACCCAAAAAATTTAAATAAAACAAAGGTTTTGGTGGATCGGGGCGGAAAAATATATATATGAAAAGGCGCCCGTTTGCGGGGCCATGGGTTTATGGAATATGATGGGCCTGGGGCTTTTCATAACAAAGGGCCAATCGCAATTGGAGCCTCGGACTCGGGCTTTTCAATCAACCCATTGGAATCTTGCAATGCGATTAAGCCCCTGGGATCTTTAACACTTGGTCCCGGGTGAAAGTTATATGGAGTAGCAAGGCGGGGGGCGGAGTTTATATATATGACCCAATCGCATCGGAACTTTTGATACGGGTCCTTCAATCAACCCATTGTATTTTTCTCCGATGCGATTGCGCGATCGGTCTTTTTAATCTAACCATTTTCATTTAATCACGTGGCTTTGGCATTTTAGATCAAACTTTGGATAAATGGGTTTTATGACTTTACAAAAGAAAAAGGTGATTGGGAAAGGATTTTTACAAGGTTTTACGCGCGAAAGGCGGGCCCACGGTTTATATGAAAAATAATATAATCGAGGGTTTTAAATACAAAGGCTAATCACATCGGAACTTTCGGAACATGGCAAAATACTTGCGCACTTGGATCTTTCCGATGCGATGAGCGCCGAACAGGGTTAGCGCTTGGTTCCAGGGTGTGGGCATGTGGGAGAAGTGGTTAGTACTTAGCCCAAGGGGGCTTGAGTCCTTAGTAATAAAAACTTTGTTTTTTATCACTTTTTTCAGAGTTTTCAATGGATTTGGGGGTTTCGGTAAAAATTTAAAAAGTGAGTCTTAGAAAATCTACAACGTGAGCTCTTGGATTCAACATGAACACCCATGATGGATCACCGCAATCAATAATCTCCCTTTTAATAGATCGGAACCGAAGTCCTTTTATAAATTTAAAAAAAAAAATCAGTTCTCCTTCCGATCCCAATATAACCCTTTATAACATTAAAATTGCATTGAACTCTTTTTATAACAGTTTCATATATATATCACAGTAGCCGAGATCTAGTCGATCGAACGGCTTTAAACAGTTTCACTAATCGGTGAATTGCAATATGCCACAAGATTTGGTGTTTACCATGCTCCGATGAGATATCAATATAACTTCACAACTCCAATGCACTCCACGCTCCAATGTGCTCCGATGCGATATCAATCGCGATCGAAAATCACTATGATTGATGTCACTACCAACTATTGGCAACTTCCAGAACTCTGATGCGAAGTTTATCAGAAAACTCAATTCGCTGAGCTTCAAAGTTGCCTTCCCGTCAGTGATGCGATATTACCCCGGACCCGATCTCAATTCAAACAAATTTTAATACACTTCACGTCCGGTTCCATTGTTATATGACATGATATGTGAACTCCTCTCCTCGGCCCGATGCGATGAGTTAAATGGACCCGACTAATCCCAAAACTGATATATATATTAATTCAACTCTTCTCAAAGGTTCTGCGAAGTCTTTTTATGCCATTTCTCTGTGTTAAAGACTTTTTCACGCACAATCTCAACTATTATCTGATTTACATTAAACACGGGAATTCTACAGTTTAAAATAAAAAACACATAGATCGCAACCACTTCAATCAATTACAAAGGAAAGCAAATAATCAATCCTCACGAACTCTTCATAAATTGAAGCATGAAACATTAATTTTATTCATAAACAGAGTCTCGGCCTTTGGCCCAATTACACAAAGAATGATCATTGTTTCGCACAAACACAATCTTCACACACCTTCTGAGCTCTCGCTCCACTCCAAGCCCCTACTAATCTCTCGCTCATCACATTTTTCCCTTTTTATTATTCATTAATTCTTCTAATAATAGCTAACAGCAATCTCCTATTTTTTTTAAAGATACTTAAACGAAGTAATGTATCTCTTAACTCTCATGTACACCTGTATTAACAATTCTATCTCTAATCTAAAATAAGACAATCTCACTTATTACAATAATAAATTATAACGAACTATTTGAGAAGCCCAACTTCCTCAGTAAAACTGAATTTGACCAAACAGTCAATGAATTTCACTCTTTTTAGCCACAACAAGTGAACAAATCTCCACATTGCTGGCTAATTCCGATGCTCCTGCATCAGACTCCCAGAGAAGAAAATATGTGTCCTTCAGAATTTCAGGGTTTATTCCGTATCTCTGTAATTCAGCTGCTGTCAACCAACTGGAATCTTCCATTGGTTGCTCTTTCCACTTGAATAGATATTGGAAATATGTCTGCCCTCGAGTTTTCTTGGATATTCTTTGATCCAAGATAGCTTCAACTTCTTTCTTGGATGCTTTTGGTGCCTTTTGCTCCCAATCTACAGTTTAAACTTCATCACCTGTAACTTCATTCTGCAATTCGGTCTCTGCCTCTCTAAATGGATATAAGTCTGCAACATTAAAAATGGGGGATATTCCGATCCCTTCTGGCAACTAGATCTCATATGCATTGGCTGAAAATTTCCTTTTGATCTTACAAGTTCCTATCTTCTTCATTTTCAATTTGTTATAAGTTTTTGTAGGAAATCTCTCTTTTCTTAGATATGCCATGACTAAATCTCCTACTTGAAACTCTTTTTCTCTTCTTTTCAGATCTGCTCTCTACTTATATCTACTGCTGCTTTCCTACAATTTACCTTTGACTTCTTCCTGTAGCCTCTACATTTGTTCAACAAAATCTTCAGCACTTGCACTCCTGGCTTCCTGTTTTCCTAAGTCTCTAAGCTCATATACTCCTCTCATATGAATTCCAAAGAAAATATAAATGGACTCATTCCAGTGCTTCGGTTTGGTGTATCATTGTAAGCGAATTAAGCTTGAGCTAATGCCAAATCCCACTGTTTGGGATTCTGATATACCAAACTTCTTAATATATTCCCCAAGTTCCTGTTCACTACTTCAGTTTGTCCATCTGTCTGAGGATGGTATGCTAAACTAAAACTGAGTTTAGTCCCCAGTTTCTTCTAAAGTATCCTCCAGAAATGCCCTACAAATTTAGTATCTCGATCTGATACAATAATTACAAGTAAACCATGCAATCTTACAATCTCTAAAAAGAATAAATTTGCTATGTATGTTGCATCATGAGTTTTCTTACAAGCAATAAAATGTGCCATTTTAGAAAATCTTTCTACTACAACATAAATAGAATCATTTTCTCTCTGAGTTTTTGGTAAACCCAGAAAAATTTCCATACTCACTGCATCCCATGGTCGATCTGGTTTGGGCAATGGGTGATATAAACCTGTATTTTGACTCCTTCCTTTGGCATACTGACATACCCTAAATTTCTCAAAAAAATGTTTAACATTAGTTTGCATTTTAGGCTAGTAATAAAAAGCATTTATCTGAGCAAAAGTTTTATCTTGTCCAAAATGACCATATAACCCTCCACTATGCTTCTCCTTAATTATGTTCTCCCTCATGGAACATTTAGGAATACATAATTTGTTTCTTTAAATAAAATGCCTCCTTGAATAAGGTAGTCCATCCATTGACTTCTGTTATGGCTCACTGGATTCTGAACTGTTGTCTAGATGTCTTTAAAATCCTCATCATCCTTGTACATTTCCATCATTTCTTCAAAACCTACAACACCCACTTTAAACTCTTGCAAAAGAAAACTTACCCTGCTCAATTCATCTGCTACTTTATTAGACTTACCACTTTTATGATTTATTACAAAAGTGAAACTTTGCAGAAATTCCACCCATTTGGCATGCTTCTGATTTAGCTTTGGATGATTATTAATAAACTGCAAAGCGTGATTGTCTGAATATAAGATGAATTCCTTTGGCAGTAAGTAATGCCTCCACTTTTTCAATGTCTGCACAATAGCGTAAAACTCTTTATAATATGAAGAATATTTCCTTTTCACATAATTTAATTTCTCGCTGAAATATGCTATCGGTCTTTGCTCTTGGCTTAGTACTGCACCAACTGCTTTTCCACTTGCATCGGTTTCTACTTGAAAGACTTTCTCGAAATCTAGCAATGCTAGAATTGGATTTTTTGTTATCTTCTTTTTCAGCAGATTAAAGTTCCTGTCAGCTGCTTCTGTCCATCAAAATGGTTTATTGACCTCCTTGATTGTCTCAAGTATTGGTGCACAAACTTGACTAAACCCTTTTATAAATTTCCTGTAAAAACTAGCAAGTCCATGGAAACTTCTTACCTCAAATACACTTCTGAGAGTAGGTCAGTTCCTGATTGATTATACCTTCTCCGGATCCATTTTCAACCCTTCTTTGGAAATCAAAAATCCCAAGTATACCAGCTCCTCTTTCATGAAACTACATTTCTTCAAATTGATTAGTATTTTTTCTTTCTGTAGAGTTTTCAGGACTAATTTCAGATGTTCTAAATGCTCCTCTTTACTTTTGCTAAAAACCAGAATATCATCAAGGTAAACAATGACAAATTTACCTGTATATTCTTTCAAGACCTCGTTCATTAGTTTCATGAATGTGCTGGGTGCATTAGTGAGCCCAAAAGGCATCACTAACCACTCATACAGTCCACTATTTGTTTTGAAGGTCATTTTCCATTCATCGCCTTCTCGAATTCTGATCTGATGATACCCGCTTTTAAAATTTATCTTAGTAAAATATCTGGATCCACTTAAACATTCCATTAAATCACCCAGTCTAGGCAAAGGAAATATGTACCTAACTTTTATCTTGTTGATAGCTCTGGAATCGATGCACATGCGCCATTCTCCTCCCTTCTTCGGACTAAGTACCGTTGGCACAGCACATGGACTCAGACTTTCTCGAATCATCCCCTTGTTCATGAGCTCCTATAATTGCTTTGCAATCTCTGCGTTTTCCTGGGGAGTTAGTCTATACGCAGCTTTATTAGGTAGACTCACTCCTGGTATTAAGTCGATATGGTGGCTAACACTTCGAATCGGTGGTAATTCATTCGGTAATTCATCCACAATGATATCTATGAAATTATTTAACACAACTTTAATTTTTTGAGGCAAATCATTTAAATTCATGGAGGTTAAGATTAACTTGGGCCTCCCTATGATAGCAAAATGCACCTCCTCGCTTTTATCGACCTCTTGTAGTATTTCTTTGCCACTTATCAACATAATACTATTTTCAGGCAGTCCTTTATCCACATCACTCTTCACTAGCAGCAACGTGTGTTTAATTCCATCCTTCTCTATGGTGTATGTATTCCTTCTCCCATCATGAATCGTTTTCCGATCAAATTGCCATGGTCTCCACAATAATACATGACATACATCCATGGGCATTATGTCACATAGGATCATGGCTTTGTATGTGCCGATCTACATTTCCACATTACATTTCTCTATCATGATGACTTGATGGCCCTTCTATAGCCAAGATACTTTGTAAGGTGCAGGATGCATCGTCCTTGCTAACCCAAGTTTTTCCACCATTTCTGTGGACACAAGATTGTCAGTACTACCACTGTCAATTATAACCTTACAACACTTACCCTTTGATTTACATGTAGTTCTGAACAAATTCTTCCTTTGCGCAGGTTCTCCAGCCTGCTTTTCTGATCTAAGCAAAGTTCTTCTAAGCAGCAGTGATTCACCTTCTTCAGGTGGTTCATCTTTCTCCACAAGTCGAGGTGGTTTTGGCTTTGCCTCAGTCATATTTTCACCCCTCTGGCTTGCTGATTTGTTATGAGGATAGTCCCTCGACATGTGTCCCCATTCTCCACAGGTATAACACCTAACATCTCTTCCTCACCCTCTTCCTCTAGGCGTGAATCTTCCTCTACTAGATTCACTCGTCTGTGGTGATCTGCCACTTGAACTTCTTGTTTCATGCTGATGTTGTGTTCCTCTAGATCTGGCAGCTCCTCTATCTCTCGTTGAGCTCTTTCCTCTATTCCTTTGATTTTGTTTCCTCAATATTTTCTCTTTTTCTTTCTGACTTTCCTGATAGGCATCCTCAAAAGTTTTTAGACTTAACAGGCTAATCTCATCTTGTATTTCATACCTTAGCCCATTTACATATCTAGATATTTTCTCCACATCATCTTCTACATGCCCTGTTTTGATACTTGATCTATAAAATTCTTCTGTGTACTCCTTAACATACATTCCTTTCTGCTTCAGATTTTGCATTTGCTTAAAAAGATTCAAATGATATTCTTTAGGCAAAAAATTGGCTTTCAGTTTACTTACCATTTTATCCCATTGCTTGATCTTATATTTCCCTTTTCTCGTTCTTGATCTCTGTACCTCGTCCCACCAGATGGCTGCATGACCTTTTAATCTAGTGACTGCAAACTTCAACCTCTTATTCTCCTCAACCTCTTCATATTCAAAGTACTGATCTATGGATCTGATCCAATCCATAAGTTCCTCCGCATTCAAACTCCCTTCATACATAGGAATCTCCATCTTGGGTTTTCTTCCAACTTTTACCAGCATCTTGATGAATTTGAAATTTTCATTGTCCTCTTCTACTTCTTCCACATTTGCATCAGATTCTTCTAAAAAACTATCGGCACCATCATCAGGCGCTCTCCTTTGGGTTGTCTCCATTGTCTCCATTCGTGCATGCAAATTCCGCACTTCTTCTAGCAGAATTGCATTTGGTTCTAGTATTCCTCAACCAATTTCCCTTCTCGGTGGAATCTTCGCCTGCATCCCAACTTTTACTTTCACTGTGCGATACCAACAATTTGATGGCGGCGGCCTTTGGATTCTTAATGAACACCCACAATGGATCACCGCAATCAATAATCTCCCTTTTAATAGATCGGAACCGAAGTCCTTTTATAAATTAAAAAAAAAAAAATCAGTTCTCCTTCCGATCCCAATATAGCCCTTTATAACATTAAAACAGCGTTGAACGCTTTTTATAACAGTTTCATATATATATATATATATATATATATATCGCAGCAGCCCAGATCTGGTTGATCGAACGGCTTTAAACAGTTTCGCTAATCGGTGAATTGCAATGTGCCACAAGATTTGGCGTTTACCACGCTCCGATGCGATATCAATATAACTTCGCAACTCCAATGCGCTCCACGCTCCAATGTGCTCTGATGCGATATCAATCGCGATCGGAAATCGCTGTGATTGATGTCACTACCAACTATTGGCAACTTCCAGAACTCCGATGCGAAGTTTATCGGAAATCTCAATTCGCTGTGGTTCAAAGTCGCCTTCCCGTCAGTGATGCGATATTACCCCGGACCCGATCTCAATTCAAACAAATCTTAATACACTTCGCGTCTGGTTCCATTGTTATATGACATGATATGTGAACTCCTCTCCTCGGCCGATGCAATGAGTTAAACGGACCCGACTAACTCCAAAACCGATATGTATATTAATTCAACTCCGGTCAAAGGTTCCGTGAAGTCTTTTTATGCCATTTCTCTGTGTTAAAACTTCTTTCAGTTCACAAACTTCGACAACGCCAGGTTTACATTAAACACGGGAATTCTACAGTTTAAAATAAAAACACACAGATTGCAACCACTTAAATCAATTACAAAGGAAAGCAACGCATCAATCCTCACGAACTCTTCATACATTGAGGCATGAAACATTAATTTTATTCATAAACAGAGTCTCGGCCTTTGGCCCAATTACACAAAGAATGATCACTGTTTCACACAAACACAGTCCTCACACACCTTCTGAGCTCTCGCTCATCACATTTTTTCCCTTTTTATTATTCATTAATTCTTCTAATAATAGCTAACAACAATCTCCTATTTTTTTTAAAGATCTTAACAGAAATCTTCTATCTCTTAACTCTCGTGTACACCTGTATTAACAATTCTATCTCTAATCTAAAATAAGACAGTCTCACTTATTACAATTATAATAAACTATTTGAGAAGTCCAACCTCCTCAGTAAAACTGAATTTGACCAACAGTCAGTGAATTTCACCCTGTTTAGCCACAACATGTGAAAAAATTTCACATTCTTTATGGCTAATTTGAGTACTACTGCCGCAGGTCTTTAACTTTTTAAAAGTGATTTTCATGAGGGGGAAGAAGAGGAATCATGAAAAAAAAGGAGTTTTATGGAGAAAAATGGGAGGAAATGAAGGTTATTTTTGAGTGGGAGAAGGGGGGAAATGATGGCTTTTTCAACAATCTTTCTCTTGGAATCAGCAGAATTTTCTAAGTATAAAATGGAAATAGTAAATGAAGATTTTGAGATAGAGGCATGAGGCCTTCAAGAGTCTTCAAGAGCCAACAATTTTTAGCAATAAAATTTTTTCTTTGAAGGCTCAAAAAGTCTTAGCCACCTTTTGCTATAACAAATATTATAGGTGGCTAACAGTGGCTCCACTTGGGGATGATGCCTTCTTGAAGGCATCAAGAACTTCAGACTTGCA
The DNA here is from genome assembly GCA_034641835.2 of Pinus albicaulis. Lineage (NCBI taxonomy): Eukaryota > Viridiplantae > Streptophyta > Pinopsida > Pinales > Pinaceae > Pinus > Pinus albicaulis. Next base: position 43,956,693 of record CM076583.1, read on the forward strand.
TTCTCTGGGAGGCTGACCTGTGCCACATCCATTATGTTCTCTGGGAGGCTGACCTGTGCCTGATCCATTGGGATGCCCTTCCATTGCTGGGATGATCTTCTCTGAAAACATATTAGCAGCCATGAAAACAATGGACCTTCATCAATACAAACTTTCTACCTACCCAATCCTACTGATCTAGCATTTTTTCTTCATTAGAGTGCACTTGGATTGGAAAACTCTTTTCACAACATTTTATTCTTTTGAAAGCAGGAAATCTAATCTATTTCTACTCCTTATTTCTCCATGGGCTCAGATTAAACAGTTGAGCCCATATGATTCTCTACCTATTCTATCAATCTGTTAGGATTAAACAGTCTAACAAATTTTATTCTCTAATTTCTACAACAAAAATTTAAAAGCATTCAATTCGGGATTGAACAGTCTGACTTGATGCTGGTCTATGGCATAAAAATAGGCTGCACATAGACATTTATTTTGCAGAAAATTTAAAACAAAATGGAAGGCTTAAGATCTGAAAATTCAAAGCACTTCCTTCATCTTGTTAACAGCTCTGTTTTGACTTTTGTTTAAGCTGTTCCTTATTTGTTCTCTGGTTCATATTTTGAGTTAATTAGAACCATATTTTTACATCTCTTGACTCAGAAAATAAAACAGATTTGAGTCATCTCTCTTTGGAAACTTAGGTTCAGATTTTGAACATGTTTGAACCTTTAATTTCTGTCCTAATCTATCTACTAATAAGCCAAGATTAGACAGTTTGGAAAATCAAATTCACTACCCTATCAATAGAAAATTTAAAACTAATTACTCAAGATTAGGCTGTTTGACTAACTAGAAGTGTGGTTTTCAGGAGTGGCATTTAAGCTTGCACACTTTCAGATTTGTGTTTCTCTTTTTTGGTATGGGGCTATACCTTTCTTATTTTCATAATCTGCCCTCTTTTCTTTCTTTTATTTGTTTTTGTATTTTGATTTTTCTAACTTTGAATGAAATGGTGGATGAGATTTTTATAATAATAAAAATATTAAAAAGGCTTTCGGAACATAGCTTAGATTAAGAGAAGTAATGTTTGAGCATCCTTCCATTAACCGGACCTCCAAACAATTCTGCTCCATTCAATTCCTGCAAGAAAAATGCATTGTTACCAGTAGCTGAATGAATAGAGTAAGGACCAAGCCATAAGTTGTCAAATTTACCATGCTTGCCCTTTTCTTCCCTCCTTGAGTCCCATTTTAAAACTTTGTCCCCAATTTTGAAATTGGTGGCCTTTGTTCTTCTGTCAAAAAGCTTTTCAATGCCGATCTGTTTCTGTAATGCTTTGTTATAAACTTCCTCTCTGGTTTGCTGAAGATGGATGGTTTGATTTATTCTTCTGATCATATCATTTTCTTCAGTTTGCAACTCTTGAATGAAATTCAACACTGGTACACCAAGGTTGTTTGGAAAAATTGCATCAGTACCATACACCAGCTGATAAGGTGACATACCAATAGATTTCTTCAAAGTTAATCTGTCAGCCCACAGTGCATGAACTAGCTTTGTGTGCCAGGACTTTTTGTTGTCCTCCAACAGTTTCTTGATTATGTTCACTAAAATTTTGTTTGAGGATTCTGCCAGTCCATTACCTTGAGGGTAATAGGTCGTGGAATGCCCCAATTTTATCTGATATCTGTGACAGAACTCAACCATCTTCTTTGATCCAAATGCTACTGCATTATCAGTGATGATCTTGGTAGGACAACCAAATCTGGAGAGAATGTTAATCTCCATAAATTTTATGATAACTGAATCATTGGACTGCCTACAAGGAATGGCTTCTATCCACTTAGTGAAATAGTCTGTGGTAGTGAGAATCCATCTATGCTAGGCAGAATATGGTGGATGGATTTCTCCTATAAATTCAAGTCCCCACTATTGAAAAGGAGCTTCAACAGTGATTGGATGCAGAGGTAGGGGTAGCAGTTTTCTTTTTCCTTCAAAAATTTGACATTTATGGTAGGATATGATCATCTTATGCACATCATGGAAAAGAGTAGGCCAATAGAAACCAGCCCTCAAAATTTTGTTGGCTGTTGTCTTCCAGTACAAATGACCTCCAAACTCTCCTTCATGGAACTGGTATTTAACCTTCTCTGCATCAAACTTAGGCAAACATTTAAGAAATACACCACTTGCATTTTTCCAATAAAGACATCTATTTATAATGCAATAGTTTACATTTTTTAACTTTAGGAACCTTGCCTTTGTTTTTGTCAAACTAGGAGGTGTATTCAATTTAAGAAAAACATAAATAATATCAGCATACCAAGGAGAATTCATAAAATGATCTTCAACTATAGGAGTTGAGAATTCTTCTTGGTTATCCAAAGCATTAATCATATTAATATCAAGAACTTCAAAATTTGATTCAGCCATTAATCTAGCTAGACCTTGGCCTTTGATGAGTTTAATGGGTTTTATCTCCAAATCATATTCAAGAATAATAGCAATCCACTTACCTCTCTTACCATCTGGGTCCTGTGTTAGAATGTCTTTAAAAACTGAATTTGGGACGAAGGCAATGATGTGTGAGTGAATGATGTACACCCTAAAGTCTTTCAAAGCTTTAACCAAAGCAAAAGCTTACTTCTCCATAATGTTATACTTCATAGGGGCATCCCTCAATGCCTTGCTAAAGAATGCAATAGGCTGCTCTTGTCCTTGTGGATTTTTCTGCAAAAGGACAGCAGCTATGGTATGTTCTGATGCAAATGAAAAAATATAAAAATCTTTTGAAAAATCAGGACTTATAAGAACCGGTGTTTTGGTTAATGCTTGTTTCACCAGTTCAAAGGACTTCTTTGCTTCCAAGGTCCATTTTACCCCTTGCTCCTTCTTTAACATGTTTGTGATATTCCTAAGGAGCTCAGCCAAGTTAGGGATGAACCTTCTCAAAAAGTTAATCTTTCCAATGAAAGATTGCAATTATTTGATGTTTCAAGGATGAGAGATTTGCAATATGGCCTCAATCCTCTTTGGATCTATCTTTATACCATATTAAGAGATAATTTGTCCAAGAAGTTTACCTTATTAGAGACCAAATAGTGTCTTCTTAGGGTTTAAGGATATTCCAATATTTCTGCATTTCTCGAAAACCTTTCTTAAATGTTCTAAGTGCTCTTCATCTGTTTTTGAAAACACAGTGACATCATCAAGGTATATAATGATGAAGTAGTCCAGTTCTTCCGAGAATGCTATATCCATGGCTCTTTGAAATTTTTCTCTAGCATCCATTAGACCAAAGGAAATTTTCACATACATGAAGGTGCCCCATGGTGTAGTAAAGGTTGTCTTTAATTGATCAGCTGGGTGAACTAAAATCTGATTGTACCCTTAATAGCCATCAAGCAAAGAAATTCTTCTAGACCCTACCACCCTTTGTAAAATATGATCCATCTTAGGTAAAGGGTACTTGTCTTTCAATGAAGCTTTTTTTAAGTCTCTAAAGTCTATACAAAACCTGATTTCTCCAGTTTTCTTCCTAACAGACACCAGATTAGACACCCACTCAGAGTATCTAATAAGGACAATAATACCAGCATCATACATTTTCATGATCTCCTTCTGAACCAAAGGCAACTGGACAGGGTTTATTCTGCATAGTTTCTATTTAAATGGCTTTTGGTTTTCTTTGAGGGGAATTTTGTGCTATATTATTTCAGTGTCATAGGACTTAAGATCTTCGTAACTCCAAGCGAAAACATCATAAAACTCTTTAAATAACTCAATGTATTTAAGTTTAATATGATCTGGTAAATTATTGGATATTTTTATCATTTTCGGCTTAAGTTCACTGCCAATATTGCACTCTTCTACTTCAGTCTCTACAGGTTCCAGTTTCGGTTTATTCGCCACATCGTTAAAATCGAACAACTCTTCTAAAGGGGCTAGACCCTTAGGAAAAATTTCATCTTTAGAGTGCAAAGTCTCTAACTCCTCTGTTTCTAACTCTGCAATCCTTTCCTTTTTGTTTTTAAGTTTTCTTGATAACAGGTTTATATTATCAAGTTCAAGAGACAGTTCTTCTTTATCAAGAAAATTTTCTTCCTTGCAGTCTGTTTCATAGTCTGAGTCTGAACTGTTTAGTTCGAATTCATTTCTGAATTGCATGAAGTATTCTATTTGTTTGTCATTGTCAAACACCTGCCAATTCTTCTCATATCAGGCATAGCTGGTCTAAATTTTATTTGATTTGTGCAGTCTTTGGTGTTATATGACGTTAAGCATGTTCTAGCTGCAAAGGCTAAATTGTGGGCCGCAATATTTCTTTTTCTTGGGACAAAAAACAGTTTGGACTGCTCGAATGTTTTCAAAAGGTCCATGACGTCGTCTCGGTATGCTTTAAGTCTGGGATGATTTGCATTATACTCCCCATTGACTTGCCTAATGACTAACTCTGAATCCCCGTGAACTTTAATTCTTTTGGCTCCTATCTTTTTCAACAAACGTAAGCCTAGGAGAAGGGATTCATATTCTGCTATGTTATTGGTACACTGAAAGTTTAGTTTGTAGGAAACTACTTCTATATGGTTATTTTCAGTGTTAGTAATCCAAACACCTACACCAACATTGTTCTTAGTGCAGGATCCATCAAAATACATACTCCACAGAGGACTATTCTTAATTTCATCCTGGTTACTGTCCTCTTCAACTAACGTGCTCAAAGGTTGTTGTGGAAACTCAACACTTAGTTGTATTTGTTTTGATTCCCCAAGATTTGCGTTCATTTGAGGGTCATTTTCTTTAGTGTCCAGGTTTAAAAGCAAAGGACACATGACCTGTAGTTCAAGACCTTTGTTTAGTTTGCTAACGTCTTCCAATGCAGCAAACTGTTTTAACATTTTTGCGTTGTGTTCCTCTTCCTCTTTGTCGGTCGTTAATCCTGTTAAAGTGACTTGCTCACCAAGTGTTTCATCATTAAACATAATAAAAGAATCAAGGCCTGTATTTACAGAATACAGGGGAGAGTTTTGTGGTCTGTCTTGACTTGTAACTGTGAATTTCATATGGGACTCCCTATATAGTCTTCTATTTTGATTGAAAACGGGAATAGTCGCATAGGTCATGTCCATTTGCATAGTCCCTTGTAACTTAGGCCCCCAAGATCTAGATATGAACATTCCATACTTTGGGGGCACATCAGCCACAACAATATCCATGACTAGACATTTGGTTGGAATTTGGGCTAAGTTAACACAGAGGTCTTTGATTAATCCCAAACATTTTACCCTACTTGAGTCAAAGGAGTAAAGGTCCTTATAAGGTCTGGTAATTTCTAGACCAAGGCTTTCCATCACAGCTCTAGGCATTAAATTATGAGAAGCCCCGGAATCATGCATAGCATTGTGCAAAATCTTTTCATGAATGTTTAAACTTACATAAAAGGGATGAACAGGTCCCTCTTGATATCTACCTTCAATCTTTGGACCGAAAATAAGCTCTGTTTGGTCATCATTAAGATTGACTATATCCTCATTTTCTTCTATTTTTAAAGCCTTCAAAATTTGGGTCCTATATACATGTTGGGCAACTAACTAGGTGAGGGGAACAAAGATTTTTATTTTTGAAATTTCTTGCTCCAGGCTGAAAGGGATCTGGCTTTTTAAAGTGCTGGTTTCAACCTTACTAGCTGCCACTCTATCAGCAACATCAACTTGCTGATTTTTTTTATTTACACTTGACAAAATTGTTTTGAAGTGTTAGTACTACTAATGTCTGCACTCTGTTTTTCATTGTTTTGAGTGCCTTTCTCTTTTCTGTTATCAGAATTTACAGCCACTATTTTATCCTTTTGTTTGACAAATTTAGGCTTGGTCGTAGTGTCGTTTTGTGAAGATTTTTCAGAGGTTTTGTTGTTGGGGGTTTGTTGACTGGTTTTACTTCTAAGGTCATCATCTTTTTGAGATTTTATGATGACATTTTCCATGTCTTCATAATAATTTTCATCATCATCTCTTCTGTCATCATAAGGTGTGTATAGACCTTGTTTTCTATCATAATGAATCTCAAAGTCATCATTATCTACCCCCATCATGTTGATATCATCCTCCTCTTTTATTTCATCTGTTTCCTCAACCTCACTCACATAATTTTGATGAAAGGGAGGAGTGATCTGTTGATCATCTTCTGAGGTCTGTTTGGAGGTTGGTTCCTTCTAAAATTCTGACTCTGGTTCTGATTTCTATTTTGACGAGCATTTTGGTTTTGGCTTGCCTGTGCTCTCTTAATTATGCTCATTTCTTTCATCATTTCTTCCATCATTTTCTCCATCTTTGAGTTGGAAGTAGAGGGTTTGGATTCCTCTCTAAAATGTACTCTCTTTTTAGTTTTCATTTTGGCTCTCTTCTCCATTAAATTGACTTCCACAGAAAGAGCACCCTTTTACATATCTTCAAGAGTTGCAAAATATCTCTCTCTCAGCTGATAGGTTATGTTAGAGTCAAACCCTTCAGGAAAACTGTTTAAAGCTGAGCCCTGTGGAGGTTTTAGTTCTAGGGAAAGTGCATTATACACACTATTGAATCTAATGCAATAATCTTGCACACTTTCCCCAGTGTTTCTATGGAGGTTCTTGTAGTCAGAAAGGACTTGGAGAGGGTTTTTATTTACTTCCCATTTGTTTAAGAATGTTTGATGGAAGGCTTGGATATAATTAATACTATGGGGGGCTAAACCTTTAAACCATTTTCTTACTTCTCCCCCAAAGCTTTGAGAAAATAATCTAAGCTTGACAGAATCATCATCAATTTCATTTCTATCAAAGTAGTCATTCATCTTATCCACATGTTGTGACGCAGTTGTAACATTACTAGCATCATATAATGGAATTTCGGACTGATAGTCCTGTGGGAGATTGACTAATGGTGCAGGAAGGACTAAGGGAGAATACCATGCTGCCATGATATGTGGTGTAGGTGGATTTACAAGAGGTGGATTAACAAAAGGGAAAGTGGGCTGAAGTAGAGTAGTTTGAACAGTGGATGTAGGGTGAGCAGAAGTGGATGGACCAAGAGTAGATTGGTGAGCTGATCTTGGGTGAGAGACACCTAAGTTGTGTAGTAAATGCAAATCAGGAGGTGTTGTTTCTCTGCTGCCAGGATGTTCACTTGGTTCAGGAGATGAAAGTGAAGACTCAGGATCTAACTAATCTAAATCGCTAAGAGACCTAGTTCTAAAGGGATTTACTAATTCATCTTGTGATTGTTGTAGAGCTGAAAGATTTTCAGGGACTGAATTAGCTCTCAAGGGTGATCTGAAAACAGTTGATAATTTATTCCTAGGAGACTTTCTAAGGATACTTTCTGGGTTATCAACTATGTCAGGTGGGTTAGGGTCAGGATGGGCTCTAGTGTGAATCTTTCTGGGAGCCACTATGCTGTGTTTTTCAGACCCAAATGAACAGGAAAAGTGCAACTATATATGACAATCTTTAAGAGGTTAACTAGTCTGTTTTACAATTTTAATCCTACAGTCTTCTGATTGAGTTTGAAAGATATTATAATGATAAGGGTTCTTCCCAGTGGAGTCTTAAGTTCTGTTCAGGATTGTGGAGTCACCAAGTGGAAGTTTTTAGCCCGTAAGGAGGTAAAAGGTTTTATGGTCCACCACCATGTTTATTGGATACCAATCTAAAATATTTTTAGGTTTTTTGAGTTATTTTTTAGTTGTGTGGTTTCTAAGAATGTCCTAACTCTGTTTCAAAACTTTGCTACAGTTATGAGACAAAGACAGTCCACACTTATGGCTAGGCCAGCTGATTTTTCAAGGTTTAGATAAATTCTTAGGAGAATCCTAGGGTTAACCTAGCTTTTCACAGATTCAAAAAAGTTTCATCATGATTACCATTCTTTGGTAGTGCTTGAAAAAGGTTGTTTTTTACTGACAAGTTTTATAAAGTGTTTAAAGGGAAACTAAGGTGAAAATTCAACTGATTCCCCAGTGGAGTCGCCAGAAATGTTAGTTACTGGTGGCTCAGCTGGTTGATATAACAAATTTTTAGTGAGTAAAGGGGTGTCTGAGGTATTTTAAAGTTTTGAACAAAAAATTCACTCAAATTCCCCAGCGGAGTCGCCAAAAATGTTAGCTCCCTGTAATCAGCAAGATTGGAAAAGTCCAATCTCATGGAGAAACATCGTTTCAACCAACTTTGGGATTCTAGGATCTAGCCCTCCTGAATCCGGAGAGGGATCTCTCCAATAAGTGCAAAGATGGATTTGTCTTTGAAGTTTGGGGTAATGATATTAGGCTAGTTATGAAGGCCAAGGGTTTTGTTTGTTTTTGGATGATTGCGCATGATTATTATTTTGAGGAGAAAGTTCTAAGTGAAAAAAGTTTCAAAGGTGAGAAGTTGCAAGTGAATAGAACAGCTATGGCTAAAAATATAGATATAACATTGGTTTTTAGTCCATTGGGCTATGGAGTCATAACAGGGCTTTAATTGAGCAACAACATCAAGAGTGATCCAAGGGGAAAGTCATCTATATCACAAGATTATTGAGATTCAAATGATGGAATGGAAACAGTAAAGTGTTGGAGGGGTGGAAACTGATAATAATTTCACAAAGGATTTATAGTCAGTCCAAAAAAGAAAATCCTTTTAAGTAACTGTTTAAAACCAACCAAGGACAGGGCTAACCGTCGACCTCTTGGGCAAGTTGTATTAAAGCAGCTTAATTGAAAAACAATCTAGTAATCCACATAATTACCTTCAGAAAGTGTGAAAACATATAAGAGAAGACAAAGTGTAACTTAAGATCAGATAAAGTGCTTTTAAACCTAGTCTGCTTTCAGTCAACACCAAGGGAAACTTTCAGAATCTGCTTTTGGAGAATAGAAGCTAGAAACAGGGCAAACCATGGCTTTACTAGTCTAACTTTAATAAGAAAATAAGGAAAATAACTTTCAAGAACAATGCTTAAAGAAAACAGTAGGACGAGGGAACTCCAGCATTCCTAACTGCTTAAACTGTATTAAATCATTCTTAAATAAACAAATAGGAGGAAAACATTGAGATAAAGCTTTTCAGTCAGAGAAGGTTACTGATATACAGTAGGTCCTAACTCTATAAATGTTGTTATTTATCAGAGAATAGTGAACAATATGACATACATAGAAGGAAAACAATAATAAAGAAAGGGGCACTTCACCAATGATATAGACCAGGATCCCAAGAAACAGCTTGTTATTGATGTCAAACCGGTTACAGTCTTCAAGTCCAATGTTTTAGTTCAGCAATCATATTCACTATCCAACCTAACTAATCTAGCACAAACAGAGCTCCAAGGGCCAGTGAACACTATTTACAATCAGAAGTTTAAGCTCAAATGTATTTCTAAGTTCTGCAACTAATAGTTTCTCATCTTCTACAGAGGTATTTATAGAAGAATGAGGAGGTGAGATCTGATAAAAGATCTCTCATGACAATTAATATAGATTCAAGACTTCTCGACCTTTGAGGGGCTCGATGGAGAAGTTTACAGGTGGTCTGTCTGTATTAACTGTTTTTCATTTAAGATTAAGCTCGATGGGAGATTTTGTTGACTTTGAGGCTCTGCGTTATGTTGGAGTAACTCTGCAGATATTTTTTTCATTGAATTCTCTGTCAGAATTAAATCTTTGGTTGCACTGAGGCAAATATCTTCATTGGATCAATAACTTCGGCCTCTGTTTGAATGGTTTGAGGCACAGGTTGCACTTATGGTAGCTGGGAGGAATCAATTCGCCTCAAATGCGGCAGTGGAGGCCTTTCTGTATATTAAACTCTTATGATGTTCCTTTAATTGTGTTTTAATTCAGGGAATTAGGATTTTGATAATCATTCTTAGCCGTAATTCCCCAAATATGTCTTCAATCTTCTGTTCTGCTGCGCTCTGTTTTTAAACACTGATACTCTTTTAATCAGATTTAATAACATAGTGTCTTGTTGATGTGCAAGCTACGCAAGGCTCGTATGGCATCAATGCCCATGGAGAATCCATGAAACGTAGAGTGGAGCCTTTTTAGTGCCTTTCCCTCTGATAACCAAAAAATCAGAGGATCGTCACCCTCGGCTTTCTTTTCCTTCATAATATGGGAAAAAAAACCTTCAAACCCTGCAAAAAAAACAAAACATTTATGAAATTCTGCATAATTGGGGAAGAACTGCTTCAGAAGGCGGGGGAGGAGCGTATCCATTGGATGGCAGCATCCAACGGTGGAGATCAGCCAAGAGGAGGTTAATGGGAGAGCAGGGAAAAGAATAAGTCGGAATGATCTTGGACTGTCTGATCCGGACACGTGGACAGTCCAGATTCAATCGGAGGATCGCAATCGGAGGCAAAACTCAACTGGCGTTGATGTAAAAATGCGATGTGATTTAATGTTGGCCGTCGATCTGAGGATCAGATCAGCGACGGGGAATGAATCAGAGGGATAAGCGATCGGGGGAGGAAACAAATGCATGCGATGAAACTGCGTGATGAAATGTAGCGCAAACCATCAATCTAAAGATTAGATCAACGGTGGAGAATAAATCGGGGGAATGGCCGATCAGAGGGAGCAAACAAAGGCATGCGATGAAAAATTCTGATGTGATTGAGCACTGGCCGTTTGATCGGCTTACGATTCAACGGCGGGGACTAGTTTTTAGAAACAACCGACGGAAAAACCCTTATATTATTCAAAACCCCAAAAATTTAAATAAAAAAAAGGTTTTGGTGGATCGGGGCAGAAAAATATATATATGAAAAGGCGCCCATTTGCGAGGCCATGGGTTTATGGAATATGATGGGCCCGAGGCTTTTCATAACAAAGGGCCAATTGCAATCGGAGCCTCGGGCTCAGGCTTTTCAATCAACCCATTGGAATCTTGTGATGCGATTAAGCCCCTGGGATCTTTAACACTTGGTCCCAGGTGAAATTTATATGGAGCAGCAAGGCGGGGGGCGGAGTTTATATATATGACCCAATCGCATCGGAACTTTTCATGCGGGTCTTTCAATCAACCCATTGTAATTTTCTCCGATGTGATTACGCGATCGGTCTTTTTAATCTAACCATTTTCATTTAATCACGTGGCTTTGGCATTTTAGATTAAACTTTGGATAAATGGGTTTTATGACTTTACAAAAAGAAAAGGTGATCGGGAAAGGATTTTTACAAGGTTTTACGCACGGAAGGCGGGCCCATGGTTTATATGAAAAATAATATAATCGGGGGTTTTAAATACAAAGGCTAATCGCATTGGAACTTTCGGAACATGGCAAAAAACTTGTGCACTTGGATCCTTCCGATGCGATTAGCGCCAAACAGGGTTAGCGCTTGGTTCCAGGGTGTGGGCATGTGGGGGAAATGGTTAGGACTTAGCCCAAGGGGGCTTGAGTCCTTAGTAATAAAAATTTGTTTTTTAGGACTTTTTTCAGAGTTTTCAATGGATTTGGGGGTTTTGGTAAGGTTAAAGAGTGAGTCTTTAACTTTGTAAAAGTGATTTCAGGAGGGGAAGAAGAGGAATCAGAAAAACAAAGGAGTTTTATGGAGAAAAAGGGGAGTAAATGAAGGTTATTTTTGAGTGGGAGAAGGGCGGAAATGATGGCTTTTCAGCAGTCTTTCTCTTGGAATCAATAGAATTTTCTGAGTATAAAATGGAAATAGTAAATGAAGATTTTGAGACAGAGGAATGAGGCCTTCAAGAGTCTTCAAGAGCCAACAATTTTTAGCAATAAAATTTGTTCTTTGAAGGCTCAAAAAGTCTTAGCCACCTTTTGCTATAAAAATTTTTATAGGTGGCTAACACATCTACTCAAATATTTAGGAGCTAAGAAAATATCAGTCCAAGGAGATTCAGAGCTAGTTATTAGGCAAATAAAAGGGGAATATTCAGCCAAAAACTCGAGATTAAGAGAAACAGAAATGTTGCCTTAGAGCTCTTAAATTTTTTTGAAAAATATGAACTCACCTTCATCCCTAGAGCTCAAAAAAACCTTGCAAATGAGCTTGTCTTTGCTGCCAGCAACTGCCAAATCCCCCATAAAAATGAAAAATTCATTTTCAAAGTAAAAAGCAGGCCTACAGTCCCTGACAATGAAGACTATTGGCAAGTGTTTGAGAGTTATAAACACATTGATGATTTTTTGCAATCAAAGGATGATTTTTTTGAATTAACACCTAGCTCAAGCCATGAAAAATACTATCTTGATGAAAAAAAAGTCCATGAAATAGAGTTGTCCTCTACTGCTGATATAAATCAATTCGAATATCTTTATACAACAGAATTACCAAACAAAACAGACCAGAAATAGCTTGAAGTTTTACAATGTAAAAACGATTCAATACCAAGAGTTTTTGCACCATTAGAGGAGCTTTTTAATTTTAATGATGTGGCTAAAAAAACCTAAGATGGAGCCTACAGAAACAAATATAGAAGAACATAACATAGGCAGCATAGATGAACCCAAAATGATCAAGTTATCTAGCACTCTCCCTACTCATATCAAACAGGAATATATTGAACTTTTTGATTTTAGAGATGTGTTTGCATGGGGGTACAAAGATCTGAAATCATATGATACTAGCATCATTCATCACAAAAATCCTCTTAAGGAAAATCAGAAACCTTTTAAACAAAAACTAAGGAGGATAAACCCTGTTTTATTGTCTTTAGTTGAGAAAGAGATCAAAAAGATGTATGATGCTAGGATCATAGTTCCCATTAGATATTCAGAATGGTTTTCCAACCTTGTTTTAGTTAGGAAGAAGACTGAGGATATTAGGCTTTGCATTGACTTTAAAAATCTGAACAGAGCCTCCCTGAAAGATAATTATCCCTTGCCTAAAATGGACCACATACTTCAAATTGTGGTTGGATCTAAAAGAATATCACTGCTGGATGGTTTCTAGGGCTACAACCAAGTGTTAGTACTCCCCAGTGATCAACACAAAATTGCTTTCACTACACCTTGGGGTACATTCATGTATGTTAAAATGTCATTTGGATTAATGAACACAGGAGCCACATTTCAAAGGGCCATGGACATAGATTTTTCTGAAGACATAGGATATTTTATAATCATCTACCTTGATGACATTATTGTTTTCTCTAAAACTAATAGATAACATTTGATTCATTTGAGAAAGGTTTTTGAGAAATGTAGAAAATATGGCTTATATTTAAATCCCAAAAAGACACTTTTTGGACTCCAAGAAGGAAAACTTCTTGGCCACATAATTTATGAAGAAGGAATCAAAGTAGACCCTAAAAGGATTGATGGCAAATTGAAAATCATCCATCCTAGAAACCTCAAAGAGTTACAATCTTTCATTGGGAAGATTAATTTTTTGAGGAGGTTCATCCCCAACCTTGCTGAACTATTAAGGAACATCACAAACATGCTTAAGAAAGAGATAGGTGTAAAATGGACAATACAAGCTAAATATTCATTTGAACTGGTGAAATAAGCCCTCACTCAAACACCAGTTCTCATCAGTCCTGATTTCACCAAAGATTTCTACATCTTTTCTTTTGCATCTGAACACACCATAGCTGTAGCATTATGGAAAAAAAATCATGGGGAAAGAACAACCAATATCATTTTTCAGGCCCTAAGAGATGCTCCACTCAAATATAACATCATGGAGAAAAAAGCCTTAGCTTTGGTGAAAGCATTGAAAGACTTCAGAGTTTACATTTTGCATTCTCATATCATTGCTTTTGTCCCACACATAGTTGTCAAAGACATTCTAAGTTAGGACCCTGATGGTAAAAGGGGAAAATGGATTGCTATTATTTTAGAATATGACTTAGAAATCAAGCCTACCAAGCTAATTAAAGGTCAGGGATTAGCAACACTCATGGTTGAGTCAAATTTCCAAGCACTAGATATGAATATGGTTGATGTCTTAGAAGAAATAGAAGAATTTTCTACTCCATACATTGAAGAAAATTTTTTTAATTCACCTTGGTATGTTGATATCATATATTTTCTTCTCTATCTCAGCACCCCTCCTTCGCTATCAAAAAATAAAGCTAGATTTTTAAAATAGAATGATTTAAATTATTGCATATTAGATGGGGTTCTATATTGGAAAAATATTGTTGTAATATTGCTTAAATGTTTGCTTGAGATTGATGCAGGAAAAATCATGCATGAGTTGCATGAGGGAGAATGTGGATGACACCTTTACTAGAAAACCACAACAAACAAGATTCTTAGAGCTGGTTATTATTAGCCCGCCTTTTTCCCAGATACTCAAAAACTATTCATGACTTGCCATAAGTGTCAAATTTTTTATGGAAAAAGAAAACTCCTGCCTTTACCTCTGCACCCTATCTCTGTTGAAGCTCCTTTTCAACAATGGGGTTTGGACTTCATTGGATAAATTCAGCCTACCTCATATGCCCAACATAAGTGGATCCTTACTGCCACTGATTATTTTACCAAATGGATAGAGGAAATACCTTCTAGGAATGTTACTAACTCTGTCATTATCAACTTCCTTGAAACTAACATACTATCCAGATTTGGTTGTCCTAGAAAAATTATCACAAACAGTGTTGTTGCCTTCAAATCCAAAATAATAGTTGACTTCTACTACAAATATCATATCAAATTGGGCCATTCCACGGCCTAATATTCTCAAGGAAATGGATTAGTTGAATCCTCCAACAAAATCCTTGTCAGTATTATCAAAAAATTGTTGGAACAAAATCAGAAATCATGGCATAGTAAGTTGGTTCATGTTTTATGGGCTGATAGATTAACCACCAAGAAATCAATTAACATGTCCCCCTATCAGCTGGTTTATGGCATGGATGCAGTCTTCCCAACATATTTAGGAGTTCCAGTCATGAAACTCCTCCAAGAAGTGCAATATGAAGAAAATGACATGCAGAGAAGGATAAATCAAACCATTCATTTACAACAATCCAGAGAGGAAGTGTACAAAAGAACACCAACAGTCCAAGATTTTCAAATTGGAGACATGGTTCTAAACTGGGATTCTAGGAGGGAGGACAAAGGTAAACATGGCAAGTTTGAGAATCTATGGAAAGGGCCTTATATTGTTCACTCAATTAGGGTTCATAATGCTTTCTTCTTAGAAGGACTGAATGGAGAAGAAATTTTTGAAGGTCCTGTCAATGGCAGAATGCTCAAGCACTATTTCTGTCAAGAATTCTAGTTTCAAATATTTCATTCATTATACATAAACATAGCATGAGAAAAAACAAAGAAAGTAAAAAAACAATAAAAGAAAAGAAAAAGAAAAAGAGCGCAAAATTCAAAAAGAGGTACAACTCCATACCCAAAAAACAGTACTCTTGAAAGTGTGCAAGTCTAAATGCCACTGCTAAATTCAAAATGATACCTTGTTAAACCATCTAGCCTAATCATGGCTAAACATGCTTTAAATTTATGTTGATAAGATAGTAGAAACATTGATTGATAAGATTATTTTAGACTTAGCTTGTCAAAAGGATAGATTAGGATAATATGAAGATGTTGGTTCCATATGCTCAACACAGAACTAAAGAGATAGATAAGAATGCATTACTAATGACAAATTACAGCCTTATCTTTATGAATTTAATTTATGCAAATAATGTTTGTGTGCAGCTTGTTAAAAATGCCACAACCATGGTTGATCAGACTGTCTAAACCTGATTTGAACCATGCTTTAAATTTTCATGTCAATAGCTAGAGAATCAAGACTACCAAACAATTTAATCTTGGTAGCCAAGTAGTTTAGGTGGAAAATAAAAAAGGTCAACAGTTTAATCTGAACTCTTGGAAGAAATAAGGATAGGAATAGTTAGTTTATTTTCTGTTTTCAAAAAATAAAATGTCAAAGAGTTTTCCAGTTCAAATTCACTCAAAGAAGAGAAAATGTTAAGACAAGTAGGATTGGATAGGTAGAAAGACTATGTGAAAAGGATTATATATTGCAGATTGCTAAAAAGTTGTATTTTTCATAGAAACATCAACAAGTGAAAAGAAGAAAAATATGCCCAATGGATAAAGCATTGATCTGCTGAAAGTCAGATATTTCATAAACTGAGGTTCTGGACACCTTGAAAAGATAGCTTCCCTCCCCAAGTGGAGCCACTATTAGTCATCAATAATTTTGATCTTATCCAAAGATGACTAATTTGACAATCCCAGATCTCTGGAAACAATATTTGAAGAAACATTGTGAGTTCTAGAAATCTCAATGCCTTCATTATCCTAAGTCTATCAGTTCACTAAAATATTCATCTAGGCCTCCTAAAATTCACCCTGTTGTTTCAAAAGAAGCTAATTTCAGGCTATTCCCACCATTTTCACCTCCTTTTCATCCCCCCATTTAACCATTCTTACCCCTAATTTTATCAATCCTTCTCCCTCTAGAAAAACCCATCTTCCCTTCATTAATTCTTCATTTCCTCTAAAACCATTAAAAATCCATTCGTTTGGTTTAAATTTGTTTTTCCTTTGCCTTACCGAAACCTATAAAAAGGCTAAAAAACCCTTATTTTAGTGCTGAAATCCGACCATTTGCAAATAAGGTCCTTAAGCCCTCTTAGGCTTAAAACCCCATCCCATTTTTTCATAAAACCAAGGGCCGCGACCACCCACCATCTCATTGACACTTTTCTCTCCCAAACCCCGGTCTTATCTGCCCCTATAGGACCAATCCTCCACCCCTTCTCCTAGCCCTCTTCTCTTTTTTCCTTACCCCGCTCCATTGTTTTTATCGAGTCATCTTCACCGTGGATCTAGAGCCTCAAGCTCTGATCCGACGGTCACTATACTCCTGACCCATCAACCATCCCCCCCATCTGACTACTCCATGAAGCGATCTCCACCATGGATCTTTGTGATCCGACAGCCATTGTCCAACTTCGTCTTTCCCATTCTGCTACCCAACCTTTTCACTACACGGCAAAGCACCCACGACAGCGCCGATCCCACCTTCCACTGAAAACCTGTGCCCCAATCCCCATCTACCACCTATACTCCACTATTCCCGTCCACCAAACTTGCACCCAGCCTTCGGGCTCCAGCCGCGCCGTCGATCTCACTCCTTGAGATCTGACGTCGCAGATTCATATCGCGCATATCTCGGTGTCAGGGTTTAATAACCCTTATCGACGTGAAATAGGAGGTATTGGGTTGGACACATGGCGGCCATTCTATGGAATCACACACCCTCCGCCCTTTACCACTTATCACTCAACTTCAACACAAAAACCACCTGGTTTCACCCAAAACCGTTTTCCTCATTTTCGCGCTGATATTTGAATTTATTCCCGTTTCTTCATGATTCTGCCATGGAACCCCTCCTCTGCAAATGCTCCACACCCACCCCGAGCCTCTGAAACGCAGTTTAACCGAAAAAACACAGGTTTTTATTTAAATATTTTTGTTTATTTTGCAGGTTTAATGGTGGCCCAAGTTAGCAGACCCTCCCACACCCAAATTCCACAATGGCAGGTCTCAAGATGATGATCTTTGAGACCAGATAAATAGTAAGGGATTCAGGTTTTGATTTAAAGGTTTGATCAGTGTTTCATGACCATTGATTCAATCATAAAACCCTCCAGCGTACCAAAGGAAACCCCTTGCACGCAGCAAAAAAAAAAAGGATCAGTGAAGAAACGAAAGACAAAGTTAAAGGACAGATGATTAAATCTAAAATAGTCAAGGAAAAGTAGAATATCAGCATCAAGATTAAAACCTAATCAATTTTTTAAGGATAAAGGATAAAATGATTAAATCAATCATAAAGCAGTGAGACATAATATTAAAGAAAAATCAGAGTTAAAGGCCTAAGACACAGTTTAATGATCAAACCAAGGTAACTTTACCCAAATACAGTCTCAAGAAACTCAACAATGAAGCAGTTATTTCTCCAAAAAGATATAATTGCCACCTCCAGGTTGATTTCCTTTCATAAAGGAAATTGGCAGTTATTACACAATCAGGAGATACTTTTATCTATCAAGGCAGTTATTGTAATAGTTAAAGATAGGCCTCAAAGTCAAAATTTCCACCTATCTTTTCCTTAGAAGTTAAGACAGAGCTATTAAAACAGAGAAGTAGTTGCACATGTTCCTACCTAAAGCCTTGCATGGTTTTCAAGGTTATGGATTCATTTACTCTGTAATAAATGATACTCAAACCCTAGATGAGCTTCACCTCCTCATTTGCAGCATAAATACTACATTCGAACTCATCATATTGTTGGCATTTGATGACTCTTTGAAGTAATACATAGCCCCTTGGAAGTTGAAGGAAAATTGATGTTTTGGAACTTATGGATGTCTTGACCTGTTTGTTGATGGAGGAGGCTTAATCAATGGATCCCTGAGCTTGGTTGTTGGTGAAGTGCTTCTATCTGTTATTTTTATTTCCTGATTTCATTATGTTTCCATCTTTCTTTGTTACAGTAGAGTAAAGGTTTTAGGCTAAGAAATGTCTTTTGAAAGCACCTTAGTTCTTTTTACTCTTCACTGTCTAAATGTTTTCTTCTGCAAGGTCTGATTGGAGGATTCTTAATTACCCTCCAGTTCCATCTAGCTGGTGGGCCGCTAATATGAAATTATTATTATCACTTTTTAACACCTATTTCATCCATTTCTACTCTTCTTTATCATGTCATTTATTATAATTTTTCATATAAATCCATTTTATAATTATTTATGCTCTTATGGATAAATATTATTTCTTCTCCTTTATTTTTAATAAATTGATGATTATTATGCATGATTTTATCAATGATGGTTTATTAATATATTTTGTAACATCACTCACCATTTTAGCCTCCAATATATTTTCCAGATTGCAGATTTGATCTCCAACACATCATTCAATATTCCAACTCACAAATTCGTTGGAATAATAAGTGTTAGTTTTATGTTGGATATTCTAGGAAAATGGAGAAGAATCTGGAAAATCCAAAACATGGGTTTTGTCCATAACAGACCAAATTAACTTTTTTGAAAGAACGGTTTGCCAAAATTTGGCTTTTATTAAGAGAAACAGAAATTTCCCTGAGGACGATTTTCCCAGATTCGTTGTTGTGGCCATTTTCCAAATTCTTCCAGTTGCAATACCAAATTCGACTTGTTCCTGTTGAATGATTGATGGAAATATATTTTCTTGTTGATCAATTGGTTGGGGACAATCCAATCTTGTTATGAGGGATCATATTTAATATTTAATTTCTCCTCTTTCTGATTATAAAAGGAGAGCATGTATTATGTATTGGGGGATTAGAGAGAGATTTCCTATTGTAATTTTTAGAATTGTTCATCGACTCTTGTTAATTAAAACAGAGTACGATTGCTTGTAAAATCTGCTACATATGATCAATAAATAATTTTCGTTCTTACTCATTCGATTATTCTGAAGTAACTTAGCAGTGCTCACTGGCAGCTAAGGGCCTGGCCTCTAGTGGAGTTCACTGCGTCTTTGTGTTATATTTCCAATTCTTGCAACGTGTGAGTGATTTGATTTAACATTTATTTCTTTTAATCGCATTGCTATTTCAATTTATTATTTTACAGTCTGCAAAGAGTTGGTTTTTCTTTGAGAAATTTCCTAGTTTACTTTCATTAGCGGCATTAATGATTTAGTTCAATCCCCATTTTCATTTAGTCATTTTAAAGAAGGATTATCAACTGTAAAGAATACAGGTTATTGCTCTCACGTTCTCAGATTGATTATCTTGTTCTTAGTTGATTTTATCAGTTTCTAAAGGAAAGAGTTATCACTACTACATCCTTGACTGATGTTTGCTGAGTGAATGATTGGATTTCAGAGCATTTAAGCTCATGTCATTGTAGTTATATTTCTTTTCCAAGCATCTATTTACTCTTGTATTTACAACATTGTACTACATATTGCAAGACATTACTCTTAGATTGAATTGCAACCTCAAACAGAGTACACTCTTGAAATAAAAATTCATTCCTGGATTGATAATTAATGTAGGATAAATAGGCGTTAAAAAATACACCTTTTATACCTCAACATTTTGGCGCCGTTGCCGGGGAGAGTGTATGCCATTTAGAAAGAGTGATGCATATTTGATTTTTTCTACTAGGGAAGAGTTGGGTATTAAAAACGGAAGGTAAGAACCTGCGTACCGAGCGAGGAACATACTCGTTCATTAGCCCGCTTCACAGCAAAATTGAGTGAAATTTAAGGTAGGAATTGAAGTAGGAATTTTAGAGGTAGAATTTTTGAAAAAATCTTGTAATTCCACTCGAGTGGTGATGTAAGCACCACCCATTTCACTAACCAATTGACAGGAACATTCAAAGGAGGAGCCTCAAATAAACACATGTGGAACATCTTCTATTATGGTAAGAAATGGCTTACATTTCAACTTTTGAATTCCCTATCAAAGATCTACGAGGAGTGACACAAATGCACATAATTCCTCCATCGTCTCTACCAAATTTTCATGGTTTGAAAAATGAAGATCCTGATACATTATTATTTGAGTTTGAAGTATTTTGTAGAGGATATGATTATTGTACTAATGATCAGAGGTTGAAAGTGTTTCTTCTTACTCTAAAAGGAGCAACTCTCCGATGGTTCATGATCCTAGATGTGAACTGCATCCAAACATGGGAGGACATGAAGAACATATTCTTGAAGAAGTACCAAGACTATTGCAAATCCAATGAAGATATTTTCGATATGATACAAGGGGAAGATGAAAGCTTGGAGGACTATATGGAGTGATTTTGATACAACATTTAAAAATCAAAGCATAAGCATTTGGAAAAAGAGATCTTGAAAACACTCCTTCTTAAAGGAATCAAAGATGAATTTTTAGAACTCTTAAATTTAATAGGAAAAGGTGATGTTTTTCAGTTATCACATGATGATGTTTGTGAATTGTGCATAAGGTATTCAAGAGGAATTTCCAAGGCTGGTAAGAATTCTAGAGAAGTTTCTTCTTTATTTTCCAAATTTACTACAAGAACAAGAGACATAAGAGCTGAAATCAATGTTTTATTTGAAAATTTTAAATATGATTTTATTAGCTCTCTAAATTCACAATTGAATTTTTTGCAAGTTCAGAAAAATCAAGAATTTGATGAAGTGTTTTTTCCTCATTACCAAAAGGAGCATCCCATAGATACTCACTCTTCCTTATCTAATTTGGAAGTAGCATATCAAAGATATGGGGAAGCTGCAACAAGGTCAAAACCATGGAAATTGTGGCCTACAAGTATGGTTCAAAACACTTCCTCTCCATTCTCTTACTTGCATAATCCATTATGGAATACTCATATGTTAGGGCAGCCATGCCAACCCAATATAACCACCACCAATCTTTTCTACAAGTTTGGCATGGTTCATCTTATGATTGCTGACTACTCTCCCTCATCTTGTAGCACAAACACATATTCCATCTCTTCCACAACATCTTGCTTGCCTATCAAAATCATCCATTCAATCCAATCAACTACATCATCAAAAGGCTCCACTCCCTACACAATTTCCTTCTCAACTCATTCCACACCCTCACCATAATAAACCAGTACAACATGCTTACAGTGTTGAACTGCAAAATTTACCTACCCTTCCCACCCATTCTATCTCACATGCACCATTGGATAAAACTTATACTGTGATTCAGAATGTATCAAATCCAAAAATTATAGAGGTTATGAAAGAAAATGAGGTTCCTTCTAGCCTACATCAACAAGCCGTTTTAAACACTCAAGAACTTCATGATATGACGGCTATGGGAAATCAAGAAAGTAAGGGATACATTGAAGATTGGTTTCACTCCATTTGTTTGAAACTTTGTTTTCTTGGTTGTTCACTGGAATATTTCACCCATTAATTCTTCTTGTCTTTAAAACCTGTTTCTATTAGAGATAAATAAATGAATCTACTTTCATTTCCACTTTGAATCAACTTAATCCGTCATCAAACGAATAATTTATGCTTGAAATATCAACTGTTGGTCTGAGCTAGAAAATCGAAAATAACTCTATTATGCAGGATTTTCTAAGAAAATTTGACATATCATAGCATTGAATTTTTAAATCTGTTTCTATTGGAGATAAAACTTTGAATTAGATCTCATTTGGCTTTGGAATCACTCAAATCGGACGAAAAAAAAATAAGGTATGATTAAAACACTGCTGGTTAGTATGGTCGACCATTGAAGAATTGGTTTCCATTTGAAGATTCATGTCACTGCTGCCAAAACATTTTTCAAAAAGATCATTTTTTTCCATTAACAGATTCATATTCCTTTAGGAAATAACATCATAGCTGTTGTAACTTAATAAAGTGTTGTTTCTTTTCTGATTTCTTTTATGTTTTTGTGTTTCAGGTGTTGATCCCTTCAAATTGTAGTTTCCGCTCTAGTGGAAATTGAACAATAAGGACCCCACCATGCAAGTTTCAATTGCAGAAGGTAATTTTTGCTATTCCTCTTAAGGAACAACAACTGTTCCATCTAAGGAACATCACTTTTTGAGTGCATTTTTCTTGTTTTAGAACAATATTTTGAGGATTTTTGTGAATTCTTCATGACTCTTTTAAAGTCAAACATACAATTTATGCAAGGACACAAAAATTAGAGGTTACTGGAATCAGAAAATCAAGAGAAATTGCAATTTTAAAGAATTTTTTTTGTAGTGATAATAAAAGGAAATGACAAAACCATCTATATCACTTTGTTGTCTTTATTTTCACTAAAATTAATATGATCGGTTATCTTTATCATGTTGGTTCTTCCCTAACTCTTCATAACTCTCTTTGATTTTTATTTATTGAATAAGAATAAGGGCATACTTTGTCTATTGAGATGTTTAGACTTCTTCCACCATCCCTACTCTTAAGGAGTGTTGAGCCATCCTCTATACATAAATAGGGAAGTGCTACATGAAAAAAGAAGAAAAAAATATCTATATGATTACTAACAATTCTATGATATGGAAGATGGAGGATAGGGGGTCTCATCAAGAGCCAACCTACCATGATCATAAGGGAGCAGTGAAGTGGCATTCCCATTATGGCCACCACACCAAGGATATGATCCAATGGACAACTCAGAAAAATAAAAATTCCTTGGAACGGGAGGTTTCATCATGAGCCAACCTACCCACCTTTCACTCCTTCTTAGTGAATGGCATTGTGATTCATCTGGTTCCCAAGCCAGCACAGTGGCCTCCATCATGACATCACACAACACTTCCCTAGCCATAAATAAAGGATAATGGTTCCAAAGGTGAGAAAGCAACTTTGTCAAGGTTATAGACACCTGTGGGCAACAGAGCCCTGCTGATGGTATTGGAGTCATATTTTTCACAAATCAATAGTAATGATAAACAATTTTCTTATATCTTTATCTAATATCAAATGATATTATGCCCCTAAACCCTTTGTTCGGAACCTCTTATGCATGAAATTTATTTAAAAATCGATCATAATGGTTTATGTGGATAATAACCGCATAACTACTTTTTTCACATCAACTGTCATTTTCCCTTATTTTCAAATCATTACATAAACATTTCCACATCTACTCACGATTTCAAAATATGCATTGATTTCAGTAATGTGATAATTTGTTGATCATATCATAAGTATGTATGCCTTTCCATGCTGTACAATTACTGTGCAGTACGTTGCTCTTCTATTTGCTGATTTGCCACAATATTCATACTACATTTCTACAGAATTTTTTCTGATTGAACTTTTGGCATACATCTTATCTGTTGCTCTTCAAAATTAACACTATGGATTCAAGAAAATTGCATGCAGAATCGTGATTTGGTTACAGGAGAACAAGAAATATGGGGGGGGGGGGGATTCTATTTGCAGCACGACCACACTATTGCAACTAACAGCAAAGGCTCGCACAACTTGCAAACGCAGACATGATGTGTTTGCATGGCTTCCACCTTTTTCATCACTTTTAGTATCCGCTCAGCCTACATCAACTTCAACAAATTCCAGTCCCAACATGTCATTCCACATTTTTTTCAGAGGTAACACTTGAGGTAAAATAGCATAATTTTCTGATTTATTACAAATTTAGGAGAATTTCATGAAAATCCATTTAGCATTATTTATCATCATTCATTCCACATCTTTACCACTTCCCATTTTTCAGAGACATCTCATCTTTCAGTTTGGGGGAGTGTTGCTTTTCTTCATTTCTTTCTTATGACCATGTCACTAATATTCTTTATCATCCATTGATATTCTTATTCATTCTCAACACCTCTCTTATTCCATGTTGTTTTACACCAAGCATAGATTTCAACAAATTTTAGCGACCACCTCTCTTTGTTTTTTAGTATTGCATGAGGACATGCTAATTCTTCAGTTTTGGGGAGGAATTGCTACACATGATGGATTTTTTCTACTCTCTTTCTCGTTTAAGGCATATATTTTCATTTTTATACAGTGCAGAAATTGATTTTCATATATCTTTAAAACTATGAACTGAATTCTTGTGATTTTTGGATAACAAAGAGGTATCATTAAAATACACAAACCCATATAATTTCACGCTAAATTATTTCATAAAATTTCAAAATTATGCACTATCACCTACAGCCATTTTGTTTATATCTCATGATCTGTGCACCAAAATGATCTGATTTTCGAGAAAATGGTTAATGAAGTTTGATGTTACTTATATCACATTTTTTGCAACTTCATATACATGTAGTTGAACGTCAACTGTAAAAATTGTTACGCCTTCATCAAGATTGCTAAAATTGAATATTCAATATTTGAGAAAAATCATTAGTTCCATCCATTTCATGAGTTTGGATGAACAATTTTTTTTGCTTGGTTAACACATGAGTTTTGTCTTTGGGTTGCATGAGGACATGCAATATATTCAGTTGTGGGTTGCATGAGGACATGCAATATATTCATTTTGGGGGTATGTTGGGCCACTAATATGACATTATTATTATCACTTTTTAACACCTATTTCATCCATTTCTACTCTTTTTTATCATGTCATTTATTATAATTTATCATATAAATCCATTTTATAATTATTTATGCTCTTATGGATAAATATTATTTCTTCTCCTTTATTTTTAATAAATTGATTATTATTATGCATTATTTTATCAATTATGGTTTATTAATATATTTTGTAACATCACTCACGATTTTAGCCTCCAAGATATTTTCCAGATTGCAGATTTGATCTCCAACACATCATTCAATATTCCAACTCACAAATACGCTGGAATAATAAGTGTCAGTTTTGCGTTGGATATTCTGGGCAAATGGAGAAGAATCTGGAACATCTGAAACATGGTTTTGTCCAAAACAGAACAAATTAACTTTATTAATGAAAGGTTTGCCCAAATTTGGCATGTATTAAGAGAAATGGAAGGTTCTCTGAGGACAATTTTCTCACATTCGTTGTTGTGGTCGTTTTCCAAATTCTTCTAGTTGCAATACCAAATTTGACTTGTTCCTGTTGAATGATTGATGGAAATATATTTTCTTGCTAATCAATTGGTTTGGGACAATCCAATCTTGTTATGAGGGATCATATTTACTATTTAATTTCTCCTCTTTCTGATTATAAAAGGAGATCATGTATTATGTATTGGGGGATTAGAGAGAGATTTCTTGTTGTAATTTTCAGAATTGTTCATCAACTCTTGTAAATTAAAACAGAGTATGATTGCTTGTAAACTCTGCTACATATGATCAATAAATAAGTTCTGTTGCTTCTCATTCGATTATTCTGAAGTAACTTAGCAGTGCTCACTAGCGGCTAAGGGCCCGGCCTCTGGTGGAGTTCACTACGTCTTTGTGTTATATTTATGATTCTTGCAACGTGTGAGTGATTTGATTTAACATTTATTTCTTTTAATCGCATTTCTATTTCAATTTATTAGTTTAAAGTCTACAAAGAGTTTGGTTTTTCTTTTGAGAACTTGCCCAGTTTAATTTCATTAGCAGCATTAATGATTTAGTTCAATCTCCATTTTCATTTAGTCATTTTAAAGCAGGATTATCAACTGTAAAGAATACCGGTTATTTCTCCCACATTCTCAAATTGATTATCTTGTTTTTAGTTGATTTTATCAGTTTCTAAAGGAAAGAGTTATCACTACTACATCCTTGACTAATGTTTGCTGAGTGAATGATTGGATTTCAGAGCATTTAAGTTCATGTCATTGTAGTTAGATTTATTTTTCAAGTATCTGTTTACTCTTGTATTTACAACACGGCATTACTCATAGATTGAATTGCAGCCTCAGATAGAGTACACTCTTGAAATAAAAAGTTGTTCCTAGATTGATAATTAATGTAGGATAAATAGGCGTTAAAAAAGACACCGTTTATACCTCAACACTAGCTTGTTATTTTAGAAATGATTCAATAGAGTATAACCAAGGAGTTTCTCTTTTGGTATGTCCATTTTTCTTTGAGTACGGCTTGACAGGTTGTTTTAAGGAATGATTTCAATAGAGTGAAACCAAGAAATTAAGTGGTAAGTCCGTGCTCTTTGAGTACAACTTGAGAATTGTTTCTGAAACTTTTTTAAAGTATGCTTGGTAAAGTCTAAACCAGGGAAGTCTATGGTGTGCCCTGTCCTCTAGTCTGCCTTTATAAGTTGCTTTAAACATCCTTAGAGAGTTATTCAAAAACAGGTAGGTCATTTATGTTTGATCTTAGGCTGCTCTTACTATTTTCTTATATGTTTTCTTATCTGAAAGTAGTCTTTTGATTGCTGGATTGTTGTCTGAAAGGTTTTCTTATTAAAATTTTGTCCAAAGAAGTCTATTGTTTTCCCTATCCTTTGGCTTACTTCAAAACAGATTCCTTGAAATATGTTTCTTGTTTAAAGTGCATGGTAAAGAATTCTTAATTTCTCTTTGTCCTACTTTTCATTCTCATCCTTAATGTTCATCTCATTATTCCACAAACTTTGAAGATCCACTGGCCAAGTTAGATTTTCCCTATGATACTCCTCGATCCATTTATAAACTTATCATGACTTCCATATGACTCCATTTCCCATTAGTTTAGAGATTTCCCATTCTATCTATGCTCTTTGATCATTATGTCCAACCAAAAAAATCAAACAAACTTTGTACTTAATAACTAGCCTAAAGTCAACCCTTAAAAGAAACAAGCACACATCCTTTGTAAAATAACTTGAGAGATCCCTCTCTGAGTCTAGGAAGGCTAGGTCCTAGAACTATAAAGATTGGTTCCATGTTGCCTTGTCATTTGGTATGCCAATCTGCCAAATGACAAGACTCCAACACCCCTAGTGCTGCTTGGGTTGGCATCAATGACAACCGCTGATCAACGCCAAGAATAGCCAATAGTCACGGGAATGTTAATTCAAGAAGAACCAGAGGTCGCCACTCAGACCACCTTTGCGTTACCAAAATTTGATCCATAATTAGTTCTTAACATACAAGTTTCATCGCCATTCAATATGCACAATTCATCACCGCACACCTCATTCACATCCAAATACCACCCCACCCACACTTCATCCACCTCCACAACCATCTCAGATCTGATACCACCGGGAACTCTAATATATGTTGAAACCAAAGCAGAAGTTAACTTAGGTACAACTAGAGTACCTGAGGTTAACCAAACCACAGTGGGACAGGGCACATTTTTAGAATTATTAATCCATGAAGGGTCCCACATTTCCGATATAACACCCACTGAAACAGAGCTAAACCCATTCCAGCAATCCAACTTATTGTTGCAACAGTTCATGCCATTCACTAGTCACCACCTTCTTCATGCCATCCACTAGTCACAACCTTCCTGAATCTCAACCACCGCAGCAAAGTCAACCCACATCCCCACAGGGACACTCTGAAAGATCTATTTCTAATGGGAAACCGCTCAACCCATTTCATATCAATTGCAGAAGATCTTCCTCGAAATAAGGGGGACCACAGATCCGGTCAGCCATAATCAGCTACATGACCAAGTAGACGTCCTCAAAATGCAGATTCGAGCCATTGAGGAACACTCAGCAATGACGAAGCAAATTCTTAGGGACCTAAGGCAACCTGTGAAACAAAAGGCAGAGGCAATTCAACGAATGGCATCTGAGGCCAAACCCAAACTCCAGGAAGTGTTAAAAAACTTACCACAAGTAATTGATGTGACTCAGGCTGACAGAGTCGTCATTGAGATGGAGCTGCTGATAAAGGTATGGCTACAAGAAATAACTGATTTCATGGAGCTCAGGACAGGAGCAATGAGAAATGTTTCCAAGTAGGGGCCTTTGTTCAAAAAGGGAAAACTGGAAAAGAAAAAATAGATATGGAAGAAACAGGGGAAACTGGGCCGGCATCGGAAGCCGACATACCACCATAAGCCGCAACAACAGGAAAATATTTACTTGGCATGAGTCAATAGCATGTGTTTTGGGCCTCATGGGATTTTTTTTTGGACAAGACATTTTTGAAGTTGCAGAGAACTGAAAGAAAGGTGGCGGAGCACAATCAAGGTAGGCGGGGAGATGTCGCAGTTGCGGAAAACTTGAAGGTGGGTGGGGGGGCATAAACAGATGATGGCACAAATGGCAGAGATGGAAGATAAGGAACAAGCAGTAGAACTCCCAGTGATGAAGAAGAAATATAAGGCAGCGGAGCGCAAGGGAACAGCTGAGTGGAAAAGGGGTAAATATTAACAGTGTCATTCTGCAAGAATAGATAAGCACGGAAGAAGCGACTCCGAGAATAGTTAGAGAGGGAGAGGCTGATAGGAGAGGAGAGCCTAGGGAGATCTCTAAGGAGCCTTATGTACTGAATGGAACTGTAATAGACTCTGTGGCATATGTTTACACTGTTTTGAGACAAGCTAATGGAATCAGACCGTTGATGTACTTCTTATTATGGATTAGTTGATGCTTGAGTGATTATGGTGTATGTATTTCTATTTTAAAATTTTAATTCGATACTCATTATGGATTAGTTGATGCTTGAGTGATTATGGTGTATGTATGTCTATTTTGAAATTTTAATTCGATACTCGGAATATCTATTTATGAATGATAACTTGAATCTTAAAGTTAGGTTATGAATGTCTTCTTTATGCATGTAAGAGACGACTTGCGTTAGTAATATTTCCTCGATGAAAATGATCTAGACTATAATATCAGTAAGGTCACGGCATGCCTCGGGTGAGACTCCTTGCTCCTTAGAGCAGGGTGAAAATGTCAACATTGTCCTAGACTACAACGGAAACCTTGTTGGCCTCAAGCCTGAACCTGGGTCGTCCCAGAGACCTCCTTTTTCGCCAACAATTTTGAGATTAGATTACATTTTATTGTCCATATTAATTAAGGAATAATTAAAATAGACATGAACCAAATTTAGCCCACACCAGTGTAGGTGCTACTAAGACCTGTGGTCCCACACTAGTGTAGGTGCTGCTTGGACCTCCTAGTCCCACACTAGCGTGGGTGTTGAAATTTTCTTGTTGAATTTCAACAAAGATAAGGTTTTTATTCGGAATTTTTCTTAGGTCATGATTGTTACATTGTAAATAACCAAATAATCCAAAATTATTAAAAACACCCCAATTTTGTAATGCATCTAACAGTTTTATCTTTTTTCATTTGATTTGAATGGAAAGTGTTATCCACCCATGGTATTGAATGACGTAACTCAATAAGCCACCGAGAATACTATAAATATCAAGTCTCATCTTGAAAAAGTACAGATTGTTCCTCCACTATGTAGTTGTAAAAGGGTCTTATTTTCAATTAATAACGTTATCTTTTATATCTAGTATGGGTGTTTTTTTAATGTTTCTATGATTAGTTGATTGGAAAATGTATATGTTCCTTCCCTCCTCTCTCAACATTCATGGTTACTAGATCTTAGCCCTTAAGATTTTGATCATTGGTATGAGAACTAGGTTACGAATCCATGCCAATATAATTTTTATAATGGTTTCTAGGGTTGATCAGGTGATCATGTCCAAGGGAAAAAAAATGCTCAAAATTGGAACTACTCAGAATTGGTTGCAACCTGAATGGCTGGATAGGCCTCACCGCTATGGTTCTGGCATCGTGAATGGGACCCAAATCTGATGTCGTATGAGAAAGATATTGAAGTCTTAAAACACCTAATGGCCTTCAAAACAGGACTTTTGAACACAAAAAAAAATTTCATTTCAGAAATTTTGTGTGACAAATTTCATTTTTTTTATTAAATTTTTGAGGGCCTATTACAGGGTGCCATGTGGCCTACCCGTAGGCTACCACGTGGCCCCAAGACATTGGCTCAAAGGTTGGTTTAAGTCTTGTTTTAAAAAAATGATGGTGGGCAAACCCGACCCGAGCTGAACGCGTTTGGGTTAGTCAGGCACGACCCGACTTGAACGCATATGGGTCGAGCAGCACTGAACGTATATGGGTCAGTCTCGTGCAACAAAGAATGGGTATGGGTCAGGTGGAGGTCAACCCAACCTGAACGCCTTCGGGTCACTCACGAGCGATTCATGTTGTTTGTTGAAGCCGACGGAGCAAGGAATAAGCCCTCAGGGCTTAAGACGGAAGACCTGTCACCTGATGCATGACTATGGCTTAAAGCATTTCAAAACCGGTGGAAAAAAAAAAAGAGTTACACACTCGGGTGCTAATCATTTCTTCATATGACCTTCGGGCCATGATCGTGGGCGAGGAGTTAACGTTAACCTCTAGCACTAAACCCTCTGTCTAATCCACATGTGAACGCGGCACTATAAACCGCCAGAATTTACTGTTACCGCTTAATTTGGAGTGAAATTCTGACACTTTGGAAATTCTTCCATACCAGGTGAGCCCAACTGGAGTTATCCCACAGTTAAAGGAGGTTTCTTAGGGCCACTACGTAAAAACTTGCTAGATTCATAACTTCTCCAATATTGGACCAATTTGGACAAAAAATTGGTCAATTTTGGGTATTCTAAGCATTATGGAGTCATTGGGACAGGTTGCAGAGCTAATAGAGGTGTTCTACATCCATTGTTTCTTTAGGGAATCTTGGAGAGCCATCAAGGCCATGAGGGAAATGGAGTTGCATTGGGCTACACTTCACTATTTGAGGTGAAATAAAAGCCATAATTAGCTTATTTATGTATTTTGAATTCATTTTCACATATTTTTCAGCCTTTTTAGGCTTATTTCTCACTGTAAAACCAATTTTAGAAACCTAATAGAGCAAGGACATGCCCATTGGGGGCCTTGGACCTGGAAGATGTAGCCCAGGAGGGATGAACTGCCTCATCATGTTGTTGTGTTGTTATGGTGAAGTTATGTTGCTGTATATTTCTGATTTAAGATGTTAAACAGTAATTTTAATTAACATTCCCTCACACATAAACTCAAAAACAGTTACCAAAAACAATTTTTTAATTTGCAAGACATGACAAACACTTTTCACACTTAATTAAATGGAAATGGATACTTTGAACAGCATATACAAATAGTTTCATTTTTAGATCAGATGGTATCAGAGCTAAGGATTTGAGCCTTAGGAGCTAGATTTTTACTCAACATTTATTTTGTGCAAAGACATAGTTGATTGTTTGCAAGCTTTGATGCTTACTAGGCTTAAACTCAAGAGAGGTGAAGGACACTTGGTTAGTGCAAAAAGTAATCCTAAACCAAGAAGGGCTAAAGAGCCACCTCCAAGATCCATAGAAGCAGATTCAAGCATGGAAGCTCTTGAAGATATGGATCCCATGAAGAGAAACTTGACAATTGGATCAGACAGTTGGAAGTTTACTTGAGGATATATAACCTTCATGATGACAACACCAAGATACATTTAGCCTCTTTGAGAATGGATGGAGCAGAATTGGTATGGTGGGAAGCCAAGACAAAGGATGAAATTAAAAAAACATGGTAATATCACTTTATCATGGGCTGAATTTATTACTGCAATTAAAAAACAATTTTATCCATTAGCTCATTTACAAAAGGCTATCATGAACTGGAAAAACTTCAAACAACTTAAGGGACAAAATGTACAAGAGTACACCCAAGAGTTTAGGAGAAGAGCACTCTTATTAGGGGTAGACTTACAAAGTCAAGATACTTTACTGAAATATATAGGTGGTTTGCATAGCTACCTTAGACATACTATCCTTATGTTCAATCCTACTAGTCTAGATGAAGTTTGTGTACAAGCTACGCATTTAGAGGCTAGAGGGAAAAACACTTTTGATGAGGGTAGAAACAAGCCTTTTAAGGGGAAAAACAAAGATAAAACCTTTAAGGGAAAAGGAAAAAAGAATGCATCTGTCAAAAAAGAGGGTGAGAAAGTGATATGTAAACATTTTTCAAGAGAAGGCCGTGAAGAGAAAAAATGTTGGAAATTACATCCTGAAAAAAGAACTTAGTTTAAAAAAAACAAAGGAAAGAAGAAAACTACAGCTACTACAACTACAGCACAAGACTTAAGTGATGATTCAGGTGATGAAACCAAAATTGCAGCCATGGGTTTGAAAAGTATGAAGGGAAAGGAAACTGAAACTAAGCCAAGCACTAGTACTTCAAACTGTCATGTACAAGCTCCAAATGAGGAAGAAAGAATTAAATTGTTCCATGTGACGGTAGTCTCAAAACGTACAAAAATTGACACACTGTTTGACAGTGGGTCACAAGAAAATCTCATATCAGAAGACTTGTTCCAACAGCTTAAACTTAAGACCATTCCACATCCAAAGCCTTATCCACTTGGGTTGATATGAAAGGATGCAAACTTACAAGTCTCAAGAAAGTGCATATTGCGATTTGCAATTACTGCACACTTTATTGACATAGTTGAACTTGATGTAGTACCGCTTGATATATCAAGAATTGTTTTGGTAAGTCCTTACTTATTTGACAGGAAAGTGATCTTCCATCACCATGAAAATAAGTATCATATCTTTAAATATGGCAAGGAGTTCATTGTCATAGCACATCGCAAGAAGGAAAATATAGTGATGGTAAATGCAGGACAGGTAAAAAGGCTAGTGAATTCTAGTAAGAGTTTTGTACTTCTTATGGTTAAGCCCAAGGTTGATGTGAATCATGAGTCATTTGAAAATTGTGATTCCAAGCTTAAATCAGATTTATATGATGTATTTGATGCACATCATGAGATGTTTAAGGAATCGACAGGTTTACCTCCTAAAAGGGAGATTCAGCATGAAATCCAGTTACATCAAGATTGTCCTCTTCCTAACATAGGCATGTACCGCATGTCTATCATGGAGAATTCTGAAATCAAGAGGAAACTTAAAGACTTGTTGGACAAAGGATTCATAAGACCAAGCACTTCGCCATGTGGGTCACCGATAATGTTGATTCCAAAGAAAGATGGAACTTGGCACATGTGTGTGGACTTCAGGGCATTGAACAAGATAACAATAAAGAATCGTTACCCACTCCCAAGGACAGATGATTTGTTAGATCAGCTAAAATATGCTAAATATTTCACTAAGTTAGACTTACGTAGTGGTTATCATCAAGTTAGAATTGCAGAAAGTGACATTTGGAAGACAGCATTTAAAACCAAACAGGGACTCTTTGAGTGGCTTATTATGTCGTTTGGTTTATGAAATCCACCTGCAACTTTCATGCGGGTAATGGATGATGTCTTATGTCCTTTTCTTGATGATTTTTTTATTTTCTACTTAGATGATATCTTAATTTTCAACAAGACTAGAGAAGAGCATGTCATGCATGTTAAGAAAGTACCTGATATTTTGAAGAAAAATCAGTTGTTTCTTAAAATGTCAAAGTGTGAATTTGGAAAGACTTCTTTGGTTTATTTGGGACACATAGTAGGAGGAGGTGCTTTCAAAATTGATCCTTCTAAGGTAGAAGCCATTGTGAATTGGCCTACTCCCAAATCCATTACAGAGGTAAGAAGTTTTTTGGGTGCAGCTCAGTATTGGAGGAAGTTTATTTCTAACTTCTCTGCCATAGAAGCTCCTATGCATGCAATGCCAAGTGTGAAGTGTGATTTAAAATGGGGAGGAAAGCAACAGAAAGATTTTGAGTCTTTGAAAGAGAAGATAAGTTTAACTCTAGTCCTTGCATTACCAGACTTGAGACAGCCATTTGAGATTCAGACCGATGCTAGTGATTACACCATTGGTGCAGTTCTCTTACAGCATGGTAATCCTATTGCATTTCATTCTGAGAAATTTAATGGTGTTTTGTGAATTATCCTAAATATGATAAGTATTTGTATGCATTGGTACAAAGCATCAAAAAGTGGAAACACTATTTGATGGGCAAAGAAACAGTTGTTCATACTGACCATCAGCCTTTATAGTACTTGCAGTCGCAAAGTAAATTATAGCAGTCACGACATTTCAGATGGATGGGTTTCCTACAACAATTTCACTTGGTAATAAGATACAAGAAATGTATTTTCAATAAAGTTTTTGATATGCTTTCAAGGCCTATTATTAGTGCTACTACTTTACTTAAGAATGATTCTATTGTACATGAGAGATACATAGAACAATATGCATCAGATGTTGATTTTAAGGATGTGTATGCTAACTTGAGTGAAGGGAATCATGTTGAGGAGAATGATTATCATTTGCATAATAATTTATTGTTTCATATGGGCAAGTTATGTATACCATAGGGGGAAAGACTAAGCATCATGAGAGAAGCTCATTCTTCTCTTATTGCTGGACATTTCGGGGTAAGAAAAACGGTAGCACATTTACAGAGGTATTGTTATTGGCCTCGCATGGTAGATAGTGTTTCACGTTTCATTAGAGGTTGTTCATTATGTGCTACAAGAAAGCCTAGAAATAGGAAGCTGGGTTTATATACGCCATTTCTGATACCTTCTAGACCATGGGAAAGTGTTTCTATGGATTTTGTTGGAGGTCTACGATTATCTAGAAAAAGCAGCATGATTATCTTTACGTAGTAGTTGATATATTTAGCAAGATGTGTATTCTTATGCCATGTAAG
Source organism: Pinus albicaulis (assembly GCA_034641835.2). NCBI lineage: Eukaryota > Viridiplantae > Streptophyta > Pinopsida > Pinales > Pinaceae > Pinus > Pinus albicaulis. Next base: position 43,991,673 of record CM076583.1, read on the forward strand.
AAATCTATAACTGCTGATTTATATTTTCAACGTGTATGGGTTCATTATGTCTTGCCTACTTCTATTGTTAGTGACAGGGATTCTATATTTGTTGGGAATTTTTGGTCCAATCTATGGAAGATGATGGACACCAAGTTGAAGAAGAGTACTGCTTTCCATCCACAAACAGATGGCCAAACAGAGGTAGTGACCAGAACCATTGTACATATTTTGAGAGGTTATTTTAGCTTTGGGATGAGCATTTGCATTACATTCAGCATGCTTACAACCAGGCCAAGCACTCTTCTACAAATACTTCACCTTTTGAAGCTTTATTTTGGTATTTGCCTAAGTCACCTTTAGATTTCATTCTTGAGAAGGATGTGGCCATTTATGGGCATAGTGAAATTGACAAAGCTTGCATGTTCATTGAAATAATTCATCTCATACATCAGCAGGTTCAAGAACAACCTGAAAAAATTCAAGGCAAGTACAAGGAGAGGCATGAAAAACACAAAGTTTATCATAAGTTTCAAGAAGGAGATGAGGTATGGCTACACATTAGTAAGGAAAGAATGCAAGGAGAAGGTAAAAAGTTGAAGCCTATTCGTTATGGTCCATTCAAGATCCTTAAACAAGTTGGAAATAATGCTTTTCAACTAGATTTTCCTTCATATATGTAAATGTATTCCGTTGTGAATGTGGAAAATTTACATTTGTATGAACCTCCTTTAATTTATGATTATGAAAGTGACATTCAACTGCCATCCATAGAGGATTTCTCCCCAATATTTTTGGATGAGCTGAAAGAGGATGCTATCCTTGACAAAAGGACATGCACTTCGTGGAGGGGAAATGTTGATTATGTTCAGGTTGGTCTTAAAGGCAGAAAACCAAGTAAGGCAAAGTGGATTGAGGTGGAAAAGGTGAGGGATCTATACCCTCATCTTCTTAACATGTAATTGAAGGCTTTTGGGGTCCAAAAGCTTCCCAATGGGAGGTATGATCAGGTGATCATGTCCAAGGGAAAGAAAATACTCAAAATTGGAACAACTTGTAATTGGTTGCAACCTGAATGACTGGATAGGCTTCATCGCTGTGATTCTTGCACCATGAACGGGACCCAAATCTGATGTCGTATGAGAAATATATTGAAGTTTTAAAACACCCAATGACCTTCAAAACTGAACTTTTGAACACAAAAAAAATTGTCATTTCAGAAATTTTATGTGAAAAATTTCATTTGTTTATTAAATTTTTGAGGGCCTATTACATGGTGCCAGGTGGCCTTCCCAGAGGCTGCCACATGGCCCCATGCCATTGGCTCAAATTTTGGTTCAAGTCTTGTTTTAAAAAAATGATGGTGGGCAGACCCGACCCGAGCTGAATGCGTTTGGGTCAGTCGGGCACGACCCGACCTAAAAGCATATGGGTCGGGCACCACTGAATGTATATGGGTCAGTCTCGTGCAGCAGAGAATAGGTATGGGTCAGGCGGATGTCGACTCGACCTAAACGCCTTCGGGTCACTCATGGGTGAGTCGTGTTATTTGTTGAAGCCAACGGAGCAAGGAATAAGCCCTCAGGGCTTCATATGGAAGGCCCATGACCTGACGCATGACTGTGGCTTAAAAAATTTCAAAACCAGTGGAAAAAAAAAGAGTTAGACACTCAGGTGCTAGCCCTTTCTTCATATGACCTTCGAGCCATGACTGTTGGCGCGAAGTTAACGTTAACCTCCAGCGCTAAACCCTCTGTCTAATCCGCATGTGAACGCGCCGCTATAAAATGTTGGCATTTACTATTACCACTTAATTTGGAGCGCAATTTTGACACTTTGGCAACTCCACCATACCAAGTGAGCCCAACGGAGTTATCCCACAGTTAGAGGAGTTTTTTTAGGGCCACTAGGCAAAAACGTGTTAGTCATAACTTCTCCAAGAGTGGACCAATTTGGACGAAATTTTGGTCAATTTTGGGTATTCTGAGCATTCTGGATTCATTGGGACACTTTTCAGAGCTAACAGAGGTGTTATAAAGCCATTTTAACTTCAAGGAAGCTTGGAGAGCCATCATGGCCATGAGGGAAATGGAGTTGCATTGGGCTACACTTCACTGTTTGAGGTGAAATAAAAGCCATAATTAGCTTATTTATGTCTTCTAAATTCATTTTCACAGCTATTTCAGCCTTTTTAGGCTTATTTCTCACTAGAAAACCAAATTTAGCAACCTAATAGAGCAAGGACATGCCGATTGGGAGCCTTGGACCCGACAGATGTAGCCTAGGAGGGGTGAACTGCCTCATCATGTTGTTGTTTTTTTATAGTGAAGTTATGTTGCTGCGTATTTCTTATTTAAGATATTAAAAAGTAATTTTAATTAACATTCCCTCACACATAAACTCAAAAACAGTTACCAAAAACACTTTTTTTAATTTGCAAGACATGACAAACACTTTGCACACTTATTTAAATGGAAATGGATACTTTGAACAGTAGATACAAATAGTTTCATTTTCAAATCAAGGGTGGACGTGTCGACTTCCTGCCATAAATGTTTTTGATCAAAATTTTAGATACCACTCACTTAACCCACATAATGATAAAATCCCCATTTCACAACCATCATCTAAATATAAATTCACTTTTCATGCTCCAACACCCTCCTTCTCAACCCTATAATCTCCCAAAGGTTTTTTTCATGTCAGGCTCCTCTTTCAGGCTCATGACAGAACATAGATCTGAAGAAGTTGGGTATATACATTTAATATATCTTGCATTTCTGATGTTTTCTGGAAATAGAAAAACTCTCGACATAAATTCAATGAACCATGTTTTTCAGGGTTTCGAGCTGCAAGGAAGATTTTAATTCCTTTCAAATTTGACTTAAACGAACAAATTCTGAAGGTCAAGCTTCATGCACTAAGAAATCTCAATAGACTTGTGGAAAAAAATTGTTGGAATGATGGCATCAAATATTTTGTATTACCTTGGTGAGATCAATGACTCATTGTCATATATGCTAGGTGTTGGACCTTTTTTTAATGTGTCAAAGAATTTAGATTACATGCATGCTTTGCTTGCTAAGGCCATAGGTGATTACTCCACTCTTCATATGAAAGCTACAAAATCGGATAAATATTTAGTGGAGATAGATCCTAGATGGGAGGAAATATTAGAAATAATTCTTAACAAGTGCATACTATATCGAAAGTTCCCGCAAGCTTTGGGAATTGCGTTGGAGTGTTGAAGATCTAATAACTTAGAAGAGTCGATCTTAAAAATTGATAATGTTGTTAGAATTTTTTCATACTGCATTAAATTTCTCATGGATTTGTCGGTAAATGAGAGTATTGACATGAGGTTCTTGCATTTCTTGTTAAAATTTATCAAAAACTACCCCCCTGATTATTTAAGCATTTGTAAGTGCCTCATGTTTTATGAAGGAGATTAGCATTGTTGCAAGTGTATTGGAGAAACTCCTAAGAGGGGAAAAGGATGATGCCTTGTTTTCATTTAATATAGAATTTAATTTGATTAAAAAAGAGGAACAAGCTTTCTTGATAAATGTTATAAACCAACTTACTGAGACTAAGCAGCAAGGCACTAGAAGTGAAGATGTGAGACAATATTCTGTTATTCTAGGTAATGTTTCTAATAATGGAAACAATGATTTGGCTCAAATGCTTGTTGCAATGGATACCTATGATGATGTCCAAATGACATATAGTGTTATCATTCCTTATGGAGTTGATAATGATTCGGAAATCGTTTATGTAGAAAGACAAAATAATATTAAAGGACTTTTGTCTGATGAAATAGTTATACATTTGATGTTGCATTTTTTTGTACAACCACGATAGTTCAGATTTCCTCATATTGAAAACCACAAAAAAATCTATTGAAATTTGCAATAGTGTATGCCACAGTGAGACTATTTCTGTCAATGCTTTTATGCATGCCTAAAAACTGTAGACACTTTCCTAGGAAAAAACATGGAATGGTTTAGCAGAGCCACAAGCTGGGAAAAATTTAGTGCTACAGCTGGCTGGGGAGTCATTCGTAAGGGACATCTTCAACAAGTTCATTCTTTGATGGCTCCTTATCTTCCCCAGAATGCTGCTAATGGAGAATAATTCGATTTTATAAGGGTGGGGCCCTATATGCCTTGGGGCTTATACATACAAATCATGGAGAAGGGCTCAAGCATTTTCTTCGTGAAAGCTTGCACAGTCTAAATCTTGAAGTAATTCAACATGGTGTATGCTTTGGTTTGGGATTATCAAATTTAGAAACAATTAACAAAGAAATTTATGAGGATATAAATAATATTATGTATTTAGATAGTGCAATGGTTTGTGACGCTACAGGTATTAGCATGGGTCTCCTTATCGTTGGAACTATAAGTCAAAAATCTAGTGAAATGCTTGTATATGCACATGACACACACCATGAAAGGATTATCAGGGGTTTGGAACTTGGAATATCCCTTAATATTTATGGAAGAGGAAAGAAGGCACATTGAATCATTATTGAAGGAATAATGATGAATGGAAATAATCTTACCATATCTAGCAATGCTTGGAAGATGGATAAGTATTATGGTAATGGAAGAGACAAACATTTATCCAAATGCTTCTTGGCATTGTTGGTAATATCCCTCTATTTATTTGTAGCTACATTTGGGTGGTCATGGGGTCCTCTCTAATGGATTGTTCCAAGTGAAATTTCCTACTAGAAACTCACTTTACTAGACAAACCATAACTATATTTTTGAACCTTGTTTTCACATTTGCAATTTCACAAGCCTTCCTATAGCTTTTACATACATCCAAGTATGGGATTTTTGTAACACCCTCCTCCCACATCTACCCAAGTAACCGGCCAACTTGGATAATTATGTGACAAAGAGTTATTATGAGCAGATTCAACTGCCTAGGTGACCTTAAGGAAGTGGAATTGATAGAAACTTCATTAAACAACCCTTCTAAATCAACAACAGAACTCCTAGGAGCCAACCCAACCACTCAGGTATCCATCCTCTGGGTCCCACTAAGGTTTTAGACCTTCAAACCCTTGGACGCTCCCACAGTATTAGCATGGGTGCATCTGGGAGGCTCTAGATGATCCCATGACATATGCATGTGTGCGCCCAAGGACTTTTACCCACAGACTTGTGCCAACTTCCTCGATATTTGAGCCAATTTTTCAGGCCCAGAGCCTATGTCACTGCCCATAACTCAATGAAAAGTTCATAAATGAAAAATAACAATGGAATAATGATGCAAAAGCAAACACTTAAACAAGGACTTGATTGGACCCCTACTAGCCATGACATAAATTTCTTCAAAAATATCACAAATATGTAATATATAGGTTTAAATAACATATTTGAGCATATTGGTCTCATACTTATCTAAGTATATCTAAGAATCATTGTTGCCTCATCACATTAACTTCATTATCATCTATTTTGGCATAGATACATTGTTCATTCATTTACGAATCAACACATGATGAGAGTCATACATCATCACCATCATAAAAACACATTCATAACCAACATATAAACAATAGAAATGGTGAGCACATAACATCCATATAAGCCACAAAATAATAAGCATATTTACCAATCAATACAAGAGGAAATGAGTTCTTATTTCCATAAGAAAAATGCAACCAAGTTCGGGACTTCCATGTTCCACCCAACCATATACATGGCTGAGACAAATGTCTCTTCAGCCAGCCACCCCCTTGCCATATTCCAAGCATGAATGTGGGATATCATAAACCAAATATATCAAAACCAAGCCACAACTTCCCTAGGCCAAACCACCTTAACCCTCAACCAGTGTTTCCACCTCACAGTCGGACATCACAACCATCACAGATTGGTCTCTACCCAAGTTTTTCGAGGGCTCTAGAGAATTTGTTCCAACTAGGGCTTCCAGGACTAGTAAATCAACCCTAGTTATTATAGGGCTTTCGAAGCGCTTGTAAAAATAGGGCTTCCAGGACTACTAACTTAACCCACCTAGGGCTTCCAGAGTGTTTGTCCAACCAATTCTTACAGGACTACTAACTCAACCCACAGCTCTCTTCCAAGCTTCTAGAGTGTTTTTCCAACCAAGGATTCCAGGAACTAATAAATCAACCCACAGCCAACCATAAAAACATGAGAACCAACCATAAAAATGAACAATGAAGAACCCACAACACCATGAATATCTAGGAAATGGAAAGGCTAGGAAAATCCACTGTCAATCCAGACAATCCCCCATGTCAATGACATATCATGACCAAGAAAGCACATTCATAGACCATGCAAGCCCTAAAATAGTGAGGAAAACATACATTCAACTTGCTTCCTGTAAAGAAAACCAGTCGTATTTGTTGATCTTGATGTCCTCTTGTGCTTTCCTGCCTTTTTGTTTCCTTCTTGCTCCAAATCCAAAGTATACCACACTCCTCAAAGAGTGCTCCAAGAAAACTTCAAGTATCCAAGAGTATGAGAGAGAGAGAGAGAATAAAATGAGAGCAATAAGTGTGAGAAAAATCTTACCAACAGCTCCTCTAAAGCCTTTTTATCAATGAGACCTCTATTTTCTTCAATTTCCATTATTTTCCTTCATTTTCCTCAACACTTGTAACCTATAACCTTTCACCTCCCTTTTCTCCTATTTTCCATTATTTACATAAATAAAATGTCAATTAATGCTTCATGCATTTCCAAAGATTTTTCCATTGCCTTTTCCAATTTCCTTTAGCCATAATAAACCATATGAACACCCACACTAGGATGTTTTTCCCAACATTCAGCTTAGAATACATGTCCCATTACCTTGGTCTTATATATTTTCACTTGGATTTTTAACCAGGGCTATTATAAAACCCCCCCCCCTTGGGGGAACACCGTCCTCGGTGTTCAATGACACCTATAACCAAAAAACAAGACACATTGCCTATGGAGCTTTATAACATAGCTCGTTACAATATTTACAATGACCACTACTTAAAACATGACAACATACCGCATATTGGAGCTTTATAACACAACTCATTACGTTATTTACAATAACAACCACACATATACTCATGCACATTTTCTTCAACCAAAAAACAACCATACTATTTATGGAGCTTTATAAATATATCTTGATACAATATTGACAATAATATACATGTAAATTTTCTCTAACCAGCAAAAAAAAAAGATACAATGTCTGCATCCGCAACAAGGGAATCTAGAGGCTCACACCTACACCCTCAAAAGTAGTACCAGGATTCACCTCCTTCACACGAAGTCCATAATCCACTGACAAAGTCAAATTTTGCATCCAATGTCTAACACTACAATCCTACATTATTGTACCCTTAGTGAATAGTTACCAGCTCATTGTTTGAGGGTACACTCCCAATGTGCATCTGATTCCATCTGGAAATGCTAATGACCAAAAAAATTCCATCCTCAACCTTCCCTTCTCTGCTACACAGTCCCTCGGGCAATTCAGTCACCCCTTTTGATGCAATCACACACCTTAAAAGTTCCGCTGGCACCCTCATCCCAGGAATTCCATCCCTTGGCAAGGCTTCCTTGCGTCGAAAAATGAAAAAACCAAATATCCCTACCTCAAGACCATCATACCATTCATAGCATGCTCATGGAAATCAATGGAAACTATTGGGTACCAGTGTCCCACAATGGCCCTGCTCCTAAAGTGCTTTACCAACATATTTTTTCCCATTTCCATTCATTTTTTTGTTGCTACTAATGCTTGCAATCAGTTTCAACCACCCAACCGGGCATTTCCGTGCTTCTTGTACCAAGCACATAACTACCATTAGATTCAAAATAAATTGAAATAAATTCACATCATACCTCATTGGTAGCTCGTCAATAAGATACACTTGCAATGATGTTCACTTCCTGTCACCCAATTCAATCTAGTTGTTTGATAAAATTATCATGTATAAACATATCACATCTGGTTAGCTCAAAACACAACCATCATAAATTAAAATAATGAATCACATGAAATCACCATAAACCATAATCATAAATAACATGTAACCATCACAAGTCAAAATCACGGATCACATGCATAATAAAACTGAAATAAAATATTGATACTTATCTTTCATCAGTCCTTACCTTTTCTTTTGGTTTTTATGTACACACACCAGATCGGTTGCCACACCCGAAAAGCACCCACTGCATTTTCGTCTCTTCAATCGTGTACACATACACATAATGTACATCACAACACATACACCCACATATGACATACAACACCATACGATACAGACACCCACACCGGCATATGACACATACACCTACACCTACTATACAATACAACACAATACATATGCATACACCAGAATACAACACATACACCTACACCTAGTGTACAATACAACACAATACATATTCCTACACCAGAATACAACACATACACCTACACCTGATGTATAATACAACACAACACATACAACTACATCTGGTGTACAACACAACGCAATACATTTAAATATATAGAGTACAACACAAAGAATACACATGTCACAATACCATGACTACAACATGGACATACATAGTATCGCATGTCTGCAACACAACATGTATGACATGCACATAGCACCACATGTATACCAGTACCATAAGTAGAATTGTACATAGTACCACCTGTATGTTAGAAAAATATTTATTATAGAGCAATGGAACACATTACAAATATGCGGAAATACAAACACCGAAAACATATAAAACAAGAGAGACACAGATATATGCGGTTCACCCAACATGGGCTACGTCCACGGAGAAACAACCAGTCTTACTTTATATGATCCATAAAAAGGAAGAGACGCCGCCTACAATGGATTCATTCTAATATCCTCCACTCTCTCACATTTTCCCCCTTTCACTTTCTCACTCATTATACACTCTCAACACACAGACGCAATACAATTCCTTCATACAAAAGAGGGGTTACCTTCTAAGGAAAAAAACCCTAAATTAAACATAACTTCTACTGTCATATCAACCAACTAATGAACTAGATTGACTATGAAATTACAATATTTTACAAGGAAAATTTACATCTATTTTTAGCTTCGAGGGCACTGCCCCTGGACCCCCCCAGCCAGGAGGGATGCCCCCCCCCCTCCCGAACCCCCGTAGGGGAGACAATTCCCCCCTGCATTTTGGGTTGTATAGTCTTTCTGGGGTATATATCTGGTTGAAACAAAGACCTCTGAATCATGATGATAATCAGGCTCCACAGCCAATAATCTCCCACTTGGAGAATGATTGTAGCAACGCCATCTCTGCTTCATTTTTTGGACATTGACTCCACTTTGGATGTGGATGTTTCTCATCTTCATCATCATACTTGAAGACCAATTGAAACTCAGCATAACTTTAGTTTCTCCCTGGTTACAACTTTTGTTAACATATCTATAGGATTTTGACTAACGTGTATCTTTTCCAGCTTCAACTATCCATCTTCTAACACTGACCGTATGAAATGGTACTTGAGTTGTATGCATTTAGTCTCGAAATGAAATGTTGAGTTCTTTGAAGGAGAGATGGAACTCTAGCTGTCACTGTATAACCTTCCCATATTCTGCTTCTTACCCAATTTATCCATAAACCTTTGTAACCAAATCATTTCTTTACTAGCCTTTGTAGCAACAACATATTTTCATTACGTTGTTGAAAGTGCAACAACACTTTGCATTTTTGAAACCCAACTGACAGTTGTTCCACCTATATTAAATACACACCCTGTAGTGCTCCTCATTTTATCTCTATCACCTATCATATATGCATCAACATATCCCTGTAGAGAAATTTTTGAACCACCAAAGCATAATGCTTCATTTTTGGTACCTCTCAAATACCTAACAATCCATTTCACTGCCATCCAATGTTCTTTTCATGGATTTTTCATGTACCTGATTACAACTCCCACTGAATGTGAAATATCAGGTCTTGTGCAGACCATTGCATAGATTAAGCTTCCAACTGTTGATGCATATGGAACTTTAGAAATATGATCCCTTTCTTCTTGGGTTTTGGGGCACATATCCTTGCTAAGTTTGAAATGGCTAGCCAAAGGTGTACTAACTGGTTTTTAATTCTGCATAATAAATCTTTCCAATGAATTTTTTATGTACTCATTCCGAGACAATGTTAATTTGTGATTTTTTCAGTCTCTAATTATTCTCATACGAAGGATTTCTTTTGCAACTCCCAAATCCTTCATTGAAATTGAATTTTCCAATTTTTCTTTGAGCACATTTATTTTGCGCATGTTAGACCTTGCAACAAGCATGTCATCTACATAAAATAACAATATAATATAGTTGTTGATGTGCTCCATCATTAGACATATTTTGAGGGGTTAATGGTCACCTTTTTTCCTTCTTAGATCTCTTTTTCTTGCATTTTTATTATTATTTGGTTTTATGATGCTAGTATAGTTGGTGATTAAGGCTAACATACTCTGAGTGCCTAATATGAGGTTGAGTGCAGAAAATCATGAATTATTAAGCATTTTTATAAGGATTTTATCATAAAGACTTGGAATCAAGTGGACTCAATCACCCAAAATATTCTCTCCAGCAATTCGAGTTCTAGAGGCATCCAAGCAACTCTAAGAGGAGTGCACTCAATATTTGTTGACTTGGAGTCAAGTGGACTCAATCACCCCAAAGATTCTCTCCAGCAATTCGAGTTCCAGAGGTAGCCAAGAAACTCAAAGAGGAAGGCACTCAATCTATGTTTACTTGGAGACAAGTGAACTCAATCACCATTTTCAAGGGAGTTTTTGGTAGCTGCCCCATAGAATAAATAGAGCAGAGCTAGAGCTAGGAATATTTAGTCGATTCTAGTTGGAACCTTGTTGCAAGATATTGAGCTTTTTATTATTTTACTCAGTGATCAAACTTTCATAAATGTATGAGGTTATTCTTTTATGAAATGAGAGAACTGATTTCATTTTACTGATTTAATTTTCAGAGAGTTAGGCTCGTGGGTTAGGGCCCAACCCATGTGCCTCAGCTTCTCTGATGTTACCATTCTTTCCTTTCTGCCATTTAGCTAAGTTTATTTCTATCATTCAATTAGTTTTTCTTCTAATAGTTTCATTGATGCTTAGTATTTGCTTTCAGTTTGCTGTTGTAGTTTTCATTTGCTTTCGAGTAATAGAATAGAGGAGAAAAGCCAAAAACTTTTGGATCAAGACCCCCTTCTCATCTTTGTCAATAGAGCTTGAGGAGGAAAAACCTTCCCACAGACCCAAAAACTGATTTATGTTCACTATTTATAAGATTATAAGTAGAGTTGCATTACCATTTTCCAGTCAGTATTCCTTTGCACGATTTTTTCACTCATTTGTATGTTTTTCATGCATAGATCAGCAGAGTTTTTTGTAGGAATTATTACTAAAACCCCAAATCAGCTCTGTGGCGCCTTCCCGCTTCATTTTCCATCTTTGTCTTCATGGCCTGAACACTGTTTTTATGCCTCCATTTCCCTCCTTTTCGTATTATTTGCAAATTTTTCACCCACCTTTTTTTCTCAAAGCACTTAAACCCTTCAGCCCACCTCATTCCTTTTTTTTTTATCATTCACAATTCCCTTACCCCTTTCTAATGCAAAACACTTGAAAACCATTGGAATTCAAACTTCCATTCTTGCTCCTCAAATTTCCCGCTATAGTACATCGCAAATCACAAATTGCAGTGTTTAGTTTCTTCCTTTAAGACTTACCGCTCCTTTTCGCCGATTGCAATACTGTGATATCGCATATCGTACTTCGCACCTTTTCCCTTTTTCTTTAAGACTTACTACTTCCAAACGTTGATTGCGATATTGCGATCACGCTCCGCTGTCGTTCCCACCGCCACATCACCCAGCGCATTTCTCACCTCACAACTTTTCCTAAACAACACTTCCGTTATCCCTCCAACTTTGCGATATTGCGATTATGATATCACACTTCGCGCTTCACAAATTTTACCACATCGCTCATCGAAATTTTTCCCTTTTCTTTTAAGACTTACCGCTCCTATCTTCTAATTACGATATTGCGATCGTGCTCTGCCACCAGTCCCACCGCCACGTAACCTGTCGCAATTTGCATTTCGCAACCTTTTCCCTTTTCTTTTAAGACCTACTGCTCTTTTTTCCGATTGTGATATTTCGATATTGCATATCACAGATCACACACTTTTCCCTTTTCACATTTCACATTTTTCAGTTCCTTCCCATCGCATTTTTCACGTTGCAACTTTTAGCCCGTCGCACTTCGCACTTTGCAAATTTTTCTCCATCGTATCTTTGCCATTGCACGTTTCAAATTATTCTGCTCTGAAGCATTTTTGCACTATAATAAATTTTTAATCAGGTTTAAACCCCCGCTTTCCACTTCTACGCCTTATTTCATGTGTTAAGCCCTCGATTAGCCTCTTTAGCCCCTTTTTTCCTCCAAGTTGCAAATCAGCACTTTTTAAATCAGAATTAAGTCATGGATAGCTTAACTACATGGATAGAATCAAAGTAGATAGACCATAAGATAATTAGGGTGTGTTTAGCCAATTGACCAAGTTTAGTGTGGTTTAAATTAGTTTCCTTTCAGCAATTTAGCTTAGTTTCCTTCATGTCATTTATTTTCAGCAATTTAATTTAGTTTCTTTCTGTCATTTCCTTTCTTCACATCAAATTAGTTTCATTTCCATCAATTCTTTTCCACAAATGAAGTTAGTTTCCTTTCTGTCATTTCCTTCCAGCAATTTACTTTTCAATTTTTATCATAGTTTAAGAAATACCACGCTTTCGTAAAGAAAAAGAGGATGACATGAACAGAATGCATATGTTTTGTATATAGCACTGTCACCTCCAAGTTTGTACAAACCCTGGGTTGATAAAGTAAAGTACGGAAGCCCCTGGGAGTTGCATCACCCTTGGTGCAATACCAGGGCTCACCACTTTTTTTAGCATTCTTTTCTGCTCTTGTTGTGTAGGTAAATCCTCTCTGCAGACAGAGATGATCCCTCTAGACCTAGAGTGGGTCTAGAAACAAGAGGACATGCTAATGTGTTGGTTCCTAGTTAACGAATGAAGTGATTTTGGATAGATTTTCCTACCTATATTCCAACGTGATTCATGTAGCTGCAGTAGAGGTCTAACGATCCTTGTCCCAGCACATCGCAATCCTTCAACAATAGTATTCGGGCGCCTGCCAAATATCAAAGGAAAAAATAGCATACATGATAATAATTGCATTCATAACTAGCTAATCAGTCAAGGAAGATTAATCATATTGCATAATGTAAATCACATCAACATAAGATGGAAACCAGAACACCAGTCACGTCTTTTGTCTTTGTATTTTCTTATTCAGTCAAACTAGTTGTTATTCCACAACGGCTAGTTGGAGTTTCCTTTCTATTTAAACTATCTCCTAGATCATATTTATCATCTTGTCCTGATGATGAACCACACTGGTTGGTTTGAAATGCGTCGAAAAAATCTGCTTGAATGTGATTTTCACCGAAATATTTTATACAAAAAGAAAGATATTACAACTGGAGCCTTGGCGTCGCAGCCTCCTTCAGCGGGTCCAGTCAAAGTATGTCTCGACCATTAGTCCGGAAATTTGGATGTAGCGAGGAAAAAGACTAAGTTCTCTCTCGATAAAGCTCTCTCTCTCTGCTCTATCTCACCAAGATGTTTAGCAATTCCTCTTCAACTATTCAGCTATAATGGTTCAGCTAGTTGCATCAATGGGATATAGCTTTATTTATAGAGGGAGAGGAGGAGGTTGGGATCCCTCAAATGGTGGAAGGGAGGCCTTATCCTTTGGGAGGTTCCCCCAAAAGGTGGAAACAAGAGGCCAAATGAAGGTGTTCATGGTTATGCAGGCGAAAAACCCAAGATGACTCGCTCACGAAGTAGATAGCATGGAAACTTCACCTCTATATTTAAAAAACATTCCAAAAATATCTTGGCACGGGTAGCTCACTGGGAAAGAGTGCCAATGGGCACAGGGCCCAATGTTAACTTCCTTCATTGGCACAAGGACATAACGGCCTACCGGCACCAACCAAAAAACACGTGTTTCTGATGGTCTGCTCAGGGTAAAGTTAACAAAGGAAATGTTCTCCTCATGGCAAGGGATGCAATGATGGTCTTTACAAGGCATGACACTTCATATAAGTCACGGGAATGGTCCTCCAATGTGTGGGATAGGGATTGCAGGGATGGTGACAAAATGTTGCGTAACAGATTCCCCCTAAAGCATGAGGCCCGAGAGAGAGGGAGGGGTGAAATGCTTTACGAGAACACATTCGAACCAAACACCATTTTTGGAATACCTACAAGTACAAATACAAATGATATCTCTGATACATGAACATGTGGCATGGGCGTAGCCATCTATAATAGAGTACATATTTAAACTGAGATATGAGGTATGAACCCAACCATCCAACAGTAAGGATCAACAAATAGACTCAGGTATGATCGCAGCCATCCAATCAAAAGATTCATACATTTAATCATGATAAACCAAAATATCCTGCAGCCTGGATCATATCAGAAAAAACCCAGGGTCTTGCACTCCATCACAACCCAAACAAGTACAAATTGAAGCATGTGAATATGTGATCTGAAGTCAGATATGCAAGAAAGTCACCTGATTACCAGCCAATGATGAAAGTTGTTAACATGCATGAGAGAAACCACCAATAAAGACAATGGATCTCAAGGTACAACAGGTACAATCCACAGAATGTGAACTATGATCTGGCGTCAAACACCCGCAGAACCGCTCGATCGAAGGCCAATGATGTGGACCTGTCACCAAAGGCGAAGAACTAGCCATTAAGGCATGCAAGCTCCAATGTACTGGAAGGGAGTCTCTCAAACACTTCCTGGATAATGAGCTAAATTCGACAGGAAGTGACCCAGCGAAAGGAGGGCCATAATTTTTCCCACATCATCGACACGAGACAGAGGAACATGATGATAGTTAATCAGGACCAAACAGGGGATCAGAGGGAGGTTGAAAACTACAATCGGAAACTTCTCTTGAACATCTCGGTGACACGACTTTGGATTTGGCAATATTTGACATCAAGGGATTTGAGGTCATGATGATGTGGCAAAGAGTGCATGAGAGGTCAAAACAGATTACCCAAACCCATGGATGCAAAAATGATGAAATGAGATGTCCCCAACCCGACACGAATGCAGATGAGTGTCATGTTCAAGAGCGACATACTGCGGACACGACTTAGAACTGGTTCCATTTTTCCCCACCATTGCTGGCGAGTACCCCAATTATTTTTTAAAAACAAGCTTGAAGGGGATAGTATATGTTTTTCATGTAAGTTTGTCCTTTGGAAAAATACATCCTAGTACATTTTACAAGCCCTAGGAAGGAGGAACTCGGTAAACGTCATGGTGATGATTTCCGATGTCATTTAGGGTTTAATGAGTCTAAAAAGGGAAGAACTTGGCATCTTTTCATGTTTAGAGAGTTTGAAAATAAGTGGAAAAGAAAACTCCAACAATCCATTTTCGTAGATAGTCTCACAGATCCAAAAAGGTAGGAAACTGTATCTAAGAGAACCTCTTAGTCACAATAGGCTAAGTTATTCCTTTTTCGTAAATAATCTATCCCAGCCCAAAAAAGGGGTAAACGTATACTGGGTAGATATCATTTCGCAACCATTTAAGAAGTTTAAAACAACAAGAGTCTCGGAAATATTTTCATGTTTAGATAGTCAGAAAAGAGCTGAAAGATGACTCCAACAATGAATTTTTCGTGCTTTTACTGAGTCCAAAAAAATATAAAATACAACTCGTTACTTGATTGCTATTACATTAAAAACATGTCGTTGCACAAGAGACAAACGTAAAACCCATTTATCGAAAAATCATGACGAAATAATCGAAAAATATGCTTTAAAACCTAATTAGGGTTCTGAAAAGTTATAAAATGCCAAAAATAGTAAAAAATAATTACTTTTCACTTTTACCTCTTATGAGAAATAGTTACCCTTTTTACACTGTGATTTTGCAGCAGCGATAGCGGGCAATCCGGAGGAACAATCTCGAATCCATCAATCCCAGGTAAGAGCTAATATCCTTTCCTACATTTGGATTCATTCTTCATTACCTGCAACCCCAATTTTATAGGTTTATGGGGGGGATTGGAAGAATCTAGGGCATGGCGGTTGGCGTGGGTATGAGGCACGGACTCACGCCAACTGGCCTAAATTTTGAACTGGGTGCACCCATTTGCGCGACTGTTTCTAAAACAGTCGCGCCAATCGCGGCACATAATTTTAGCATGTAAATGTAAACAAACACGCCCATTTTAACCAACAATGAGCTTTTAATTTAGCTAATGACAGTCATATGAATGTTTTCACCGGTGTGAAGCGGAAAAATGGTGATTGAATCGAAAGAACAAGAACACAGTGAAGAAGATGAGCTTGCCATGGAAAATGAAAGATGCATGGAAGCTCTAAGAGATTGCGGGCTCAATAAATAATTCATGACACGATGTCTCAGAGCTCAATCGGAGCTGTTGTAGTATCTGATTAGTGTGTGGGACGTTGATCAGAAAAATTTCATCATTCATGACCAAGAACTCGAGATTGAGGTTTCAGACATCTACTTCAAAGTAGACTGTCACGGAGGGGGGAAATACCAATCGTGACTGACACCCGGCCCACAATGGAGAACATGATTATGGTGATTGACAAGATGTTCCTAGGGACAAGGAAAGGATCGGGAAGCGGAAAAGTTGATATTCAAACTATTCCGGACTTGGCACTAAAGGTAGTGTTGCGTACCATCACATGAGTTGCAGGATTGCAGGCACCACACGACGCCACAAAGACACAATTACTTCTTGTTGTAGATTGCATGACACCAAACCTCTACAATTGGGCAGAGGCAGTGACAATCAACATGAAGCATCAACTGACGAAGTGAAAGAAAACCAAGGTGAAGTAGTTCGGTTACGATTTCATTCTAGTATCGTTCATCTTGGAACAACCACCAATCTTTCAGTGACAGGAGGTGATAGTTCTGACACCACCAGCACAGGAGCCATGGATGGCCCGCTAGGCTATGCTGATGCCAAGGGCAAGGGGCAATCAACAGATGTGTAATATTCCTAAATTAGCTACAGCTAATAGGAATATTAATTTTGCCTTGTTTATTTTTGCATTTCATGATTGATGAATAAATTGTAAAAGAGGACATGTAAAACTCCTGCAAACTAAGAATAAATCAATGCCTATGTGAACAGAGACATATTTGGGTTATGTAAATTAAATCTTGTAGGTGTGAATGGGTCTAAATCACAAGAATGGGTCACCTTTGACCAAGTCAACAGCGCAGTCTAGATGCATTGAACCTCCTTGAGGGACAGTGTAGTTCTAGAAGGAGATTCTAAATGTGAAAGGGGCTAAACTAATGAAGTGGTTTAGGGTTTTTCCAAGACTCCAATATTATAAAAGGAGGAGGAGAGCAACAAGAAAGGGTTGTTGAAGATTATCATTTTTTAAAGGTATTGTCTGCTCAGACATCAATTGTTGGGTCTTCCTGTTCAGGAATCCCACCTCCTTCCTTGAGCAGCTCTTGGGGGAGACTTGTGTTATCTTTTCCACACCATGATTTTAGGCCAAGCCCACCTTACACCTATAGCGCTGATCCTGTTAGGTTTGGGCTGTCCTTGTGAGTTGCAGTAGTGGAAAACACTAGATCTGCTCAGATCTAGCTTATACTAGTGGCTCTTCTCAATGAGTGTGTCTTTTAACCTCCTAGAAGAGTTCATTAGTTGATTGTGCTTTAGATATACATCTTGGAATCAGGACAAATCATTCTCAGAGGCTATAGCATTGTTTCTCTCCCTGGACAATGTTATTTGCATATCTATAGCTGCAGGGTGTTTTGTCCACATTTTGGAAGAGAGATCTCCGGTGTTGGGATTCTTCCTCTCACTGTGGTGATCCATGGATTAGCCATCCAATCCATGTTAGTTTTAGATATTATCTGCTATACCATTGTATTATTCAGATATTTTTGAATCATTCTGTAGATCTACAATCTTAGATCTCAGATCTACTCTCTGTGCTTCATGTTTTGCACAAAACCCCAAGGGGAATGTATAGATCAGCATTTATTGTACATAGATCGGTATTAGATCTAAATTTTTATGTATAGTTCTTCTCTAGATCTGAAGATTAATAAAATTCTACTTCAGCCCCTAAAAATAACATTTTCATGGTTATGCAGTCTTTTCTTATGGTTGTAGCACCTCATTTCTGAGGATTTTTCCTATATAATCTCATTCTTTCTCTTGTATATTGTATGGGTTGTAAAAAACATCTGATTTTTTGTTATATATATCATTTCTAAACCTTCATATCAGCCTCCTATTTTTATTCAGTGGATTTTCACTATTTCTAAAGCAGTCCTTTGCATATAGCTACAACCCCTCTCTTAGGGTTATTTTCAGCTAGACTAGTTTGTGGGAGATCTGTTTAACACATCTAATCTAATTTTTTTTTGCTCTCATTTTGGATTTAGATCTTACATTAGATGATATCAGGGATCCAGGGGCTGCAAACTAATTTCTATGCATATAATTCTCAGAAGTTCGTTAATTTTAGCAGGCTTGCTAAGCTATCCCGATTTTGGGATATTACAGTGGTATCAAAGCAAGATCTTTGGCTTAGCTTGTGGCTTCAAGCCAAAGTGTTGTAAATCAAGGAGAAAGGTCAGAATGATGAATAATATGATTTTACTCCCATCACTTTTCAGATCCAGTAGGAACCTCTCCAAGGAGGTTGCACAAGAAGAAGAGAAAAGGAGCAATGAAACTCCTAGAAAGTTTCAAGAGAAAAGAGATCTTCCGATCAGATCTACAAGATCTATACATGAGGAAAATTCCGAATCCTCATCTCATGGATATGTGCACTCAGCCATATCACTAAATCTTCAACGTTCTGTCTATGATTTCTTCATGGAGAGGAAGAAAGGAGGTGTACCCAAGAAGGAGACTCTTAGAGAGTATTTGCAGGAGTATGAAGATCAATCCAAGGAGTTCAAAGATAAATTGAACTTCCAAGGGTTCTGCAAGATCAAGGAGAGCCAAGGCATAAAGAAGGAGTAGCATGGTATGGGTAGATTCTATCTATCTACCTTTGATGGATTACCTAAATGTCCAGTTAGGGTTTGGGTGGAGGAGCTAGACAATTTTATGCAACAACATCAAGTTTCAGAGATTGAAGCCATCAAAGTAGCAGCGCTGCATTTTAAAGGTATAGAATATTCTTGGTGGTTGTTTGAGTCCTTTTCCTTGAAAAATGCAAATACACCTACTTATGCAAGGTTTATTGCAATATTGATAGAAAGGTTTGATGAAGCTCCATGTGTAACATTTTCTGTTGACACTATCAAACCATATCAGACAAATATTTTGCATGAGTTGGAAGGGTTTATGAATCCAACTCCATTTCTGAAGACCATGGAAGAAGGTGTAAGTTTTTTTGATGCCTTGCCAAAGGCAAGATCTCCTTTGGATGAGGGATTCTCTTCTCAAAGGGAAAGCATGGAGATTCCTCCTTCAATAGATGACCAAGATCTAAGGTCTCTTGTTGATGATGAGGCAATTTCAGTTATTGAAGAGGAGGAGGAGAAGGAAGGAGATGATAATGCAGTCATGAAAATAGCACCTCAAGCACCTCATGAAGAGGACGATGGAGCACTTTCTCCAAGGAAATAAAATCTTGCACACTTGCAAGGAGTTCCATAAGATCTCACACATAAGGCTCTTGGCCTAACACATGAGCAGCATGTACCATCATTGTCCAATGATGAGATCTTGGAGATAGAAGAAGCAAAAAAGGAGGAAGGGCATCATAAGATGAAGAGAATGAACCCTTCTCTATTTCAAAGCTTGGAAGCACAAATAAGGAAATAGGACCTATGCAGTAAAGGTAGGGGCAAATCTATCTACCTACATCCACATTCTACTCTATGCCTTGACACCTCTTTGCAAGGAGGTATTTTACCAGGAGCACCTCTTGATAGGAGGAAGTCTAAAGTGTTCTCTCAACTTTGGGTAGCATATACATACTTGGCTAAGGAGGAGCCTTGGGAGAAGCTAGCATAGCGCAAATAATCTCTCATTAATTCAGGAGAGAGATGAGTAATTTCCTGAAGGGGGAATTGTTAACTCCCACTCAGATATCTGCGTTGAGAGAGGATAAATCAGAGATCTATGATGGCATGAGCATGAAGACACATGGAAACTCCATATCTTTGGGGCAGCCCATGATTTTTTCATTCACTAAGAATATTTATGAACATGGCAAGGGGATGCTAACCCTCTTGTATACATGGGCCAAAGTGAGGAATTTTTGGAAGACAAGGACTTTCTAAGGGGAAGTTGATTTCCATATGCTTCAATCTTGTCTTGAGTAAGATCAGCTACAAATGGGGCAGAAAAGGGGAGATTATGATGCTCCAACATGTGATTTTGATATCAAGGATGTCAAAGAGGGGAGCCATGAGAAGGAAGGGGCTACATTTCAAACCTCTACAACGTTGTCATTCTTGGAGAGCTTGGATCCTTATTGGGATTCCCAACTCATGATGGAGTACTCCAAGGACCTTTTCACATGGGGTGTTATTGATGGGGAAGTAAAGGATGAAAGGTTCAGGGTGGTTGATGGAGTCATCTATTTCTATAATCTTATCCTTTTGAACATAGACTCCAAGCTCAAGGAGAGACTACTAGATGCCACCTATGAGATCCTGCTTTCCAAACCCACTGGTTTCATTAGAGCATATCATACTCTCTTAGGTGGATTCATATGGGATTTCAAGGAAGAGTTGCACTCTCATATGAAGATGTGCACGGATTACTTGGTAGAGGAGGAGGAACATAGCTCTTGGAAAGAGCCATCATTCACATCTCCTTACTCATTGAGTGTGAGAGGGAACTCATCCATGAGTTACCCCACTGATGTAAAACAAGCATATAGAGGGGCTTGTCTTTCTGAATGTTATCATGTATCTCCTATATGCTTATATTTTTCTAAAACTCATTTGCAGAACATTGGTCCAAAGGAGGGCACTATTTATGATGGGTTTCATGGGCTACTCAAGGCCATGAACTATGTTGATGCAGGTCATTCCTTGGAGGATCTTGGAAATATATTATATTCTTCATGGTGTGATTCCTTTACACCAACTATGATGCATTTTATCCAAGCATTCAGAAGGTATGAGGTAGAAAACAAGTGTTGGGGAAGGCACTTGTCATATCCTATTCTATGGCAGTTTAGGATAAAACTACGCTAGTTGCACATGAGGGAACATCTTCCTTCTCACTTATCATACATGGTAGCTAGCATGATTCTAATCATGATCCCACAAGCTAAAGATGTCCTTATATTTTTTGGGGGCATGGTTGGAGGAGGGGCACACTTGTTGGATGTGTCCTTGGGGAAAGGAGTTTCCTATTCTTTTTGCATTGCATGCTTAAATAGGAGCATGAGATTTTGTATGGCCACTATGATAGATCACTTGTCTCTTCGTAGAGTGAGCCATATGTTTGTTGGAAAAATGCCTCTCATATGTGTTGGGGAGGATTTTTTCTATGGATTTCCAAGCTGGGAGGTGATCCACTTCATTTGGATGATAGCATGGAGATGGGAGACTTTCATGAATCATGAGAATCCCCATGATTGTCATCACTTCTATCTTGAGGAGGCCATGGATCAGCAAGAATTTTTCCATAACAAACTTCCATTATTTCATGATGAGATCCATTGGGTTTACTCACCAATGGCCAGCTTGCACATTGAGGAAGGACCATTGGAAGACAGAACTATTGCAGAAAATTCCGAGCAATGGGGGAGACTATTGAATGAAGAGGCCACAAGAGAACAAGGGGAGATTTTGCAGCACCCTTGCAGTTGCTTGAGGACAAGCAAAATTTGGGAGGTTCAGACTATAATATTCCTAAATTAGCTGCAGCTAATAGGAATATTAATTTTGCCTTGTTTATTTTTGCATTTTATGATTGATGAATAAATTGTAAAGGAGGACATGTAAAACTCCTAAAAACTAAGAATAAATCAATGCCTATGTGAAGAAAGACATATCTGGGCTATTTAAAATGAATATTGCAGGTGTGAATGGGTCTAAATCACAAGAATGGGTCACCTTTGACCAAGTCAACAACGCATTCTAGACGCATTGAACCTCCTTGAGGGACAACGCAGTTCTAGAAGGAGATTCTAAAGGTGAAAGGGGCTAAACTAATGAAGTGGTTTAGGGTTTTTCCAAGACTCCAATCTTATAAAAGGAGGAGGAGAGCAACAATAAAGGGTTGTTGAAGATTATCATTTTCTAAAGGTATTGTCTGCTCAGAGATCCCTTGTTGGGTCTTCCTGTTCAGGAATCCCACCTCCTTCCTTGAGCAGCTCTTGGGGGATACTTGTGCTATCTTTTCCACATCATTATTTTAGGCCAAGCTCACCTTACACCTATAGTGCTAATCCTATTGAGGGTTGGCCTGTCCTTGTGAGTTGCAGTAGTGGAAGACACTAGATCTGCTCAGATCTAGCTTATACTAGTGGCTCTTCTCAGTGAGTGTGTATTTTAAACTCCTAGAAGAGTTCATTAGCTGATTGTGCTTCAGATCTACATCTTGGCATTAGGCCAAATCATTCTCAGAGGCTACAACATTTTTTCTCTCCTTGGACAGCATTATTTGCAGATCTACAACTGCAGGGTGTTTTGTCTACATTTTGGAGGAGAGATATCCGGTGTTGGGATTCTTCCTCTCACTATGGTGATACATGGATTGGCCATCCAATCCATGTTAGTTTCAGATCTGATCTATTGTACCATTTTATTATTCATAAATTTTTGAATCATTCTGCAAATCTGCAATCTTAGATCTCAGATCTACTCTCTGTGCTTCATGTTTTTCACAAAACCCCAAGGGGAATGTATAGATCAGCATTTCTTGTACATAGATCTGTATTAGATCTAAATTTTTATGTAAATATCTGATCTAGATCTAAATATTAATAAACTTCTGCTTCAGCCCCTAAAAATAACGTTGTCATGGTTATGTAGTCTTTTCTTATCGTTGTAGCACCTCATTTCTACAGATTTTTGCTGTATAATCTTATCCTTTCTCTTGTATATTGTATGGGCTATAAGGAACATCCAATTTGATTTTATATATCTTATTTATGAACCTTCATATCAGCCTTCTATTTTTCTTCAGTGGATCTACGTTATTTCTAAAGCAGTCCTTTGCATATAGCTGCAGCCCCTCTCTTTGGGTGATTTTTTGCTAGACTAGTTTGTGGGAGATATGTTTAACCCACCTAGTCTGATTTTTTTTTGCTCTCATTTTGGAGTTAGATATTAGATGAGCTGATATAAGGGATCCAGGGGCTGTAAACTCATTTATATGCACAAAATTCTCAGAAGTGTGTTATTTCAGCAAGCTTGTTGAGCTGTCTCGATTTTGGGATATTACAAGATGTCCTGGAGACTAGAGTTCTTTGAGTGGCTCTGCCGATAGCTGGTCATCATGGAGGATTGGCCCTACTTTGGCACAGATCATTCACGATGCAGATCTCCTACCCCCAAAGGGAGAGGATTGGGATGAAGTACTAGGTAAAACTCATTTTTTTATTTTCATGAGTATTATTACTTTTTGTTATGCATGTTCTGACATTAAATCCATGTGATTGCAGATGTTGGCCTAGCAAGACCTACAAGTATGTCTCCGATAGAAAGGCGAATTCCTCACGATTTTTACATAGCCCCTCATGGCGAGGGAGGCGAAGAGGAAGAAATCATACGCAACTTGGCGGGAATCTAGCGTGGGATCCTTGACTATGCGCAATTCGATGATGTTCGTCATGCATAACAGAGACACACTACAAGGGTTTCAAACTAATTTCACCGCTTGCTGAGGCGGCTTGTACGGGCAGTGACGTGCTACCTGTTAGCCCCTTATGAATTCCTTGACAAGCAAGCAAGGGGCTAGATTGTTTCATAAGCCTTCAAGGAATGCATTTCCCTTGAAAACACATCATCCTTGAAATCTTGTTATGTTCCCTGCCTTTGACTATTTCCCTCTGCTAATATGTTGTCAATGAGCCTAGCTGAATGATAAATCTTGCTCAAAAATGCCTTATTTTTCCCCTCGTATCCCTACAGAATTCCCCCATTTTATCCTTTTTCCCCCTTTTTCCAAATTCCCCTTTGTTCCCCCTTACTCTCCTAAATCTTCCCAAAGTCCCCATGAAATCCCACCCTTGCCCTTTGTTTCCTCAAGTTTCCCCTCTATTCCCCTATCGTTACCCTCCTTTGGTTTTAAAATGCACTAAATTGGGGTAAAAATCCCACTTTCCAACATTATAATAGGGCTTAGCCCCTTTTCCCATCAGCCCTAACCACTTCCCCACATATGCCCGACACCCAAAGGCCAAGTGCTGAAGCCTTAAGCGCTAATCGCATTGAATAAATAGAGCGGAGCGTTAAAATTCCTTTGTTAGACTTTAAAAATCCTATGCGATTGTCTTGTTTTATAAGGCCCACGACGTGTTCTCCGCCGTTTATCTACTGCATAGATCGGACGGCCCGTGCAACATCGCAAACTCTGTAATCGTAACACTTATGTTATATCCTCTGATCGATTCATCGAAATTTTTTCCGATACGATTGATCGCTTCGACCTCCGATCATCACAATCGCAATCCCCCGCCGATCACGGTCCCCTCCGATTAATCGCAAGTCCTGTCTTCCGATCCCCGATCATGCCATCTCCTGATCTGATCCCGACCATCCATCTAACCCGCGATCCAACGGTCATCACTTTCTCCGCCCAATCGCAATCGGAACATTCGTAATATGTCACACCTTGTTCCCTCCGATTTCGATGGCTCCGAATAGATCTTAGCCGTCCATCTCCCCTTGTTGATCCAACGGCTATCGCTTGTCTCTACCCAATCACAATCGGAATTTTTTTGGTGTCTCCCCTTTGTGTCCCTCCGATTGTGATCCCCCGATCCACATCTCCACCGTCGATCCCTTGGTATATCCAACGGTCATCGCTTCTCCATTCCCAATCGCAATCGGAACTTATGTAATGTGTTCCCCTTCCCTCTTCCGATTGCGATGTTCCGAGTTAATCCTGACCGCCCGTTGGATCTAGCGATCTGACGGCCCAGATCTAATCGCCTCACTGCCACGCTGGGTCCCACTCGTACGTTCATGTCTGCGAGTTTCATTGCATTTTCACCCATTTCCTGTGCATTTTGGATTTTAACCAAAGTTTCACATTTGCATTAAAGTTAAAGTTTCATGTTTGTTTCATCTGTTTTCATAAGGTCGTCCCTCCATGTTGATCTCTGCCGTTGATTTTCATCTCCAAACCATGATCGAACGGTCAATATGAAATTTCTCCATCAAACCCTATTTGCTCACTGTAATACCATTTCAATGCATTTTCCCCATTATTTTGACCAAAGCCAACATTTCGCCACCGCCGCACTATCACTCCACCTATCCTCCATAACCATCCACCTCCTCCGTGCATTGATTTCTTCATTCCAGTTGTGGGTTTTGCAGAGTATATGAAGTTGAAACGCCGCCATGATTGCACAGTATTGATACAGCGGCAAGTTTTCACTGACAGAGGTATAAATGAAGTAGCAGAGAGTTCCAAGCACGAAAACGAAGATCTATAAGCCTCAAACCAAGTTTTTCAAGGCAAGATACCAAGGTCAAAGACCTCATAGACCACCAGAGGATACAGATATGCAGAAGTTATTATACAACGGGTTTTTCTACATCAGCAGAATTTTTTCCTCCCAGAAAGGATGAGCTGCCCATATTGTTTTTATGTCATGCTCCAGAGGAGATTTCCGCCCAGAACACAATCCCAGATTATCAGAGCATTTGTTTCATAAGTATGGCAGAGAATTCAGTCATTTATTTACATGTTGTTTATGCACCAAAGGTACTACAGAGTTCTGCAGTCAAAGTACATCAAGACCAGACAAGAATAAATGGAAGCAGAAGAAGATCATTCGTTCACCCAAAGAAATCCATAGATCAATGCACAAGAGTTAAAACAGAATGGGCTTCAGGCCTTATTTTTGTTCTGAGTTTTAATTCTTCATTTATTTCTCCACCTACCTCCTCTACTCTCTTTTAGCTATAAAACTCATGAGAAAATTATCGTAAAGGTTGTTGACGAGATATCTGTGACTTGCAAGATTTTCTCTTGAGGCATGCTCACTGTGTAAAGTTATAAGATAGGCTAAGGAGTATGTTTTCAAACTGAAATTCAAGCTATTGGAAAATTTTGTACCTGACTGGTGTTGCTCTTAATATGACAAGCACATTTATTTGGATCCTGATCTAAAGCTGCGGTGATGTTTTTTTGTCTCTGTGTTTATTTCACTCCATTTCAGTTCTTCTGGATTGCATCAGAAATCTGGCATAGGATTTGCCCTTGTTAGGCACCCTATGCTTCTACTCTCCTTGCCTTAATGTTTTCTGCTAAATGTGTTATCTAAGAATTAGTTTCAATTAATTTAACCAGTGTAGTGGATGTTATTGCCTGCTAGCTGATGTATGAGTTAATGAATCTGCTTCTTAGATGTTCTTCTTAGGGTTTAATTGAATGAATTGGGAACACTGGGAGTTTAGAACTCTGTCTCTGTCTCATTAGGATCCTTTTCAATTAGTTAAACCTTTCCAAGTTCCCTCAGTTTGTTCCTCGCCTTTCTCTAAGAGTGTCCTAAGAGTAGGTCCAAGCAGGTCTGGAGTTAAATGACCTCTAACCTAATCTATAGATAGAAATAGGTTTACACTCATTCCTTCACTTTCTTTCCTGATTGTTTCACCTCACCTATCTTTTTAGGATCCAATGCTTTAGATGACTAGCCCAACTGAAAGCCTGCGTATTGAACAACAAGTAAAACCTTTCCTGACTCCATTTTCCCAATGGTCTTGAATACTATCTGAAGTTATCTCTCTTTGCCTAAAATCTTTTTTGACTTTCCTTGTCTTATATTGAAACCTTCATTCCTGATTCCCAACAACCAAATCAAAACAAATCAAACAAACAAACCTCGTGCCTGTAACTAGCCTAACATCTTAACACTGAGCTTTAAAGTCATATACTTTGACACATCATAGAGAGATCCCTCTCTGGACCCAGGAGGGCTAGATCCTGAGGTCTGAAAGTGGTTTGATGTTGTCTCATCTTTTGGTATTTCAAACCTTTCCAAAACATGGGAACCCCAACATAATGGTGACTCCACTGGGCAATCGAACCCAGAATCTCTGGTTAGGTTGGCAGTTAAACATTCCTATTCACACATCAACCTCTATACCGTTTGTCGTGTTTTCCCATACTCTTGGACAGAGTTTGGAAAGGGCCAGGTAGCCTCCAGATCTCACACTCTTTCATAGGTGACATATCTGGTAAATGCCCTCCCAGTCAATCTTTGGTTAGAGTTTGTTGTGTTTGGAAGATATCCTTGAAAGGGGACATCTCATAAGCACTGTGGTGGACAGTTTACCCTCCAAAACATTCTAAATCTTCCACCTGGCGACTCCATAGTTCCTAAACGATTTAAAGACCCCATTGGTGATAAATAGGCCTACTGATTACCTTGGTTCACATAAGATTCCACTGGGAGACCAGCCTCCATAACAACATCAACCCCATTAGAAGTAACAAGTAGGGTTAAGCTGCTTGGTTAAAAAAAACACTCTGGCTTACAGAACCATTCACACAAGAGCTTACCCTAACCCAGACCCACCTGAAATAGTTGACAATCCTGAGAGCATCCTTAAGGGATCTCCTGCACATAAGCGGTTGACTCTTTCCAGACACATCCATAGAGCTAACTCTACACCAGAAAACTTTACAGCTCTATCAGACCCACTTTTTGACCTAGGCACTCAAAATAGTTTGCCAAGAACTAGGTCATTCAGTGCCCTAGACCAGCTAGGCCTTGAGTTTCCTGGTTCACCACCTCAAAGTGGTAGGCATCTTGGGAATAGACAGACCGCTCCCTCTACACCTCCTGATATACATTTCATACAAAACTTGGGGCTCAGTCACCCTAAATCTGCTCATCAGTCTTCTGTTGGTCATAATATCCCTGTCATCCACATACCAGCTGCCCAAGTCAACCCTTACCTCATCAAAACATCATCATGGCAGCTTGGTATGCACCTCTTGTTTTACCTCAGCCTCTAGTACCCTTACCCAATGATTATCAATCAAAGATCCCACACTTCACTGCAAAAGAGTCTACCACAGCCCAACACCATGTAGATAGGATGGAAGATTCTTTTGACTACATGGAGATAGATGATGATACAGTCAAAATGAGAATATTTTCCCAGAGCTTAGGGGGTGATGTGAAGAAATGGTTTAAGGGCCTACCTCCGGGTAGCATAAATGACCTCTCAGCTCTATATCAAACCTTCATAAACAAGTGGGAAGTTAGGGAAAATCCTCGCCAACTCCTAGCAGAATACATGAGCGTTAAAAGAAATGTAGGAGAGAGTGTCCATGATTACACAACGAGATTTAACAGCATTTACAATGCTCTCCCTCCACATATAAAACCTCCCCAAGGTATGGCTCTAGCGAAATATCCCGAGGGCTTTGATGCTGACTGTTGAGTCTCAAATCTGCATCTTTTCCATACACTTTTCTATACCTTTTTCATCCACCTGAACCTCCCAAGTTGTCAATATCATTGTATATTAATTGCAAAAGAGCATCTAACATGGTTTTTAAGTATATTTTTGTGTCTGCTGTTTGATTTAGATTTTGTTCATCTAGCTGCGGAATCTTGCCACTTTCCGCAGCTGCTGCAACTTTCCGCAGCCATTTTGTGAAACTCTATGTTACAGGTGTCTACAGGAAAAACGAGCCACATGGGCAAGTCAGAAATGATGTGGACATGGTTCATGTCCTATTGGCTCGAGAAAACTCATCTAAAGAAGCTGCGGTCAAAGGCGTCCAAATGGAAGTCAACCGTAGAGTCCCACGGTGACAGGACTCTATTTCGTGTCACGTGAAGGTTCATATGGCCGTTTCTGAGTTGCGGAGGATAAATCAACATCTGTACATGGCTCCTTAACCGAATTCAAACATCCACTCCTCATAGATTTACTTTTCAATACGGCCATGATCCTAGATCCGTGGACGTAATGGTCTACGTGTTCTCCACCAGCATAAACTTTAGGAATTAGTTATGTTTCTTTTGTTATAAATAACGCGTTTGCATACGCATATAGAGTTAGTCTCGATTAGTCTCTGTTATCTTTTATTAGTCTGCTCTGTAATGTAATTACGCTGCCTTTGTGCCGTAATACTACCTTACTGTTATGACTGCATTTTAATATAAGAAGACTGTTTCCAAACGTAATTCGTACTTGAAGATTGTTGCCAAGGCTGGTGTAGAGGGCCCCTACACTTGCCAAGGTTCTGTGCATTATTGTATAGTTCTTGTTTTATTTCTTTAAAGCTCATTGTGCCATAATCCATTCACATGTTTATACATTGCATCTTTCATAGTATATATGCTTCATTTCTGTTTATAGTCTTTCATACTTTCCATCTTACTTCTGTCTTTCATGTTTTATGTTATTAATCACTGATCAGTGTCCTTGTTTCAGGTTATAGATAGGCAGCCCGGGCATTTGCATAGCTTTTTGACTAATGACATGGAATTAACATTATTCTGCTGCTAATTTTCTTTTCGTAGTTTTTGTTTAATTTCAGTACTGCTTTGTTTAATTCAGTTTTGCTTATTTGCTTCAGTAGTTAAATTTAGATATATTAAACTGCTCATAACATCTTCAGTTGCCTCCGAAAGCCACAACTGGACTGATGGTGAGGGATTGTATTATGAAATGTGTAGTTTGGTATTAGTTTCCTTTTTGCAAGTTAGAAATATTAAATTGTGCATGACATCTTCAGTTACCTCCGAAAGCCACAGCTGGACTGATGGTGAGGGATTGAATTATGAATGTATGGTTTGATATTAGTTTACTTTCTACAAGTTAGATATCAGTTACTCAAGTTGTTTATGGTTACTTCCAAAAATCATAGCTGGAATACTGATGAGGGATCAGAAGACAAATTGATGTAATTTGATTTATATTTACTTTATTGCAAATTTTGGATTTATTTCAGCATAGTTTCTTTTGTGTTTAGACAGCAGCAAGAATAGTTTGGTTTCATGCTCACTAGTTCACTGTTTTGATTTATTAGACTAGCAGCACCTTTCCATTACAGCAGCACATTTTCATTTCCTTTCAAGTTTTTTCATTGTATGTTTCAAATTCCTTTTTAAGTTTCAAGTTGGTAAATCATTATAGAGGATATCATTTCCTTGAACAAACATAACCACACTTGTTTTCAATTTAGAATTTCCATTTCATCTCAGAAAACCAAAAACGACAAAAAAAGTTAAGAAATAGGTTATCTTGCACATATAGTGCGCCGCACTTCATCAGCTTACGAATCCTGGATTGACAAATTAAATGCAGCAATTTAGGACACACTAAATTGACCAAACATTTTGGCGCCGTTGCCGGGGAAGTGTAACTAGGTAGCCAATTTCTTAAAAAAAAAAACACAAAATCATAAAAGAAGGGAAAACTTGATAACTTCTTGAAGTATGCTCTCCTCTTGCACCTAGTGTGATCTGGAGGATCAGAAAAGAGAGTTATTGGTTCAGTAATTTCTTAATTATGCTCTCTTCTTGCACCTAGAGTGACCTGGAAGATCAGAAAGAGAATTATTAGCCCAACTTTTTTTTTTAAATAAAAAAATGACATGCATAGAGCAAGAGATTCTAGGGGAAGGTTTATAGCTAAAGCCAAGAGTTCGATTTTCACAACTCCATCTTCTTCAAGGCATAGACCAGATTCACCACCATCTACTCCTAGCCTTAAGATTTTTGGAAGTCAAGGACCAGCTGAATTAGAGGATTCTCCTATACCACCTACTAAAACCCATTTAGAAAACAAAGAGACTCTCTCTCATCCTCCCTCGGTAGAAGAACTAGAGGACTTTAAGGACTCTAAAGAAACTATCATGGCAGAGGAAGTAATAGATGGAGGTAGAGGTAGAGGTAGAAGAGGAGGAAACAATGGAGACAACAATGGTGAAGGAAATAATGGAGGAAATAGGGAAGGAGACAACTTGTTTGGATTCCCTATAGTTGATGAGGAAACTCATACAACGATGAAAAATATCTCACCATCTGTTCTCCCTAACTTTTATGGAGTGCGAAGTGAGGATCCTGAAACATTTCTGTTTGAGTTTGAAGTCGTGTGCCGAACCTATGACTATATGGAAGACTCTCAAAAACTCAAACTGTTTCCTTCAACATTGAAGGGATCTGCTTTGAAATGGTTCATGGGATTAGCTACTCAATCTATTAGGACTTGGAATGATATGAAACAAAAAATTTTGGATAGATACTTGGACTATTGTATGCCCACCAATCAGAAGGATGAGGTATTCAAAATGATGCAAAAAGAAGATGAAAATTTGGAAGACTTACTTGAAAGATTTCAATACAACTTGAAAAGAGCAAAGATGAGCAACTTAGATGATGAAACTTTGAAAGCCCTCATATTAAAATCCATTAGAGATGAATGGATAGATATTTTAAACATGATGGGGAAAGGAGATATTTCTCAACTTCCACTTCGTGACATAACAGAACTATGTGTCCATCTCTCAAGAGGAAAATCTAAAACAGGAAAAGGGCCTAGGGATCCTTCTCTTATTAGGGCTAACAAATCTACAACTGGATCAGTAAGTAGGGCAGAGATTGGTAACATGCTTGATGAATTCAAAACTGATATCTTAGGGAGCCTTAGTGAACAACTAGACACCCTTAAAATCCAAAACAAGCAGAAAGCAGAAATAGATGCCTTAGCCATCTTTTGTCCGAAATGTAGGAAGAAACATGCTTTAAGGGAATGTCCCTTGGATGCAAAAGTTGTAGAAACATGTATGATTTGCTCAGAGAATCATGAGATCAAGGATTGTCCTTCAATTCCTGGACTTAAAGCTGTCTTTCAAGAAGACCCAAATTCAGTAGAATCTCTCTGTTTTGTTGCAAGGAGACCTTGGCAGGGATAACAAACTCAAGGGTTTAACAACCCTATGAATTTTCAAACCCCACCAAATTGGAATCCTTGGCAACAACCTTGGCCCCAACATCAAAATCCATATCAACCATGGGTACAAGGGATGCAAAATCCTTATGGGAGATTTGCTCAATTTTATCAATATCCTCCATCTTTTCAAAATCAACAAGTTCCACAACTTCCAAATTCAAATCCACAACTTTCATTGCCATTTCCACAACAACAACCTTCTCAACAAAATCCAAATCCTCAACTCATGCTCCCATACCAACAAAAGACAAGTCAACTTCCAGCTCAGCCATTGCCAAATCCTAACAATAAGAATCCTCAGAATACTTACATGGTAGAAGGGCAACAATTTCCTACCTATATGATTGTTCCTCTCAACGATGTACAACTCAGATCTGGTAGAGTTTTAGAAAAACCTTCTATAGATATTCAAGAGCAAGATACCTCTGAGGAGGACTCTCTTCAAGTCAATAAGGGTTCCGAGGAAGAATCTCTTCAGAATTCAAACATTCAAAAAGAAAAAGAAAAGTCAACACCCACAACTCCTATAGTTGAGCAACTTGCATCTTCATCTACACCTCCTTTTCCTGAAAGACTACAAATTGACAAGGGGGTGGAAAAACAAATCTTGTTGCCTAACTATGACTTTCTAGATGAATTAAAGAATGTTTGTATCAAGATTCCCTTGCTACAAGCCATTCGAGAGATTCCTATTCTAGCAAAAACCATAAAGGAGTTGAGTTTCAAAAGACCAGGAAGGAAACTAAAAGACACAAGAAGAATCCACCTGGTAGGAAAAATTGCAGATATTATGATGGGAAAAATTACCATGCAAAAGTATGTAGATCCAGGAAGTCCAATTGTCAAGACACATATAAATGGAATAGAAATTCCAAACACATTGATTGACTTAGGGGCTGCTATCAACATTATGAGTAGACAGACTATGGACCAGCTAAAACTTCCTAACCTTCTTTTTACACCTACTTTACTGCAACTTGCAGATCGATCAATTATTAAACCAGATGGTGTATTGGAAGATATTTCAGTCTCCTTAGATTCTTGGGAATATCCAGTAGATTTTATGATTTTGACTCCCAAGAGTAATCTAGGAGGGCATCCACTTATCTTAGGAAGACCTTGGCTAGACACAACTGATGCTTTTATTAGTTGTAGATCTGGGGACATGTACATTTCTAATGGTAATTCGACAAAGAAATTCAATTTGTATCCTCCAGCAAAATCAATCACAGAAGTAGGAGACAATGAATGGGTCGATGATGAGGACATTATACAACCTATCTTTACCATTTCTGAAATCAGTGAGGATAGTCAAATTTTGAACACATTAGAAAATTTTGAGACATCTTCAGAATATGACCTCACACAATTTCAATTGGAATCTGACATAGAATATTTATCATCAAGACAAATGTCTCTTTACTCTATGGAAGAGTTTGGTAGTTCTACTATTGAGATTTTTCCAGGAAAAACATTGAATATCAACAAACATTTGAAAAAGTCACAACAAGAAGAACTAACCAAAATCTTGAAAAAACATTCTACTGCATTTGCATGGGAGTATACTGACATGAAAGGTATTGATCCTAATACTTGCATCCATCACATCTATATTGAGGAAAACAGTAGACCAATCAGACAACCTCAAAGAAGGATGAATCCAAATCTTAGGGAGATAGTGAAAGAAGAGCTCCAAAAACTTCTCAATGTAAAATTCATTTATCCAATTTCAGATAGCCGATGGGTTTCTCCTTTGGTTATAGTACCTAAAAAGAATGGTAAATGGAGAGTATGCATTGATTACAGGGAATTGAACAAAGCAACTTTGAAGGATCATTTTCCTTTGCCTTTTATTGATCAGGTATTAGATACATTAGCAGGTAAAAAGTACTTTTCATTTTTGGATGGTTTTAGTGGCTATAATCAAATTCAGGTAGCACCTGAAGATCAAGATAAGACCACATTTACTTGTCCATGGGGAACTTTTGCTTACCGAGTGCTTCCTTTTGGGTTATGTAATGCACCAGCAACATTCCAAAGAGCAGTACTAGGAATTTTTTCTGATCTAATCCATGATTGTGTAGAGGTTTATATGGATGATTTTACAGTTTATGGTAATTCATTTGAAGAGGCATTAGAAAATTTGGAAAAAAGTTCTTATAAGATGTAAAGAAACAAACCTTTCATTAAGCCATGAAAATGCTTTATGATGTTTACTGAAGGGATTGTTTTAGGACATCATATTTCAGGAGATGGGATTAAGGTTGATAGATCAAAAGTTGAAGTCATCTCCAAGTTGCCTATTCCAAATTTTCAAAGAGATGTTAGAAGTTTTCTAGGATTTACTGGTTACTATAGAATATTTATAGAAAAATTCACTAAAATAGCATCTCCACTCTTCAAATTGCTTACAAAAGACTGTGAATTTAAATGGGATCCTGATTGTCAATCAGCTTTTGAAACTTTGAAAACAAGAATATCCGAAGCACCTATCTTGAGAGGACCAAATTGGAAACTCCCTTTCCATATTTCTACGGATGCTTCAGATACAGCTCTAGGAGCTGTGTTGGGTCAAAAATATTTAGTTCCTTATGCCATTTATTATACCAGTAAAAATTTGACTCCCATAGAGTTGAACTATACTGTGACTGAAAAAGAGTTTTTAGTTATTGTTCATGCAATTAATAAGTTTAGACATTACATAACAGGCTATGAAACTTTTATTCATACTGACCATTCTGCAATTAGATATTTAATGAACAAACCTGTTACTAATGGCAGAGTGACAATATGGCTTTTAATTTTGCAAGAATTCAATATTACTGTGTTGGATAGACCAGGAAAACAGAATACAGTAGCTGATTTCTTGTCTAGGATTCAGAATACTAAAGAAGATTCTCCTGTAGAAGATAAGTTTCCTGATGAATATTTGTTTGCAGTAACTATTAAGACCCCTTGGTATGCAGATATTGCTAACTATTTGGTTACATGGAAACTACCTTCACATTTATTTCCAAGAGAAAAACGAAAAATTATTCAGGAGAGTTCAAAATATTCATGGATTTCTAACGAATTGTTTAAAACAGGGCTAGATCTTGTGATCAGAAGATGTGTCAGGGAAGATGAAATGCCTGATATTCTTAAGGCATGTCATGATGAACCATGCGGCGGACACTTTGCAGACAAAAGGACGGCTTATAAAATCCTCTCTTTAGGATATTATTGGCCTTCCCTCTTCAAAGATGCAAAACAATATTTCAAAAGGTGTGACAGCTGCCAAAGAGTAGGGAAACCTACCCTTTCAAATGAAATGTCATTGCAAACACAGGTACTCATTGAACCCTTTGAAAAATGGGCTTTAGATTTCATTGGACCTATTAATCCACCATCTAAGCAAAAGAAGTATATATTGTTTTGCACTGATTATGTTACTAAATGGGTAGAAGCTAAAGCATTAGTATCTGCTACTGAAAATTCAGTTGTTCATTTTCTTTATGAGGATATTTTTACTCGCTTTGGTGTTCCAAGAGAAATTGTGACATATCAGGGGAGCCAATTCACATCCAATTTGGTGGAAAAGTTGATGGAAGAATACAAAATCAAGCACAGAAGATCTACTCCTTACCATCCACAAGCAAATGGTCAAGTGGAGTCCACAAACAAAGTTCTTGAAAGTATCATCACCAAACCTGTTCATCTACATAGAAGAGATTGGGCAGAAAGGCTTCCAGAAGCCTTGTGGGCCTACAGAACTACATGGAGGAATACAACAGGACATTCTCCCTATGAACTTGTTTATGGGAAGGAAGTCCTGCTCCCCATTGAGTTCCAAGTCAAGACCTTCAAGATAGCAGTTCAGTTGGGGATGGACTTATCAGAAGCCCAAAAGCATAGAATGGAGCAGTTGAATGAGCTAGATGAGATCATACAAGAGGCAATTTTAAGAACTGATATAGTTCAATATCAAAGAGCTAAATGGCATGACAAGTACATCAAAGAGAAGAAGTTTCAAGAAGGAGATTGGGCATTGTTATTTGATTCCAAGTTTAAAGATTTTCAAGGAAAATTTCAGACTCATTAGCTTGGGCCATATGAGATTGACAAGATCTTTAGCAATGGAGCGGTAAGAATCAAGACCATTGATGAGTTTCAAACTCCTCTTATTGTGAATGGCCATAGATTGAAAGTTTATCATAAGCCACTCTCAAAAGAGGATTTTGTCAAAATGTTTCAAGAAAGTTCTGTAATCAGGCTGGTACAGAAGAATTCTTCTTCTCCACCAGCCTAGCTTTTTTTCTTTTCAGTTAAAATATATATATATATATAATTCTTCTTCTCCACCAGCCTAGCTTTTTTTCTTTTCAGTTAAAATATATATATATAATTTGTATAAGCCTAAAAACCAATCACTGATTGGCAGTCTTATACAGAAAATATTGGGTGAAAATCAGGAACACCTGACACCTTATATTTTCCAAAAAAAAAATATCTCTTTCATTTCACAAGTTTTGTGACCACCCACTCCATTTCATTCCACTTCATTCCATTTCATTTCACTTCATTTCACTCCATTTCATCAATAAAATTATTTTTCATGACCACTTCCATCTGGTCATTTGTCATCTGTTCATCTCCATTCATCCAAATAATAGCTGTGTCAGTTTCTGCAGCTGACATCTGTTTCCGCAACTAACTCCACTTTCCGCAGCCAGAAGCAGATTCCGTAGCTACAACTCTGTTTTCAAAAGAATGTACAGCCAGATGTTATTTCCATAATCATGAAATAAAATGCAGGTGAGAGGATAAAAAATGAAGACATGGAGCATTCAAGACACCAATAAAGAGTAACTAGTTGAAGACCAAGGGAAAAGGCAAAGATTCCAAAGGTATGAGTAAAATTTATTTCAAATAGCATTGAAAACACATTTTTATATAGTTATGAACCATAAGCTCCATCCATTATGTGCAATGATTATATTGACAATTTCGTAACCCTTTCACGATCTCCATATTATCCTCTCGCATTCATTCTCAAACGGTTCCATCATTAAACCCCCGATCTTCACTCATGTTCCAATATTCCACCGGTGACAATGAGACGTATTTGATTTGACCACGGACTCTTACAGCCGCATAAACCCATAACCGTTGTTTAAATGTGCTCACATTTATTTCGCAGCCACCATTTCAAAACACTGTCGGATGTGTTATACTCTGTTAACCTCACAGCCGTATCTCTGTCGTGCTCACGAAAACCCCTCTCTGTTTTGTTCACTCCATTTCGTTCTCTACTACGCTATAGTCTGTATACCACTCTCTGACATTTACCCACAGTCATTGTGCTCATCTCTGTGCATTCAGCCGTTCTATTTCCATTGAACCCCCACGCAGGAAAATCTTTGAAGAGCAGAAAGAAAAATGGGTAAATTACTAAGAGCATAACCGGAAGGACCTAAGTTTATGGAGGGATATCCACAAGTAAGGGATATATTGAAGAAATCAAAGTGGCTGCGGTTTATCTAGAAATTCAGAGGTTATCATAAAGAAGTGACAAAGGCATTCGCAAGGTCGTTTAATGGCTTGGAAGTAGAGATTGGAGACCTTAAGTTTGCGGTCAATGAAGCATCTATAGCAACAGCCACGGAACTTCTTCAAGAGGGTGAGCGTTGGTTTAAGAATAAAAGCATCAGTGATGAAGCATGGAGAACAATCTTATGAAACCAAGGTATGGACATAACTGTTTTTAAAAGAGGAATTCCTGTTCATGCATTGAAAGAGGAATGGGCTACTTTGATGCTAGTTGTTCAGAAATTCATTACATGTGAAGGCCGTTTTGTGTCCATGTATATGTACCATACCAGGTTGCTGATGAATTTTCTAGATAATCAAACTCTCAATCTCCCATATTTTCTATTCAATAGTTTGAAGAAAATGTCTGTGACTGTTCAGAAGCATTTAGGAGATGTAGAACCACATCTATATCACCACGGTCTTGTAAAAATTTTGATTGAAAAAGAGTTAAAGGAGAAGAAAGACACATGGGAACAATTTCTGATTAGAAATTTCTTTGAGGAACCTCAGGAAATTCCCGAAGGTAGTACAACAAGAAGGAGTAGAAGAAAAAGAATAAATGATGAAACTCAAATTACTCCTACTCAAGAAATTCCTGAAGGTAGCACAACAAGAAGAAGTAGGAGAAAAAGAACAATTGATGAAATTCAAAATACTCCTACTACTACAATTGAAAGAACTGATAGGGAAGAGAGACTATCAAAGAGGAAGAAGAAAGAAATCAAGGGTAAGAAGCCAATAACACCAAAAGAGAGAAAAACTATTGAGGCTATACATCAAACTCCTTCTTCTGAAGTAGAAGATCATCAAGTGTTATCTGAAAGATTAGTTTATCTTCAAAAAAAGTCCTCTATGGCCAAGAAGACAGAGAAAGGAAAACAAAAACAAAAAGATAGTGTACCACAGCGTGTGAGAAGAAGCAGCAGACTTAAGGGGAAATTGAGGAAAACGCAAATTAAGGGTCCTCATTTCATTGATTTAGGAGAGGAGACATCTGAACAGTCCCCAGCTAACCATAGTCCATCTCAGTCAGTTAGTGAACCTGGTTCATTTCATTCTCAGTCAGACATTGACCATAGTCCATCCCATTCTCAGCAAGATGTTGATGTGAGCCCTTCTCAGCCAGATTTTGAAGATAACTCTCCTTCACAGCATTTTGGGGACAGACCAATAAAAATGACACCTGATATAGACCCCAAGCAACAGGAAGTATATGACTATATAGAATCTTTGGAAAAGGCAGCTACAGGTCCCAGTACTTCGTCCATTCAGCCTCATACAGTACAGGATGATTTAGTCCAATCACTAAAACAAGAAATCTTTGAGCTAGAGCTTTTAAATAGGCACATCAAAAATGAAAATGAGACATTGAAGGAACAAGGTAAATTGGACAAAATCATTCATGATAATACCATGCTACATCTGGGAATATGGCAGAAGAAGAACAAGAAATTGAAAAGGAAATGCCAAAAGTTAAGCAGAGCACTGGTTAATATCAAATTTAGGTGCTTAATGAAGAAACCCAGAATGTTGGCAGCACCAAGGAAGAGGAGGAGAGGATTGGATGTGCTGGCTGAAGTGTCAAGGCATATGAAATAAGGAAGGAATATCAAAATTTTGGTTACATGAGGACATGCAACACCTTCACAGTGGGGGTATGTTGAGTCTCAAATCTGCATCTTTTCCATACACTTTTCTATACCTTTTTCATCCACCTGAACCTCCCAAGTTGTCAACATCATTGTATATTAATTGAAAAAGAGCATCTAACATGGTTTTTAACTATATTTTTGTGTCTGCTATTTGATTTAGATTTTGTTCATCTAGCTGCGGAATCTTGCCACTTTCCGCAGCTGCTGCAACTTTCTGCAGCCATTTTGTGAAACTCTATGTTACAGGTGTCTACAGGAAAAACGATCCACATGGGCAAGTCAGAAATGATGTGGACATGGTTCGTGTCCTATTGGCTCGAGCAAACTCATCTAAAGAAGCTGCGGTCAAAGGCATCCAAATGGAAGTCAACCGTAGAGTCCCACGGTGACAGGACTCTGTTTCGTGTCACGTGAAGGTTCATATGGCCGTTTCTGAATTGCGGAGGATAAATCAACATCTGTACATGGCTCCTTAGCCGAATTCAAACATCCACTCCTCATAGATTTACTTTTCAATACGGCCATGATCCTAGATCCGTGGACGTAATGGTCTACGTGTTCTCCACCAAAGATAAAATGCTAGGAATTATTATGCTTCTTGTGTTATAAATAACGCGTTTGCATACGCATAGATAACTCGATTAGTCTCTGTTATCTTTTATTAGTCTGCTCTGTAATGTAATTACGCTGCCTTTGTGCCGTAATACTACCTTACTGTTATGACTGCATTTTAATATAAGAAGACTTTGTTTTCCAACGTAATTCGTACTTGAAGATTGTTTCCAAGGCTAGTGTAGAGGGCCCCTGCACTTGCCAAGGTTCTGTGCATTATTGTATAGTTCTTATTTTATTTCTTTAAAGCTCATTGTGCCATAATCCATTCACATGTTTATACATTGCATCTTTCATGGTATATATGCTTCATTTCTGTTTATAAACTTTCATGCTTTCCATTTCACTTCTGTCTTTCATGTTTTATGTTATTGATTATTGATCAGTGTTCTTGTTTCAGGTTATAGATAGGCAGCCCGGGCATTTGCATAACTTTTTGACTAATGACATGGAATTAACATTGTTCTGCTACTAATTTGTTTTCTTAGTTTCTGTTTAATTCCAGTATTGCTTTGTTTAATTCAGTTTTGCTTATTTGCTTCAGTAGTTAAATTTAGATATATTAAACTGCTCATAACATCTTCAGTTGCCTCCGAAAGCCACAGTTGGACTGATGGTGAGGGATTGTATTATGAAATGTGTAGTTTAGTATTAGTTTCCTTTATGCAAATTTAGATATATTAAATTGTGCATGACATCTTCAGTTACCTCCGAAAGCCACAGCTGGACTGATGGTGAGGGATTGAATTATGAATGTATGGTTTGATATTAGTTTACTTTCTGCAAATTAGATATCAGTTACTCAAGTTGTTTATGGTTACTTCCGAAAATCATAGCTGGACTACTGATGAGGGATCAGAAGACAAATTGATGTAATTTGATTTAGATTTACTTTATTGCAACTTTTGGATTTCTTTCAGCATAGTTTCTTTTTTGTTTAGACAGCAGCAAGAATAGTTTGGTTTCATGCTCACTAGTTCACTGTTTTGATTTATTAGACTAGTAGCACCTTTCCATTACAGCAACACATTTTCATTTCCTTTCAAGTTTTGTCATTGTATGTTTCAAATTCCTTTTTAAGTTTCAAGTTGGTAAATCATTATAGAGGATATCATTTCCTTAAACAAACATAACCACACTTGTTTTCATTTTAGAATTTCCATTTCATCTCAGAAAACCAAAAACGACAAAAAAAGTTAAGAAATAGGTTATCTTGCACATATAGTGCGTCGCACTTCATCAGCTTACGAATCCCGGATTGACAAATTAAATGCAGCAATTTAGGACACACTAAATTGACCAAACACTGACATGGCCTCCCAGCTTAGGGATAAAGAATACAACACGTTGTAGGACATGCAGAAAGGAGCAGTGAGTATAGAGGAAAATCTGATTGAGAAAAGTGCAAGATTGAGATCTGAGAAGAGGGTAACATATAGAGATGATAATGTAGCTTCCACATCTGATCCCAACTATGACCGCATATCCAAAAACTTGGAAGAGCTACAACAAATGGTGAAAAAAATGGTTTTCAATGTTAGTAACCAAAACAGAAATCAAAACCAGAATCATAACCAAAACCAAAACTTTAGGAGGAACAATAACACTCCCAACAGATAAAGAGAGTCAGATCAACAAGTTATTCCCCCATTTCAAGAGAACTTTCTTGATGAAGATGAGGGAATCATAGAGGAGTCTGAGGGAAACACAATAAACATGTTTGAAATAGAAGATTCAATCCATAATTGTTACACAGAAGAAGAACAGTCCCCACCCTCTTATTGGGATGAGGAATGGTTGGAATCTGAGGATTACAGGTTAGGGTTTGAAAATGCCATGATGCAGGTCAGAGAACAATATGAACTTAGAAGAAAAAATGGCTTAGATAATTCCAAACCAAAAGCTTCTGAGGTCACCATCAAGAAAAGACCTGAGAAAACTTCTAAAGCAACTACTGAAAGTAACAAATAAGCAGCTGAGATTTCTGGAAAGAACAAAGGAAAAGACAACCAAAACACTGATACACAAGATAAACCAGCTAGCAGCATTGACACTACAGTTAGTGTTCCTGATAAAACAGTTTCTAAAATTGCACATAGTGAGAATCAGCACACTGATTCAGCCACTAAGGCAGTGGCTAACAAAATAGAGTCAAACATTCCAAAGAGTCAACTCACTTTCAATTTGGAAAGCGAGATTGCAAAAATTAAAATCTCTGTCCCACTCTCTGAGCTAGCCACTCAGGATGTATATAAAGGCCAAATTTTGAAAGCATTAAACTTAGGTGAGAGAAGTGACACTGTAAATCTGAGTGATGATCAACCTGCCCTTCTGTTTGGTCCAATGATAGAAGGAAAGTTTCAGGAAGGGGTATTACCATCTTTCTATATTAGTCTCACCATCCATGATAAGATTCTCCACAATGCAATGCATGATTATGGGGCATCACACAACCTAATGCCTAAAGTGGTGATGGAAAGACTAGGCCTAGAGATAACCCGTCCCTATAAAGACCTATATTCTTTTGACTCTAGCAGAGTAAAGTGCCTTGGCTTGATCAAAGATTTATGTGTGAGCCTTGCCTAGATTCCAGCAAAGTGTATGGTCATGGACGTTGTGGTGGCAGATGTGCCACCCAAGTATGGCATGTTATTATCAAGATCATGGGGAGCCAAGTTGTAAGGGATAATGCAGATGGATGGGGCTTATGCCACAATCCCAATATTTGGCCAACTTAGAAGACTGTACAGGGAGGCACAAATGAAATTCCTGGTTAGTAGCCCTGAAAATCCTGAAAATTCTCCTCTATACTCTGTACATACAGACCTGGATTCCTTCATCCTCTGCAATGATCAATCTTTGGGGGAACTAGAATCAGAAAATGTAGATACAAGCAAAGGTACACATGATAAAACAAAACCAATGGATTTTAACATAATGGCTACCCTAGACTTAGAGGATGAAGACGTAGAAGACTTTGAGCAGTGCACTGAAACAACAACGCAAAATGAACCAGAAACAGAATGCAATCAGCCAACTAGTCACCTCTCTGACTTCCACACCCACGAAGAAAAACTGAATAGCCCACAGCCTGGTGTAGACCCTATAATGCAACATAATGGCAAACCCAGTTGTAGGGAAATAAATGATAGCAAAAATAAGAGTGAACCCCTGTGGGAGATGAGTTTCGATGGGTCCTGCACAAAAAGAACTGCCGGGGCTGGGGTATGGTTACGTAACATAGAGAGCGACTACACGGAGAGCCATGCCTGCAATATGCATTTCAAATGCACAAATAATATTGTAGAATATGAGGCTCTAATCCTGGGTCTAAATCTGTTGAGGAAATTAGGAGGCTGCAGGATAACTGTGCGTGGAGACTCTGAGCTGGTCATAAAACAGGTAAACGGTGAATACACAGCCAAGCACCCTAGGCTGAGGGCGTATAGGAACGATGCCGAAGATATATTGAAAACATTTTTTGAGTACAACTTAGTGTTCATCCCTAGGATTCAAAACATCATCACAAACGGATTGGCTTGCCTAGCCAGTTCATATCCTAAGACTCCAAGCGACCAACAAATCATAATACAAACCAAATTCAGACCTGCAGTGCTGGATAACGAAAAATACTGGCAGGTCTTTGAGGGCGACAAATAGATTGAAGATTTCCTGATAGGCAGAAACAAGTTTGAGTTTTCTGACTCAGAATCTACGCCTAGTGATAGCTACCTAAGTGAGGAACCCTCAGATGAGGAAGAAGCTCCACCCCACAACGTAGAAATAAACGCTTTAAATGAAGAAACTGGAAATTAAACCATGGAGTGTGAAAACGCAGACAGTGAAGAAATAGAGGTGTTGCAGACCAAAGATAGGAACATACCTTGAGGTTTGGTGCCTTTAGAATACCTTTTTGACTTTGAAGATGCGGCAAAAAAGCCTACCATAGAGCACGCGGACTCTAGTGCTAAAGAATGCAATATAGGCACAGAAGATAAGCCCAAAATGATTAAATTGGAAAAATCCTTACCCACAGAGATGAAAAAGAAATACATTGACCTATTCAAGGAGTTTATTGACGTATTTTCCTGGAGTTACGAAGACTTAAAAGCTTATGACACAAGCATCATACAGCACAAAATACGTTTAAAGGAAAAACAAAAACCCTTCAGGCAGAAACTTCGTAGAATAAATCGAAAACAATTGCCTGCAGTGGAAAAAGAGATTAAAAATATGTATGAGGTGGGCATAATAGTTCCCGTAAGGTTCTCTGATTGGGTTTCGAATTTAGTGGTTGTGAGAAAGAAAATAGGGGAGATCAGGTTGTGTATTGACTTCAGAAATCTTAATAGAGCCTCACTCAAAGATAACTACCCTTTGCCAAAAATGGAACACATTCTTCATAAAGTAGTAGGCTCCAAGAGAATCTCCCTGCTTGATGGTTTCTCAGGTTACAACCAATTCCTAATCCTCCCAGAAGATCAACTCAAGATAGCTTTTACCACTCCATGGGGCACCTTCATGTATGTAAAAATTCCCTTTGGACTGATGAATGCTGGTGCAACCTTCCAAAGAGTAATGGATATAGTTTTTTCAAATGAGATAGGACACTTCATTGTTATTTACTTGGACGACATAACAGTCTATTCTAAGACTGAAGAAGAACACCTGAAACATCTGAGAAAAGTGTTTGAAAAATGTAGAAGGTTTGGTCTGTCATTGAATCCCAAAAAGACTGTATTTGGGCTGCAAGAAGGAAAGATTCTTGGCCACATTATGTCTGAAAAGGGAATTAGGATAGACCCACAAATATTTGAGGGAATACTGCAAATCACACACCCGAGAAACATCAAATAATTACAGTCCTTCATTGGGAAAATCA
Organism: Pinus albicaulis; assembly: GCA_034641835.2. Taxonomy (NCBI): domain Eukaryota; kingdom Viridiplantae; phylum Streptophyta; class Pinopsida; order Pinales; family Pinaceae; genus Pinus; species Pinus albicaulis. Next base: position 44,036,669 of record CM076583.1, read on the forward strand.
ACTTCCTTGGGAGGTTTATTCCCAATCTAGCTGAACACCTTAGTAATATGACTAACATGTTGAAGAAAGGTGTAGGAGTTAAATGGACTGTTGGAGCTAAACAATCTTTTGAATCAGTAAAACTTTCACTCACCCAAGCTCCTGTTCTAATCGGCCCAGATTTCTGAGTTTCTCTAAATATTTCCTGATCTTTTCATTTTCCTCTGAGCATACAGTGGTTGTAGTCTTACTGCAGAAAAATCCAGAGGGTATGGAACAGCCAATAGCCTTTTTCAGAAAAGCACTGAGGGATGCACCATTGAAATACAATATAATGGAAAAACAGGCCTACGCTCTTGTTAAGGCTTTAAAATACTTTAGGGTGTACATATTTCATTCCCACACCATTTCTTATGTGCCTAACATAATAGTCAAAGATATTCTATCCCAAGACCCAGATGGGAAAAGGGGCAAATGGATTGTTGTGATCTTAGAATACGACCTTGAGATAAAACCCACCAAACTGATCAAGGGTCAGGGCTTCGCTAAATTAATGGCCGAATCAAATCTACAATCCCTTGACATTAACATGGTAGCTACCTTAGATGAGCAAGAAGGATTGCCTGATCCCACTATTGAGGAGAAGTTTCAGAACTCTCCTTGGTACTCTGATATCCTTTATGTGCTCACCAACCTAAATGCCCCGCCTGAACTTTCAAAGACTAAGGCCAGATTCATAAAAATGAAAGCCAGAAACTACTACATTCTAAATGAGAACTTATACTGGAAAAATCCAAATGGCCTATTTCTTAAATGTTTGCCTGAAATAGAGGCAGAAAGGATTAAACAAGAATTCCATGCAGGAGAGTGTGGGGGCCACCTAAACTGGAAGGCCACTGCAAAAAAAATACTCAGGGCTAGTTATTATTGGCCCACACTCTTCAATGACATCCATAAGATAGTAATTGCTTGCCAAAAATGCCAGATTTTTGAAGGCAGGAGAAAACTCCTCCCCCTCCCTTTACATCCCATCACTGTTGAGGGTCCTTTTATGCAATGGGGCCTAGATTTTATTGGGGAAATCCACCCTGCTTCTTCTGCACAACACAAATGGATCTTAACAGCCACAGACTACTTCACTAAGTGGATAGAGGCCATACCTACTAGGAATGCCACAAATTTAGTAATCATTAGGTTCCTAGAAGGTCATATCCTCTCTCGGTTTGGTTGCCCAAGGAAAATAATCACCGATAATGTTGTTGCTTTCGGATCCAAGAAAATGGTTGATTTTTGTCACAGGTATCAAATAACACTGGGTCATTCAACTGCCTATTACCCACAAGGTAATGGCCTAGTTGAATCATCAAACAAGAGCCTCGTGGCCATCATCAAAAAGCTGTTAGAAGAGAAAAAAAATTCATGGCATAACAAGTTGGTGCATGCCTTGTGGGCTGACAAGCTTACAACAAAGAAATCCATTGGCATGTCACCATTTTAGCTTGTCTATGGCACAGAAGAAGTATTTGCTACCAACCTTGGGATACCGGTAATTAAGCTGGTCCAGGAGATTCAAACAAAAGAAGACAGTATGGTGAGAAGGATGAATCAGACAATTCATTTCCAGCAAACAAAGGAGGAGGTTTATAACAGAGTTTTCAAGGTTCAGGAAAACATAAAGAGGTTGTTTGACAAGAGAACCAAAGCTGCTGATTTCAAAATTGGGGATAAAGTTCTGAAGTGGGGCTCAAGGAGAGAGGATAAAGGAAAGCACAGCAAGTTTCACAGCTTGTGGCAAGGTCCATACATCATCCAAGCCACTGTGGGTCCAAATGCCTTCTTCCTACTGGAATTAGATGGTACAGAGCTGTTTGGGGGTCCTGTCAATGGTAGGATGCTCAAACACTACTTCTGCTGATTTTTAATTTCCAGTTTTCCTTTCCATTGTACATACCATTGCAGCTTTTGTTTTCAAGAAAAAAGAGAAAATGTTCCAAAAAACAGAGAGAAAAAAGAGGTTCAAACATGCTCAAAACATGAACCTCTGAGGTATAAAATATTGGCTCTAATATGCTCAAAACCTAAGCCAAAGAAAGCAAAGCAGCTGGTCCTAACATGCTCAAAATCCGGACCAGCAAAGAAGACAAGAAAAATTAGCTCTAACATGCCCAAAACCAGAGCTGAAATGAGGTAAAGAAGTGACTCAAACATGCCCAAAACTTGAGTCACAAGAAAGAAAGAAGGATACTTCCAGCTTCAAATTTCAAGCCTTCAAAGTTTTGTTTCAGTTTCCTCCAAGTTTCTGTCCATGTGAAACTGTTTTTATGCCTTGGATCCTGTTGTACTATACAACAACCCTCCCTTTTTCTTAATTTTAGAATAAAATTCATTTAGAAATAGGGTCCCTTTTTATTTTTATAGAAATAAAAGAATTAGAAATAAAGATTCATTGTTTTGAAAAAGCTCATCTTTGTTTGTTTACAAACAAAATACAACATTCAAAACTTCCGACCCGATCAAATATAAAAGACCTTATCATATAAAAACAAGTCAACTGTAAAAAGTCTCATGAATAATAATCGCAATCGGAGGTCGGAGAAATCCTTAGAGGAAAATTTAACATAAAAGCTCAAATTCTTCGATGCGATTAGTTCAATCGCAAAGGGTTTAAATTATTCATTTACATACCTCCGATGTGACGCGCCTAATCGCAATCGCATGATCGGAACACTTTTTAATGAATTCTTTGCGGACAATTTAAAATTCTCCGATGCATTGTGCGTTATTATAAAAAAACACTTTTGAAAAGGAAAAAAAAAATTCGTTCATTTAAATGAGAAAAACCTTTATATGGTAGACCCCACCATCGAAAATCGGAGAAAGCCATTAACAATTCTTTTCGATTGAAACTCCCCGATTGCGATCTATAACCATCGAATCGGAAATTGGAAAAGTTTGCAATCGCAATCGGCAAATCGAGAAATCTGTATTATGATATTTATGTACCATTTGAAAACTTTCGATGCGATTGATACATGACATTTATTACATTCGAAGAATTCAAGATAGGTAAATATTATAATATTTCACAAGCGTCAAATCTCCAATTGTACGTTGGTACTCAATAGCAAATCAAATGAATATTGGTTTATGATTCGGTTTTAAATACATGAGTGTGACCCAAAGAGAACATTTACGTGTTATACGAGACCAATAAATAATGAATCATGAGTTCATAATCGTTCCTTTCAAGTTGCTTGTTTGTCACGACTGAAATTTTATTGTCTTTCAGAATCAAGGAACACCAAACCCTTTCATTCACAGACAAAGGGAAGTAATATCAAACACAGAAATGTCGAAGAGAGCGAAGAGAACCAAGACTGTTGTTCCCGTTAAGTTTTTTGAGACTCCTACAGTCTCAAAAGAAAAGCCAGCAAAACTGAGACTAGTTACAGATACATCATGCCAAGGGCTCGGAAGAATGACGTGGGAAGGAGTTTATAATCTATTGGAGAAAGAAAACCCTAAAGTCACAATAGAAAAGGCATCAGTTCCAGATGAAGATAGCTCAGATTCTGACTCTGAGATTACTGAAAAATCACTTGCAAATTCATTTCTACATCGAATTGCAGCCAGAGCAAGCATCATGCCTTATTATGATGTGATTCGATGGGTCATCGATAGTGTGAAAATAAAGGACAAAATGTTTGTTTCAGCTTCTGGAGTATCTTTTGGGTCGTTTAAAGCAGAAGACATTAAGGCAATGTATCATCTTCCTGATCCGCAGAAGGTTTATAACAAAGAATTTATCAAAGAGTTTGCTGATAATAATAAGGTTCAATCTGATCCTATCAAATATTGGAGGAAAAATCCTAAGAAGCATAGAAATGAATCATCCGGTATGTATTCAGTAGATTCCCTCTTACCCCCGTATTGCTATGTCGCTGCCATGATGTGTAGATTATTTGGTAATGACAATTCTGCTAGGTTTTCTATACAAATGGTCCCATTAATCTTAGCTGCTGTCAATTCCGACATTATGGACTGGGCTGTTATTATCTCTGATATAATGGCTAATAGAATACTCGAGTACAGACAAGATAAAACCGCTGGAAATTCCACTCCTTTTTTCTTTTGTGCTTATATTCTAGACGCTTTTTGTTTTAATTCTAAGTTTCCCTTGTTAGGATGGAAATGGACTCCCAAAGATCCCACCCCGATTCATATATATCATAAACTTCTTTGGAAAGTTCATTTCGAAGATCATGTGTATAGAATATGTCATGGTTTCCTTATCCCTATCTTTCAAACCATTTTCAATCGCTTCCCTCCTAGATTCTCCGACAAAGCTAAAGCTGACTTATCCTCAATAGGAGATTGGTTTGGAGAAGAAAAATTCACATACATCAGGATTTTTGGGAGTATTGTGGAACCCCATGTTCTCCCTCTTTTTGTTCCAGACAAACTTCTCGCCCAGGAAATCTCCTATCAATTAACAGTTGAAGGAATATCCAGAGCTCTAAGCAATAGTAAGAAAAGAAAGTGGCCTCCATTCCCATTCAATTGTGGTCATTTTGCTTTGAATGACTTCAAATATGCAGAAAAGGAAGTCTCCAAAATAAAGGGTTTTAAATTTGTGACAATTCTGGGGAGATAGTATGATCCACGACAGATAGCTTTTAATGTTACTGCTTCAGTTTCGATTGCTTGATTTGAGCATGAACCAGATGAGTTTGATGATTTGTTTGTTTCATTGAATGACTTTCCTCAAGTTTATGATTTGGCCAAGTCCAAATTCCAGAAGGAAGAAATGAATAAATTTATGTTATTTAGAAGTCAAAGATTGTTGAAAGTTCCTCTAGACCAACTGAGAATTCCTATACAAGGGTCAGAAACAGAGGGTACATCTGGAAAAACACCAGGAGAAACAGCTGCCGGTAAAGTCACTACACAATCGGCTATTAACCAGCCCACTGTACATACTGAAAAGGTGAGCATTGATGGCAAACCTGATGTTCAGAAAGGGAATACTGATGGCAAATCCGATGTAAATACTGATCAGCAGTCCACAGCTCAAACAAAGAAAAAATGCACAAGTACTGATACTAATGTGCATAATCAAAAAGGAGGATCAGATAGCAAAACCATTGAGCAGAGAAAAAATACAGAGAAAACAGATACACAATTAGAAGGAAAAGAAACTACTGAGAAAATTATAGACTCTGTTGATCTTAATGTTTCCTCTCAATTGTTGAAACAGTATGATCAATTCGCTCAGCAATTAGGACTGCAGGATAATTCTAAAGATAAAGAGCAAGAAGATCAGGACGTCGAAATAATTCCTGAACATCCTACAGGGCAGATTGTATTGAAGATTGAGGAGATCCCTCCTTTGGATGTATTTTATAGTCCTAAACATAAGGTTGTTGATAGAAAACAAAGAAAAAGAAGGAAGATGGATCAGGACATGTTTTCCACTCCACAGGAGGAGTTCATGAATATTGTCTACAAGAATACTGAAGTGAATCCATCTGAGGATCTCACTAAGTTGTCCCAATATGCAGGAGCATATAGTGCTACAACAATAGATAAAGCTGCGGAAGTTTCTCAGTTGATGACACAAAAAGATCTCCATATAGCTTTACTTGAAGAACAAGCTAATGAAAATCAGCAAAAGATTGCTCAATTAGAACAACAATTACAAGATCAAGAGCTCAGGTCTAAAGAGTTAGAAGAACAGCTTGCCACAGAAAAGAAGAAAGTTGATGAGCAGGTTTTAGGCAAACAACAACAATTGAATCAAGAAATTTCCAAGTGACAAGATTTGTTGCAAAATGAGAAGAATGCAAAGATCGTACAAGAAAAAGAATTTCAAGCAGCTTTAGATAGGTTCAAAGATTTTCCTAAATTAAGTGAATTCAAATCAAAAGCTCTTGAAATTAATAAACTGTTGTCTCAGCAATTAAATGAATTTTGTGCAAAATTATCACAAGCAGAACCATTTTGTGATATCACATCATCCTTGATCCATAAAATTATTACTCTCAGGCAAGAAATTGATGACGCTGATGAAAATATTTCTGAATTTCTTACTTGGCAAGATACAGAAAAAGGAAGAGAAGCTAATCTTCTTAGGATAGAAGAAAGACATAAAGAAATCTTGTTTACAGAATGGGAACATCAGTTAATGAAAGCCGAGAGAGCAATATCAAGAGCTAGGAGCATGATGAGTAATATAACGCAATTTATCAATGACAGCTTGTATTCAATTAATCTCATTTTAGATTGTGTTCCTGGCAGTTTGCCTAAAGTTAAAGAAACCGATTGTAGATGGAAAGAAGAAATGATGAATAAAAGTCAACAGATCAACAAACTTCAAGCAATATCTTGGGACAATATGTGGACTTATTTAATTAAGCCATACAATCAAAAAATGGCTATTAAATTCCTTTCAAATGCTGTTGGTTGTTTAATTCCAGAATTTTCCGATGCCACATATGCTGGACAGTTACATTCCGAGATGAGTCATCCACCGAGGCTCCAAGATATGCTAAAAATTTGCAACTTGGCTACATCAAGCGAGAAAGAAAAGCAATGAATCAGTTTCATTTTAAGATAGTATTTCTGTTTTTAATTTGATAGATTGTAGCAGTAGTAGTAGGATTCTGTTTTTATGTAATTTATTATTTAAATCCCTCTCATGCATTTAGAGAAAGGATCCGGAGTTGTAATATTTTTGACTTGGAGATTACATTTCTGTACTCCATTGCCTCTTATATTTTATAAAGGATCACATCTGGTGATTTTGTGCTGAAATTATCTTTGAAGTGTTGCATTTCTGTACCTTTGGATTTAATTTTGCATCAGAATTACTGGATTAGAATATCATATTTCATTTGAAAGCTTTCAAGATGGATAAGGTATTTTTATCTGTTCACTGTTAATTGCCTTTGTCATATGATATTCGCTTTAAAATTTGCTATCATTTATATATATTTGTTTTTCATAACGTTTCTTTTTATATATCATTTCTGAGTATAATTGAAATGTTATCTTTCATAAGCATATATAGATGGTATACTATGATGAATACAATATGCTAATATAACTCTGTTTAATTTCTTAAACAGAGTTATCTTTATTTGTTACTGCAAAATTTCTATTAAACTTTAATACATTTTTATGGTTATTGTTAAATTGGAATAATTCTAAGTTGTATTCACATATGATTGCCCGGGTTAGTTTTAGGAATTCTTTATCAGCATTTAGTTTAATTAGATAGTTTTATCTCAGTCAATTTAGTCCCACTTCCGCTCATCCAAATCAACCCATCACCAACCCATTTAGTTATAAGGAAACTGGTCCTTTAAATCCAGTCGGAGCCACCATACCAAACAGAAAAGGAGTTGTCCTAAGGTCCCGACCGGGTGGTTTTCCCCAATGTTTGAAGCAGAGATTTTCTAGGCTTCAACAAATCCACAGCAAACTAGACTATCTAATCCTAGTTTGACTGTTTTTAAATTTCTACTGTAGAATGTAGAGAAGAAATCTGTTGGATAGTTTAATCCCAACAAATATTAGAATAGGTAGAGAAACATATGAGGCCAACAATCTAATCTGGCCTCATGGAGTAATAAGGGTAGATTTAGAATAGGTTTACTTTTTGTTATAAAAATAAATGATGTAAAGGGTCTGCTAGTTCAAATGCACCCTAGAAGAAAAAATTCTAGGATTGTAGGATGGGTAGGTAGATCGTTGGGATGTTTTGTTGATCTAACATATCTGTGGTAGCTAAAAATCAAAGAAGAAAGGTGGCTTAAGCATCAGGCTTCTGGCCTACACCAAAGATCATTTTCTAAATTCTTGACTCCTCCAAGAAGAAGCCATCCCCATGTGGAGCCACTATTAGCCCCTTATGAATTCCTTGACAAGCAAGCAAGGGGCTAGATTGTTTCATAAGCCTTCAAGGAATGCATTTCCCTTGAAAACATATCATCCTTGAAATCTTGTTATGTTCCCTACCTTTGACTATTTCCCTCTGCTAATTTGTTGTCAATGAGCCCAGCTGAATGATAAATCTTGCTCAAAAAGGCCTTATTTCGCCCCTCGTATCCCTGCAGAATTCCCCCATTTTATCCTTTTTCCCCCTTTTGCCAAAGTCCCCTTTGTTCCCCCTAAATTCCCCCTTACTCTCCTAAAACTTCCCAAAGTCCCCATGAAATCCCACCCTTGCCCTTTGTTTCCTCAAGTTTCCCCTCTATTCCCCTATCGTTACCCTCCTTTGGTTTTAAAATGCACTAAAATGGGGTAAAAAATCCACTTTCTAACCTTATAATAGGGCTTAGCCCCTTTTCCCGTCAGCCCTAACCACTTCCCCACATACGCTTGACACCCAAAGGCCAAGCGTTGAAGCCTTAAGCGCTAATCGCATTGGAGAAACAAAGCGGAGCGTTAAAATTCCTTTGTTAGACTTAAAAACTCCGATGCAATTGTCTTGTTTTATAAGGCCCGCGACATGTTCTCTGTCGTTGATCTACTGCATAGATCGGACAACCCGAGCAACATCGCAAACTCTGTAATCATAACACTTATGTTATATCCTCCGATCGGTTCATCGCAATTGTTTCCGATGCGATTGATCGCTCCGACCTCCGATCATTGCAATCGCAATCCCCCACCGATCACGGTCCCCTCCGATTAATCGCAGGTCCCGTCTTCCGATCCTCAATCATGCCATCTCCCGATCTGATCCCAACCGTCCATCTAACCAGCGATCCGATGGTCATCGCTTTCTCTGCCCAATCGCAATCGGAACATTCGTAATATGTCACACCTTGTTCCCTCCGATTGTGATGGCTCCGAATAGATCTTAGCCGTCCATCTCCCCTTGTTGATCCAACGGCTATCACTTGTCTCCGCCCAATCGCAATAGGAAGTTTTTTGGTGTCTCCCCTTTGTATCCCTACGATTGCGATCCCCTGATCCACATCTCCACCGTCGATCCCCGGGTATATCCAACGGTCATAGCTTCTCCATTCCCAATCGCAATCGAAACTTATGTAATGTGTTCCCCTTCCCTCTTCCGATTGCGATGTTCTGAGTTAATCGTGACAGCCCATTGGATCTAGTGATCTGACAGCCTAGATCTAATCGCCATGCTGGGTCCCAGTCGTACGTTAATGTCTGCGAGTTTCATTGCATTTCTGCCCATTTCCTATGCATTTTAGATTTTAACCAAAGTTTCACATTTGCATTAAAGTTAACGTTTCATGTTTGTTTTGTCTGTTTTCATAAGGTTGTCCTTCCGTGTTGATCTCTGTCGTTGATTTTCATCTCCAAACCATGATCGAACGGTCTATATGAAATTTCTCCATCAAACCCTATTTGCTCACTGTAATACCATTTCAATGCATTTTCCCCACTATTTTGACCAAAGCCAACATTCCGCCACCACCGCACTATCACTCCGCCTGTCCTCCGTAACCATCCACCTCCTCTGTGCATTGATTTCTTCAATCCAGTTGTGGGTTTTGTAGAGTATATGAAGTTGAAACGCCGCCATGATTGCATAGTATTGATACAGCGACAAATTTTCACTTACAGAGGTATAAATGAAGTAGTAGAGAGTTCCAGGCACGAAAACAAAGATCTATAAGCCTCAAACCAATTTTTTCAAGGCAAGCTACCAAGTTCAAAGACCTCATAGACCACCAGAGGATACGGATATGCAGAAGTTATTATACAATAGGTTTTTCTACATCAGCAAAATTTTTTCCTCCCAGAAAGGACGAGCTACCCATACTGTTTTTATGCCATGCTCTAGAGGAGATTTCCGCCCAGAACACAGTCCCATACTATCAGAGCATTTATTTCATAATTATGGCAGACCATTCAGTCATTTATTTACATGTTGTTTATGCACCAAAGGTACTACAGATTTCTGCAATCAAAGTACATCAGGACCAGACCAGAGTAAATGGAAGCCGAAGAAGATCATTCGTTCACCCAAAGAAAGCCAGAGATCAATGCACAGAAGTTAAAACAGAATGGGCTTCAGGCCTTATTTCTGTTCTGAGTTTTAATTATTCATTTAGTTCTCCACCTACCTCCTCTGCTCTCTTTCAGCTATAAAACTCATGAGAAAATTATCGTAAAGGTTGTTGATGAGATATCTGTGAATTGCAAGCTTTTATCTTGAGGCATGCTCACTGTGTAAAGTTGTAAGACAGGCTAAGGAGTATGTTTTCAAACTAAACTTCAAGCTATTGGCAAATGCTGTACCCGATTGGTGTTGCTCTTAATATGACAAGCACTTTTATTTGGATCCTGATCTAAAGCTGCGGTGATGTTTTTCTGTCTCTGTGTTTATTTCATTCCATTTTAGTTCTTCTGGCTTGCATCAGAAATTTGTTATAGGATTTTCCCTTGTTAGGCACCCTATGCTTCTGCTCTCCTTGCCTTAATGTTTTCTACTAAATGTGTTATCTAAGAATTAGTTTCAGTTAATTTAACCAGTGTAGTGGATGTTATTGCCTGCTAGCTGATGTATGAGTTAATGAATATGCTTCTTAGATGTTCTTGTTAGGGTTTAATTGAATGAATTGGGAACACTGCTAGTTTAGAACTCTGTCTTTGTCTCACTAGGATCCTTTTCAGTTAGTTAAACCTTTTCAAGTTCCCTCAGTTTGTTCCTCGCCTTTCTTTGAGAGTTGCTTGAGAGTAGATCCAAGCAATTCTGGAGTTAAATGACCTCTAACCTGATCTATAGACAGAAATAGGTTTACCCTCATTCCTTCAATTTCTTTCCTGATTGTTTCACCCCACCTATATTTTTAGGATCCAATTCTTTAGATGACTAGCCCAACTGAAATCCTGCGTATTGAACAGCAAGTAAACCCTTTCCTGACTCCATTTGCCCAATGGTCTTGAATACTATCTAAAGTTATCTCTCTTTGCCTAAAATCATCTTTGCCTTGCCTTGTCTTATATTGAAACCTTCATTCCTGATTCCCAACAAGCAAATCAAAACAAATAAAACAAATAAACCTCGTGCCTATAACTAGCCTAACATCTTAACACTGAGCTTTAAAGTCATATACTTTGACATATCATAGAGAGATCCCTCTCTGGACCCAGGAGGGCTAGATCCTGAGGTATGAAAGTGGTTTGAGGTTGTCTCATCTTTTGGTATTTCCAACCTTGCCAAAACATGGGAACCCCAACACTACCATGAGCATCATGCTGAGTAGACACCTAGCTTTATTTCTGCATATTTTTGAGAGACATGATGTCTCAGGATGTAACTGAAACATACATATTTTTTGAAATTTATGATGCACATTGATGCAAACATCCGATATATATATACATCTATTTTCCTGTATGGATATTTTCATATGATGATGATTTTTACAAATTATGCAAATGTTTATTTAATACAATGTTAGTTATTGTATCAATTAAATATTCTGCATAATAAGAAATGACCCAAAAGGTAGAAAAATGTTCACAAAGCACACCAAGCCAAAAGGTTTTCATTTTTACGCAAGCTCGAAAAAAAAAGTAAACTATGCTTGAGACTGGTTTCATTTTTACACAAGCTTGAAACAAGGGTAAACTATGCTTGAAAAATGAGCATGCCCCCAGCATGGTGACTCAATTTGAGGTACATTCCCCCCAAGCTTTAGTATAGCTTCAATGAATAAAATTTGATGGAATGAAGGTTCAAATTACGAGATGAGCGAAAGACTCGACTGGAATCTTACGAGATCTGATCAAAGACTCGAATTGAACAAATCATGTTTCATTGTTTTAACGAGGTTGACACATTAAAATAACTATCCTCACAACCTAATTCATTTTTTAACAAGGTTGACATATAAGATGAACCATCCTCGTAAGAGCTTGTTTCATTTTTTAAGGAGATGGACACAAGAAAATGAACTATGCTCCTGGCGACCTTGTTTCATTTTTTAAGGAGCTTGACACAAGAAAAAAATCTATGCTCTGAAGACCTTGTATCATTTTTTAAGGATCTTGACACAAGAAAATGAACTCTGCTCCAACGAGCTTGTTTCATTTTTTAAGGAGCTTGACACAAGAAAATGAACTATGCTCCGAAGACCTTGTTTCATTTTTTAAGGAGCTTGACATAAGAAAATGAACTCTACTCCGATGAGCATGTTTCATTTTTTAAGGAGCCTAACATAAGAAAACAAACTCTAATCTGATGAGCTTGATCATGACGAATAAAAATTCATGGCTTCCAAAAGGCTCTCATCTGATGGGAGAGCAACATTCAGGATATCAGGATCTAATGCCCCCAGAACACGGTACACTACGGCACTATCACTGAATGCGGCTATGGGACAAGTAGCCACATAATTGACACGTGGAGATGAAGATACAACCGGTGGATAAAGATCCGACAAAGATGATGGTGGGCCAGTTTCCACCTCATGACCAAAGAATGAAAGTTGATCAATGGACACAATCTGACCTTTGTGTGGAAAACATATCACATGAAAGAGGGAGGAGACAAGTGCACCCATGGCATAAGCTTAATCACGCCCCAAGAGTAAATTGAAATCTAAGGGGCTTGGAACAACCATCATGTTGATACGGAAATTTTTCCCTCCCAAAGTGATCGGCAACTTTGGAAGGATCCCTAATGGTTGACTAGTTCCTTTGTTAAAAGCCAACAGATTCTGCGTAACAGGCATAAGCAGTGGAGAATAAAAATCTTGCCAAGAAGTTGAAGAAAGAAAACTAACAAACGTGCCTTCATCTATAATTTTGCTGGGTATGGCCACATCAAAGGTCTGTACCGTGATCTCAAAAGGCACATAAGAAGGAAGGTGATATCCTGCAAATCGACTCCAATCGAAGGAAGCAATCAAACTACTTGGAGGGGGTACCATTGAAATGAGATGGCCTTCCACTGGTGTTACGGGAGCAAGATGAGCATCCTCCTGTACCTCAGTTATGGGAGTAGGAAGAGCAACTTCTTAAGTCACATGGATGGGAGGATCTTTCTCCAATTCCGATGAATATAAAGAAACAAGAAGAACTTGAGGGGGATGAGATCCACTCTCAATAGAAAAGACCTGATGAACCATAGGAAAAATCAGATTGATCGATTTCACGACCAATGATTGGTCAGGAATAGATTTGTGAATTTTAATTTCCAAGGGAACCGAATCGACCAAGGATGACTCATGACCAATCGTTGAATCAACTAGCAGGGGACTCAAATAGAGATTTTGGTAACCAACAGGAAGGCAAGGTGCAGAAAATGTACGGTTTCCCAACACTCTTGTGGCTTCATCCATGTACGGAAAAAGGTGAATGGGATGATTCCCTTCACACAACTTACAGGGATTAGTGATCTTACCCTGTTTCTTATGATTCTTATCATTGCTAGTCAAAGATGTGCCACCAATACGACTTCCAGAAGCCAAAGGCAATGGCGAAAAACCATCAAACCATGCTTCAAGTACCTTGGAAATGCCAGGGCAGTCTCGAAGAAGGTGGTCACCTTTGCAAAAGATGCAAGGGAATTTGAATTTTTCGTGGAAGGTTGGGTGGTTTATCAATGGAAGGTTCCTGAGGCGTGATAGCCGCAAATATGGCCTCTCTCTTATTTGACTTCTTCTTCTTCTTCTTAGCCACCTGGTTACTAGAATCCAGACTTTCACCAGGAGATGTAGAAGAGGAGGACGAAGAAATAGGTGAAGAAGGGGAGAGGTCCACCTTAGGATCAACAGGGTGTTATTCAGGTGGAGGAGATGGTTGTATAGTGGGCGGAACATTTGAGACCATAGAGGTCGAGAATAATCAAATAGGAAACCCAACAGTTAACTCAGGAAGGGATAATGTTGCCATATGAGGAGCACCAACATTCCCAAAAGCAGGAAAAGGACCAGGATTCCCTTCAGAGGATTTTACTTGGTTGGTAAACTCCAGAAATTTTTCCATTGGAAACAATCGTAAAACAAAATGGTAAGGAAGATAACTTTAACCAGGAATATTTCATGGGCAGTTAATATTTTAAGACATTGAAACTAAACTCTATCGTTTCATATTTTAAGAGTCGAGAAACAAGAAAAAGGTGACTCTATCACTTTCAAGTTGAAACGAGCATGAAAGGACAAGAGATTGATGATATTTTCCTTTTAAAGGAGTCACGAAAAGATCAAAATGACTACTCAGGTAATCTAGGCAAGAGGGTGTACCAAGTTTCCATGAACTGCCATATACGCCTTGGTGATCAAATGAAAGATAAATGACCAAGGACTTGACGTACGTGCAGGTAGTCTCCCTGAATGTTGTGTTTGGTGTATCATGATTACAAGGTGGCAGACTCGGCTTCCTATGGATAAAGGATTTAAACCTATGAGGGTCTCCCTTTATATACGCGACGGTATGGGGACCACAAGTCCATACTAGCGTTTTCTGAAGCCAGGTGGCGAACGACAACTACTAGGTTTAATGACGCTGGAACACGTCACTAGCCTAGACCTCTAAAATGTTTGCGTTAGGTTCCAATGCTTCCTTATATTATTTGAATTGATTTTAGGGTTGAACTTGACTTAATTTTCATTTTCAAGGCCCTACCGAATGGAGTCTCAAATTCCTAAATGCACACTACATGCAAAAGAACATCATTTCCGTTCGATGAATGCTAACTAAGAGAAGGATAAAGATCTTTAAAAAATTAACAATCAATGAAAACACAAGAAGAAGTTCACTAATGCATCTAATACAACCAAACAAGAAATGAAAAACTCTTTCCTAGTTCACTAAGAGCTAGTTACGCAAAAGAAATTTTCATTTTCGATCCAAACGAAAGAATGCAATTTTTTCTTGTTTTTTAGATGAATGAAGCACACGATGCACTATTATACTAAAAATAAATTCAAACACTATTTTTGAGCACTATGAATGTAAAGATCTAAAATGAATAAATCAAATGCAATACAAACATTAAAACACACTCAAACCAATGACGCACTCTTTCAAGCAAACCAAAATCTTTCAAAACCGATCCAAACGAGCAATGTGATATATTCTCGAAGTGAAGAAATGAAAATTTAAATGAAAATGCAAGCGATCATTTGACAAGCCAAAGACACAAAGGATCAAGAAGGACTAACGCAATCGACCAGCGAATTGATATGATAGAGATCAAAGTGACTCGAATTCAACTCAGGAGGCTCAGTGAGGAGAAGGCCGAACAAACAACACAAGACCTAGAAACCCTAGGGCTATAAAAATTCACTGATGAGATAACAGACAAAAAACTGAGAAGAACAAGCCTACAAAGTCAAAACAATCCCAAAAGATGAATTTCAAATCTAAGAAACAACCCAGAGCCAAGAATGTAATATTCCCAAATGGAAATAGCAGAAATATAGTGCATAAAATGTAAGCAGCAACAAGTATTTAACACATGAAATAATAAGATCAATATAAAGTCATGTTATTGATCATATATGCAGCAAATAATTACAAAACAATGAGGCACCAATCATAGAATGTGATCACACAAGCCTCCAATACATAAACAATCTCAAAAATGAGATGTTGCTGCAACACAAAATGTTGGAGAACTGCTATAGCGCAGTCATATTAGACATAAATACAGATGAAGATGATACACTTATATAAAAATACTGATATAGACCCCAATATAATTTCAACATATAGATCTGGGCACTAGATCAGCTTT
Organism: Pinus albicaulis; assembly: GCA_034641835.2. Lineage (NCBI taxonomy): Eukaryota > Viridiplantae > Streptophyta > Pinopsida > Pinales > Pinaceae > Pinus > Pinus albicaulis. The sequence goes on from CM076583.1 coordinate 44,052,375, forward strand.
CCAAGACAACCCAAGAGGGTTTCCAGAAAATGCACACAATGTGCTAATGTAAGTTGCAACCCTAGGGCTGAAGATATGTTGCAACCACTGAAATGAGAAGATATGGCTCAAGCTGATGTAGATAACTATAGATCTGCTCCAATAGATCCTCCGGATGAAATTATGACTCATCCACTGAAGAAATCACCTCCCAAAACAACCACTGTAACTACCCCTGCAACTCCTCCCTAAAATAGCACAGTTCTGGATTGAAACTGCGCTGTAGGGGATAAATTCTCCTTGCCCTTGTGCCAAATGTGTCAATAAATCCCAAGAGGCTTTTTTACAGGCCTCCCAATGGATGGAAACCTTCCTCCACTGAAAAAATAGCTCTGAAGACACCTGATCTAATTCTCCACTGATGCACCCTGCAACACAGCACCATATCCTGCAAAAACTGCGCTGATGAAGAAATTTGTAGCTTGGCCTGAAAACCTAAATGTGGAAATGAAATTAAATGCTCTTCCAAGAGGCCTCTCGAGGAAAGAGGTTGGATTCCCGCTCGGGAACACCTGGTGCTAAACATCACAGCAATCTCAACTTAAAACCTAAATAATGCAAGAAGTCTAAATAGACCACATACAAAATAATAATCCAAAAACATAACCTCATATGGCTACCATCCTCTTCCTTATATAGATTATGATCCTCCTTGCCCTTAGCCCCACTCAATTAGGTCATTTCCTCCTTGCAATCCATCTCCTTCCAAAACTGCGTTATTTCTCATTTAATGTCCACTCCTCCATAACAGCGTTGTTGACTTGCTCAAAGTTGACATGTTCAACATGATCCAACCCCTATTCGTACTCAAAGGTTCTTAATTTAGCTTCTTATAAGGTATCCTTTCACACTTGAAGTGTTTTTATTGCTTCTAAGGAGATCTATGGGCCTCCCCACCCATTTATTCACCTACCTAGTGACAAAATGATCTATAATATTCCATTTAGCTAAAAGCTAAATTTCAGGAATATTACAAAGAACTACTAACCAAAGACTCAGAAAGAAGGTCAAACCAAATCCTACAGGATTCGACGTGACTATTAGGCGGTAATCCACGCCCAACAGGGGTTGGCGCTACTGTAACAAAAGCAACAAGTGGCAATTGGTGCGACTATTCAAAGAGAAAACGCGCCAAGCCGAAAAACTATGGGAAAAGGAGAAAACCAAAGAGCAGAAGTCAATCTTGACACTCTGGAGCGAAACAGGAGGATTCAAAATGGTCAAGCGATCCAGGCAAGGCAGAGAAGCAATCAAACGACCGAAGTCAACTAGACAAGGCAAACTCTCAATCAAACAATGAGACGACAAACTCATACTGATCCCCAATGGAGTCACAAATTTGTTGTGTAGGTAAATCCTCTCTGCAGACAGAGATGATCCCTCTAGCCCTATAGTGGGTCTAGTAACAAGAGGACATGCTAATGTGCTAGTTCCTAGTTAACGAATTGAACGAGTTGGGATAGAATGTCCTACTTTTAGTCCAACGTGATCGATGTAGTTGCAGCAGAGGTCTCCCGGTCCTTGTCCCGACACGTATTAGGGGAATTTTGAGGTCTAAAATGGGCCTCCTAAGGAAATTATAAAATAATAGTGGAAAAAATCAAATAAGATTTGATGACATCATCAAATTTTAGAGGGAAAATGAAAAAGCTACTTTTTCAACTCATATTTTCAACTTATCTCCCAAAGTTTTTACTCAAATTTCGAGCGGGAGTACTCATTGGATGCGAAATTTAATTCCTCATCCAAGGAGTACCCATGTTGCATACTTTCTATGGGTACTACTGCACGAAAAATGAGAAATACATAAAAAACGTGATTACAATCACGTTTTTTATGTATTTCTCATTTTTCGTGTAGTAGAGTTCATCGAAAGTACGCAACATGCGTACTCCTTGGATGAGGAATTAAATTTTGCATCCAACAAGTACTCCCACTCGAAATTTGAGTAAACATTTTGGGAGATAAGTTGAAAATACGAGTTGAAAAAGTAGTTTTATTATTTTATTATTTTTTAATATTTTTACCCTTTTATTTAAAAAATGGTAAATCATCCCCCATGGTTGAAATCATCATCTTGAATCCTATTGGTTGTTATAAAGTTTATTTTTTTTGTACATTTTTCTTAGGAGGCCCATTTTAGACCTCAAATTTCCCCTAATGGTCGCGATCCTCCAGCAATAGTATTTGGGTGCTTGCCAAAAGATCAAAGGACGAAAGCAACATACATGATAATAATTTCATTCATAACTAGCTAATCAGTCAAGGAAGATTAATCATATTTCATAATGTAAATCACATCAACACAAGATGAGAACAAGAACACCAGTCACGTATATATTAAGAGAAAGAAAGAGATTACAACCGGAGCCTTGACGTCATAGCCTCCTTTAGTGGGTCCAGTCAAAGTGCGTCTTGAGCATTTTTCAGGGAATTTGGGTCTAGCAAGGCAAAAGACTAAGCTCTCTCTCGACAAAGTTCTCTCTCTCTGCTCTATCTCACCAAGATGTTCAGCAATTCAGCTATAATGGTTTAGCTAGTTACATCAATGGGAGATAGATTTATTTATAGAGGGAGAGGAGGAGGTTGGGATCCCTCAAATGGTGGAAGGGAGGCCTTATCCTTTGGGAGGTTCCCCCAAAAGATGGAAATAAGAGGCCAAAGGAAGGTGTTCGTGGTTATGCAGGCGAACAACCCAAGCTGACTCGCTCACGAAGTAGTTAGCACGGAATATTCACCTCTATATTTAAAAAACATTCCAAAAACATCTTGGCATGGGTAACTCACTGGGATAGAGTGCCAATGGGCATGGGGCCCAGTGTTAACTTCCTTCATTGGTGCGAGTACATAGCGACTTGTTGCGCCAACCCAAAAACATGTGTTTCTGATGGTCTTCTCAGGGGAAAGTTAACAAAGGAAATGTTCTCCTCATGGCAAGGGATGCAATGATGGTCTTTGCAAGGCATGAAACTTCATATAAGTCATGTGATTGGTCCTCCAATGTGAGGGACGGGGATTTCAGGGATGGTTACAAAATGTTTTGTAACATCTCTCCTTTATTTTCATGTCATTTCCGAAATATTGAAAAATACAAAAAAATCTGATTTTCATGCCTTGTAGGATTAGGAATACTCAAAGACAAATCTTACCTAAAACCCCCACATCACCTCCTTTCCACCCTTCACTCTTCTTCAATGGCAGTGAGATTGAACCCCCTATAGGAGAGCCTTCTGAATACTTTGAAGATCCTATTGGGGAAGAAGAATAAGACCTTTTTTCAACTGAGGGACCTAATTCACCTATCTTAACCATGGATGGGATCCAGAGAGCCTTTCCCATAAGAGAGGCAGATGGGGAAACTAATATGAAAAACATTAGCCCCTCAAATCTCCCACACTTTCATGGACTTACCTCTGAGGACCCTGGCACATTCATGTTTGAATTTTTGTTGTTTTTAGGACTTATGACTACATCTCTGATGATCATAAGCTGAAGCTATTCCCATCCACCCTTAAGGATGCAGCCTTGCACTGGTTCATGGGTCTTATTGGGGATAGCATCACTACCTGGGCACAAATGGAAGAGACCTTCAACAGCAAATGAAAATACTTTTGTAGATCCAAGGAAACTAAGGATGAAATATTTAGGATGACTCTAGGACCTAATGAATCCCTAGAGAACTATGAAGATGGTTTCAATTAAAATATAAGAGAGCCAATTGTACTCTTGGTCCTGAATCACTTAAACTTGTAATTCTTCTAGGGATCAGTGAAGAGATGATAGAAACCTTTAATATGCTATCAGGAGGAGATATCTACCAACAACCCTATGAAATAATCAAAACTGTCTTCCAGAACCATTCTAGGGCATTTAGGAAGAAGGGCAGAGCTATCCAAAGTACATCCAATACCCCTTCCTATTCCACCTTCATAAAACATGAGATTAGAAACATGCTAGAGGACTTCAACAGTGACATGGTCTACACCTTTGCTTTGCAAATGGACACAATGTAGGCCAAAAGGAATCAAGAGGAAGCAGAGAGAGCCCTGGCCATATTTTGTCCTAGATGTACTAGGAAGCACCCAAGAAATGAATTTCCATTGAATGTCATAGAGGTTTGCTTAGTCTGTGAGGAGAATCATGCCATAGAACAGTGTCCCTCCTTACCTGGACTTAAGGCCGTATATCAAGGTGGGGAAGAAATGCTAGAGAAACTATGTTTCATAAACCAGAGAAGGCCTTAAGACCCTTGGCCATATCAACAAGGTATGCAAGGTACACCTTACTCTTATTATCACAAAAATCAAAGTGCACCCATGAATCCTTTGTACACCCCCACTCCTCCATCCTGGTCTACACCTCCTATTTGGCCTTACAACCCTTCATATCATCCTCAGCCAGTAAACCAACCATTCCAGTAACATCTTCCACAACAACCCTAGTGGAACAATCCATCCCAAGGGTGGAGGCCTCAAAAAAATCAACCACCTGCTCTAATTCCTCCACCCCAACCTCAACCTCAGATTACTCATGTTGCTACACTTAGGCTACCTATACCTGCACAACCTAATCTAAACCCGAACAACAGGCAAACATAGCGAGCTCCTAGTGGAGAAACATCTTATCCAGCTTATATTGTGGAGATATAGGAGGTTAATATCAGGTCGGGAAGAGTACTCCCAAACAACTATCCTCCATCTCCACTTGTATAGGTTGAGGAGGAAAATGAAGAAGGTAACACTCACATCCAACAACCTCCTTTTCCTGAGTGGTTGATCCACCCAAGTCAGCACACCCCAGAGGCGACTGAACTCCTAGGAGAATTGGAAAATTTGTGTGTAAAGATACCACTTCTCCAGGCCATTAAGGATGTCCCTATCTACAATAGTCTCATCAAAGAAAAGTGCTTCAATAAACCTGGGAGAAGGAAGAGAGACACCCTCACCATCAATGTGGTAGGACAATTGTCTGACCTAATGTTGGGAAGGATGATATTTCCAAAGTACCTAGACCCTGGTAATCCAGTTTTTGATGTGCATATAAATGGTGTCATAGTCCCCAAAACTCTGATTGATTTAGGGGCTCCCATCAATGTCATGAACAAGGAAACTATGTTGAAACTTAATCTCCAAGGGATTTTGAGGAAAACCATAACAGTTCTGCAACTTGCAGATTGGTCCACAATAACTCTGGAAGGAATTGTTGAGGATGTTATGGTTACCATTGAATCTTGGGAGTATCCTATATATTTCTTGGTCCTGCAACCAAAAACCAAGTTCAATGGTTATCCTCTCATCTTAGGGATACCTTGGTTAGCCATTGCAGATTCTTATATTAGTTGTCGGGTCAAAAACATGACTATTAAAAATGGGCCTTTGCCTAAACACCTAGTGTTATATCCTCCAGCCCAGCCTTCCATCGATCATGATATCCCTATATGGTTGGAGGATGAAGAAGATGAGTTATATAACACTACCCCTATGTGTACCATAGATGTTATTATTAGAGGGGGGAAGTTTGATGAATATGAATTCATTGACCATGCCATTCAAAACTAGTTCTCCACTAACATTCCTCTCAAAGCCTTAGTCAAAGAGTATGAAAGCCAACCTTGGATGGAAGTGCACTCAGTTGCATCAACCTCTGAATCCACCAAGGCTATTGAGTTTTGCCCATCCAGATCTCTGAAAATCAACCCAAACCTCTCGAATGAAGAAGAGAAGCAGCTATGCCAGCTTTTGAAAGAGAATCTAGGTGTGTCCTTCTTTCACTCTTCATTCTCATCTTGTCCTAAAGATGGATCCCCATTGGGATTTGAAACGTCGACCAATGTTTTTTTATACTATGGATAATATGGAGATTTTTGTAATGAATGACAACCACAGAAGCCTAAAAAACATAATAATCTAGGTGCATTTGCTTGGGATTACAAAGACATGAAAGGGGTGCATCCTTCAGTGTGCAAACATCATATTTACATCAAAGAAGGATGCAAACCTGTGAGACAACCCCAAAGAAGGATGAACCCCGCTCTTAAGGATATAGTCAAAGAAGAGCTGCAGAAACTGTTGGATGTGGGGTCCATATATCCTATATCCGATAGTGAGTGGGTATCTCCTCTTGTCCTAGTCCCAAAGAAGAATGGGAAGTGGAAAATTTGTGTTGATTATCAAGAACTTAACAAAGCCGCCAAGAAAGACCATTTACCTTTTCCCTTTATAAACCAAGCCCTGGATGGCCTTACGGGGAAGAAGTTATTTTCCTTCTTAGATGGGTTCAGTGGGTACAATCAAATTCAAATTAGCCCTGAAGACCAGGATAAGACTACTTTCACCTTCCCTTGGGTACCTTCACTTATAGAGTCTTACCTTTTGGGTTGTGCAATGCCCAAAATACCTTCCAAAGAGCTGTCCTGAGCATCTTTTCTGAGTTAGTCCATGACTATGTCGAAATATACATGGATTATTTCACACCATATGGGGATGACTTCTAGGAATCTCTCTCCAATTTGGGTAAATAACTAAGAAGGTGCATTGAGATGCATCTCTCCTTAAGCCTAGAAAAGTGTGAATTCCTTAAGGGAGCAGGAGTTGTATTAGGACACTCCATATCCCAAGCAGGAATACAGGTAGACCCAAACAAAATCGCTATCATAAAAAGGGTAACTGCTCCTCAAAAATAGAAAGATGTTAGGAGTTTCTTAGGCTTAGTTGGTTACTATAGAAGGTTCATCAAATATTTCAACAAGATGGCTTCGCCATTATTTGGGTTACTAGCCAAAGATTCTGAGTTTATTTGGTCTGGTCCTTTTCAAGAGGCTTTCGAGCTCATTAAGGGAAATTTTACTATTTCCCCCACTCTCTGAGGTCTAAATTGGACTCTTCCTTTCCACATCAACACTGATACATATGACAAAGTTGTAAGGGTAGCATTAGGACAACTAGAGTACAGAATCCCTTATGTAATTTATTTCATCACCAAGAACTTGTCTAAGGTCGAACTAAATTACACTATTACTGAGAAGGAGATGTTAGCCATTGTCCATGCTTTGAAAAAATTCTGGCATTATGTGACTAGATATCAGACCTTTGTTCACACTGACCATGCAACCATCAAGTATTTAATGAAAAAACTAGATGTTAATGCTAGGATAATTAGATGGTTGTTACTTTTTGTTACATAATATTTTATCACCATCCCTTTAATTCCCATCCCGAACATTGGAGGACCATTTTAGTGACTTTTGTGTATTGTCATAAATTACCATAAATTTCATTGCATCACTTGGCCTGTCAAGAACATATTCTCTGTTGATCATTCCTCAAGCAAACCTTCAAAAACATATGATTCTAGGTTGGCACTGGTAATAAGTTATGGCCTTGCACCCATGAAGAAATTAGCACAGAGCCTCGCACCCATTGGCACTCTATCTCAAAAGGGCACCCGCGCTGAGCTGCTTTTGGAAATCTATTTAAAAGAGAAACAAAGCTTCTATGCTTAATAGTTTCATGAGAAAAGTCATCATGGTTTTTTCGATTGAATCAAGTCAAGTTTCTCCCTTTGGTTTATTATTTCCTACAAATGTGCAACTCCCCAAAGGGATAGACCTCTCCTCCACCTTATCTAGAATCCCAAAACCCCTTCTCCTCTCCTATAAATCATTCTTCCTCACATTGATTCAACTAGTTGAACAGTCATTAGTTAGAGCTGGTGTGTTGGAGAAAGCAAAGAAGGATCCATCGTTGAGAGAGAGTTTAAGCCCATTGCCTCATCAAGTTGAATGACGAACGAATGCTTGAGATGTGCCCAACTGAACCCATCAAAAGAGATATGCAACATCAAGGCATAAAGTTGTAAACTTAATTTTCATATATCAATAATACATGACTAGTTTTTGGTTCCAACATTGTTCTCATTTACTTGCAAAGCGTTTAACTCTCCTTGACCAGTTGAATAGTTATAGATGAATGTATATGCTTGTATGATGTCATCATTTGCTTGATCTCTGTTCAGGTGCATGGAGATCATTAGTAATGGAGCACAAGTCGTGAAGATAAAGATCAAAATATCGCTACTGTGTGTCACAATAAGAGCATTGGACCGAGGGAGGATATCTATCCTGGTCCATCTTTCATTTACAAACTAGGAACTTAGGAATTCAGCATGTTCCCTTGTTGCTAGACCCACCCTAGGGCTAGAGGGATCGCCTTTGTCCATAGAATGGATTTTCCTTCTCAACAAGTTAGCAACCATACTGGGGATCAGTGTGTCTATTGTCTCTCATTGTTCGTTCAGATTTTTTTTGTATGTCCAACTTTGGTCATATTTCCATTTCTCTGATTTGTTTTGTTTATTTGATTGTTTCAAGCCACTCCACCTATTCTCAGAGTGATAATCATGTCTTTCCTCAGCTGCCTTTTCTCCTTTCTTGGGTTTCCTTACTCGGCACTACTTCTTTCCTGACAGTCGTGACGATTAGTGCGGGTTTCCTTTGTCACAAGTACGATTTCCCCTGTTCAGCAAAGATTATTGTTGAACAGTAACGCTGAATCCTGTAGGTTTGGTTTTTAGGCTCCTTTTCTAAGTTTTCATTGCATCTTACCCTCTGGTTTGGTTTTTTCTCACTGGATTACTCCACTTGGATTGTTTTTTACTACCTTGTCTCTTTCATTTCAGTTGATCACATCTCATTTTATCAGTGTGGCTTTTCATCCTAGGGTTTCTAGGTGTATTTGATTGCTTGTTTTTCCACATGTTTGCTGAGCTTCTGAGCTGTGTATGAGTCAATTTATTCATTCATATTTTCAGCTTATTGTCTGATTTCTTGGTCTTTTCTTTCGATTCTACGCGTAGTAGGATTGTCGAACTGTCATCTTGGTGTCTATTTGAACCTCCATCTATCACCTTGAGCATAGATCACATTTCTCATTGAGTCGATTTGAATGTCCTTTTTCTGCATGAAGAATACATATCTGGTTTTGAGTGTGTTTTACATTCGCTTTGGATTGGTCTCTTTGTGTTTTGATAATTTCATTTGGGTTGCTCAAAGCTAGTGTTTGTTTTGTCCTTTTGGTGTAACGTTGCATTATTTCTCCTCATTCATACGACAGAAAAAAATTTGCATTTTTTCTCTTTGTTTGAAAATCAAAGGTATTATTTTGCATTATTAAGTTTCTTCTTCATTAGAAAGTGAAAACAAGAGAAGCATTTTTTGTTTTCTACTTTGGTTGTGTTAGTAGAATTAGGAAAAGTCATTCTTGCATTTGATTGATTGATGCTTTGTTATGAACCTCTATCCCTCTCTTAGCTATTTTTTCATCGAATTGAAATGATGTTCTTTTGCTCATATAATTGCGCATTAGATATTTGAGATTACATTCGGTAAGGCCTTGAAAAGGAAACATAATTTCAAGATAAATTTTAAAATGAAATCAATCAACCTAAGGAAGCATTGCAACTTAATGCTCACACTTAGATGTCTAGGCTAGTGACGTGTTCTGGCGTCGTTAAACCTAGCAGCTGTCACTTGTCATATGGCATTAGACAATGCTAGTACGAACTTGTACTCCCCATAAAATCACGTATATAAAGGGAGACCCTCATAGGTTGCAATCCTTTATCCATAGGAAGTCGAGTCTGTCGCCTGTAATTGTGATACACCAAACACATGATTCGGGGAGACTTTCTGCACGTACGTTAAGTCCTTGGTCATTTCTCTTTCATTTGATCACCAAGGTGTATATTGTAGTTCACGGGAGCTTGGTACACCCTCTTTCTTAGATTTCCTGGGTATTCATTTTTATATTTTCATGACTCTTTGAAATTTGAAAAGATCGTCAAGCACTTGTCCTTTTGATCTTGTCCAAATTGAAAGTGACTAGAGTCACCTTTTGTCCTTTTCTCAACTCTTAAAACATGAAAAGGAAGAGTTTTTTTTTAGTGTCATAAAATTAATTACCCATGATCACACGCCCTTTAAGATATTTTCTTGGCTATTTCATGAGTAATTCCTTAGTGATTGGTTTTAAAGCCTCGGATTGATTATCTATTTTCTCTCTTATTTTTTGGAAAAAGTCATGGTGGCGGAACCACCAATTTCACCGTCCTCTTCATTACCTCACAGTGAAGAATCTCTTCTCGAATTTTCTTCAGAGACACCTCAGTCTATTGGGACCCTAGGTTACTAGCGTGTCATTATTCTAAGTGTTCAACCTCTTGCCACTCGATCTCCCCCTGAGGAACCATTTCGTATCAATTGGCAGCCTCTAGACGCTTGGGCCTTTTTAAGGGAAGATCCCTCGCAACCACCTGCATCACCATTAACACGTGCTTTACTTACCACTGTTCATCGCCTTTTCATTGAAAGCATGTTTTCATCTGACATGGATGCCACGAGTCTTATTAGTAGTGAAGAGACTTATTTTTCTACGGGAGAATATCAGTTCCCTCTAGAGAATTTTCCTTATGTCTCGGGTCAGCCTTCCTCTTAGCCTTCATCTCTCACTGTTGGTTATCGTTCTTTGGGTTAGATGATTTATGGTGTTACATCTTTGTATCAGAATCTGTTATGGTCAAGTACAACGGCTCCTTCGGTGGGGTCATTCATGTTAGTTCCATCCTCTTCGACTACCATTGTTTTGATGGTGGTTACGTCTGTCCCAACCCAACCCACTGTTTGTGTGGCCTCCTCCACACCATTCGCTAGTGTGATTCCATCGTTTCCACCGTCTTCTATTGTTAGTGGAACACTATCTAATGCTTTTTTTATGCCTGTTGGACACGATGTGAGTGGATCATAGCCTATCGTATCGGGGGTCCATCAACTTATTGGTAGTGCACCTATCTCCTATTGTTGGGGCCCTTTTTTTGAATTTTGAATAAAGAACAGATTTTGGGTTGCAGATCGACACATGGAAGGTGCAAAAACGGTAGGTAGGGGAGCCGCCAAGGTTGCAGAAGAACAGGAGATAGCTAATGAGGCTTACGAAGATAAGTGCAGACGAAGAGAAGATATGGTAGAGAACAAATAGCGAAACTCATAGGCAATAGAAAGAAGTCGAAAGTAGCTGAAGAAGAACACAAGAGGAACTAGCAATTGCGATGGAGGGTGAATAAATAGGCCGTCACCCATCCAAAAAGGAGATCATGCATGGATACAGAGGGATTGAGGAGGATCAAGCCGACGCTGCAAAAGAGCTCTATCCTGAGCTCGATATCCTTGTAATTCCTAGGCTTCTATTGATCTATCATGGCTGTATTATCTATCTCTCTGTCCTATGGGACGTCTGTAACAGAAATGTAAGCTCTTCATGTTGAGAAATGTAACTGTGGATCCAACAGAAGGTTATTAATATACTTGCAATTTGTTGTCTTGTTATATGACTTACATGCATGCATGATGTCTGTGGTACCTTAAAATTTTATTTTCTTAGTATCTGCACAATGTTCTGAGACGCTATTCTATGTATGATGTTATGTATGAAAATGATTCGATGTTAACTTCAAGTTGTGGATCCATCTACCACTACCGATCTGTTCCCTTTCTGCATGTGGTCGTGGCACGCCTTGGATGAGACTCTCTGCTCTTCGGAGTAGGGTGAAAATGCTGGCGTGGTTCTAGACTACAGCAAACTCCTTTATTGGCCCCAATTCCTGAACTTGGGTCTTGCCCGTGAGACCTGTTTTCTCGCCAACAAATGGTTTCGTTGCCGGGACCCTAAACTTCATTAGGGGAACTAGATCATGGTATCAAGGATATTTGAAGGATAAATACAGAGATGGTGGGATAACCACCTGGACCAGTTTATAGCTCAGCAAGCAAAGCTGAAGAATCAAAAGGAGAAGGTGCTCAAGGATCTAGTCCTTTTCTCGGATTCCACTAGTGATACCTACGAGATCCTCTAGGGAAAATTCCCTAGCGACCTCTATAATTGGTTGCAGAGGTTGTAGACCAAGGTGACTAAGGAAAAATCATGAAATATTACCTACAAGTGGGTGCATGGAGATCTGGTAGCCTTGCATCAGCTGGATACTGAGTTGACCTGCACTGTAGATTTCTGGGTAGAGTCTACCTTGGACGGGTATATTGTGGAGTTTGTTGCATAATGCTACCAGTCCTTCTCCAGAGCTGAGGATATCTTCTGATCCGGGCTAAGAGGGAAGTTGCTTAAGGAAATTCCATTGTGGATTAAGGCCCTGATGGTGGACGAAGGGTTGATGGAATTCCAGAAATCGAGCATGGAAGCGTAAACCTCCAGTGCTGGGGGAAGGGCCTGAGGGGAAAATTCTACGTGAAATGTGAAGCGAGGGAGTGGGGGAATGGATGCTGGGACCGCAAGGAGGTTGAGGGAGCGACGTGCACATCGGAGGGCACAAATCATCGAAAGGTGGTGAGAAAGGGTGATGCGGGAGTTGAAACGACGAGGGAGTAATAGGAAGGATCAAGAGGAGGCGCCTCAGAGGATAGTGGATATGGAAGGCCAGGTGGGTCCCTAGGAGATGGAAGGGACCATTTTGGGAGTGCGGCGGGTGCATGGGAGCCCAGCCAGGAGGAAGAGGGAGATGATGTCTGATGAAGAAGATGCAGATGTGCGGCCCAAAGAACGTTCCGATGGCGAGTGGTGCATCACGATGCAGCAGTTATTCCAAGAACGGATGGAATTCATATCTCTAGGTATTCCTACTTCCCAAAGTTTGAATGGAAAGGATCCCTACCTTCCCCTAGTACTCTATAAACCTTTAAGTGATATTTTCATTAAGTTACAAGAGTTGAATCGATTGCATAGCAGTCCATTGTCAGCAGTGACACATGCTAATAGTAGCATTACTGGTAGTATAGCAATTACTAGTTGTATAATTACACAACCAGGACCTGGAGGGTTCATTCTAGTCACACCTCCGCAAGTGAATATGGCAGGGTCATTCACTCGGTACCCAGAATTTTCTGGCCGGGGTAACGACGATGTGGAACAACACTGGTACCTCTGTGAAGCCATATGGAGGGCTCAGAAGATGCCAGATGCAGGAAAGCTAATAGAATTCCAAACCACGTTGAGGGAAAGGGCATTTCACTAGTTCATAAAGTGGTCAGAGGCCCACCCGAATCCAGCAATTGCAGACATCAAGCGAGATTTTTTCTAAGAATTTAAGCTTCCCCAAACAGACCAGCAAGGTTTGTCCGAACTATGGGAGATCAAGCAGAGAGAAGGAGAGACTGTGTGGGAGTTGATGCGCAGGCTCAAAGATGCGATCGGGAAACTCAGCTACCTGATCGACCCAAACCATCAGAGGGACTGGTTCATCAAGGCTCTGCTTCCCTTGACATGAATCCCCCTCACCCAGCAAAAGATTGACAACTTGCAGGATGCTTTGGAATAGGCTATGAAGATAGAGGAAATGGTGGGCTATCCTTAGGAATATAGGGGAGGGCTGGCCCCACAGGACCCCTCCCTACTGGGACTGCAACATCAGATTGCCAATCTGACTAAAAAACTTAGGAGATGCAACCTATAAGACCAGCCAGGCTGAATGTCTGGTGCACACACTGCCTGGTCGAAGGGCACGTGGAAACTGAGTGTCCTCGACTGCGAAGTCCGAGCGTGAGGCCCTTAGTAGCGGTAGTAAAGGGGACTCCCCCTATCGGGGGAGGCGTGCTGATAAACCCGCAAGGGGTCTTTCTACCACAACAACCGTATGCAAGGTTCCCACCTCAACCAACCCAAGCCGCAATAGAGTATTGCGAAATTTTCTGGACGGTGGGTCATCAACCTCGGACGTGTCCGATTTTGCAGAAGTACTCCAATGTTTTGAACAATGTATTCTGTGATTTCTGTGCTTCCACGACTCACAACACCAAATAGTGCAGAGCTCTAGACGCACTGGCAAATCGATTGGACCAGCCCTCCTACAGGGTGAATGAGGCTCCCAGAGGCAGAGGAGGTGGTATGCGCGGAGGCCGCAGAGGGGGACAGGGCCCACTGAAATGCTACAAATGTGATCAGGAGGGTCACGTGGCCCGTGAATGCCCCCTACCCAGAAGATCATGTTGTTCCCAGTGCCGAGTGAACACCCACGCGACAGAGGACTGCCCTGAACTTATCAAGAAGTGGGAGGAATGAGCAAGGTAGAAGGGCATGAATCTGGTAAACATAGAACCTCGAGGGACATCAACGCCGGCCACATATAATGTAGCCATCGTGACGTGAGGAGGAAAGAAGACGGGGGAGGATGCTCGCGAAAAGGAGCCGATACGGTGATCAGGCCTGCATCCCCGAAACAACTAATCAGGCCGGAAGCACAGAAGAAATATTTCCAAGAGGTGGTAGAGACCTTTTCCTAGCTGGGGGGAGACAAAGGTATTGAGGTACCCATGAAGACCGATACCGAAGAACAGAGCGCTACGGGGGCTCTGATTGAGGAATGGCTCCACCTATTCCTCAAAATTGTTGACAACGCTTCAATGTGAGAACAGCTCAAGCATACCCTAAAGGACGTATTATAGGGGAACACAGGGCTGAGGGAATCCTCAAACACAACACCCCAATATGTACAGCAGGTCAATCGAAACAAATGAAGAATGGGAAAAGAGTTTCGGCTCAACACCCAGGTTGCAGGATTTTAGATCAGAGACACCATGCTCGACTTGGGATCTGATGTCAATATTCTGCCTCAGAAGACATGGGAGGCTCTTGGGCTACCATGACTGACTTACTCGCCAATCCAGCTTAGAATGGCAAACCAATACTGCATTGTGCTGATCGGCAGACTCGAAGATGTCAAGGTCGACATCGCAGGGGTAAAGACTTACACGGACTTTGAGGTCATTGATATTATGGGCGACAAAGATCCCTACCCTGCATTGCCAGGAATCGATTGGGATTTTGAAAACTATGCCATCATCGACCTCAAAAAGGAGTTAATGATTTTTTAAGACAAAGAGGTCTGAGTCACTCAGCCTCTTGACCCGTATCAAGGTCTGCGATATATAGAAACTGTGGATAATAGGGAGGATGCTCAGATGTTGGAAAACCTCTATCATATGACAGCAGGGAAGCAGGAGGATTATATTAACCCGATATAAACTGGCTCCGTAAGCTGGCGCAGTGTCCAGAGCTCGAATCTGGGGTCGAAACTAGCCTGGGGGGACTAGTAGCAAGGTGCGTATGAGACCAGCACAAGGAGATGTGCCAACATTTCCAGAGTCCATTTGATTGGAGCTGAGATAAGGGAGTACCCCACCTTGTATAACATGCACACAATAAATACCTTCATTGCAAGGGTGGAAGACAAGGTATTGGAGGAAAATAGGATACCACTCCTGGACGTGGAACTCTAGTCCACATTAGCCAAGTGGTGGAAAAATCACTGCAACTCTCTGTCACGGTGGAGTTGTGTGGCAGAGGCTTTAAGGGTGTGGCTCAA
Source organism: Pinus albicaulis (assembly GCA_034641835.2). Taxonomy (NCBI): domain Eukaryota; kingdom Viridiplantae; phylum Streptophyta; class Pinopsida; order Pinales; family Pinaceae; genus Pinus; species Pinus albicaulis. The sequence continues at coordinate 44,067,834 of CM076583.1, forward strand.
GGAAGACGAAAGACCTTGAAGCAAGAAAAGGTACCAAGGAACTTATGATCCGAGATCCCACCTGAAAACCTGTCAGGAGCAATGGCGAAGCGTAGGGTACTCGGAGGAGCTATGGGTACATCGGTTTTTCCACTCCTTGGATACCATCCCACATGCCTGGTACTTAGAAGAAGAAATAAAGAGAGGGACCAGTTCTTGGCAGGAGGTCGTGAACAAATTTTTTCAGTGCTTTTCATTCTAGGGGAAGACAGAGCTAGTGTCCCAAGCATTACAAGCCATAAAGGGGGTACTATTTTTCCACAATCCGGGCACCGACGGGAGGCCATTAGTACTGAATCCTGATGGCAGATGTAAGTTGGCTTGCCAATGGATTGATAACGAGCTAGAAGATGACAGTTTGGAGGACCTGAGGCACTTTTACTTTGAAGAGACGGAAGGCGAGCGGAACATCAAAGAAGAGCCTACCACTGACGGATTCCATCTACTCCCACTGAAGACAAAGAAGCTAAACATCGGCACAGAGGAAAAACCCAAACTGGCTACAGTTGGGGACTACTAGGATGAGGAGATGACAAAGGAAATTTTCAGCCTCCTCCAGGAATACGAAGACCTATTCCCTTCATCGGTTGTGGATTTGAAAGGCATCAAAGGGGACCTCGGAGAAATGTGAATTGTGCTGAGACCGGACACCATGCTCGTGAAGCATCGACCTTACCAGTTGAACCTGCAGATCAAGGAAAATGTCAAGCTGGAGATCGATAAAATGCTGACGGCAGGTCTAATCTTCCCTATGGAAGAAGCAGAGTGGGTGATTCCCATCGTCATTCAAAATAATAAGGACAAGTCATAAATCCACGTCTGTGTGGACTACCAAAGTTTGAACAACACCTGCATCCATGACCCATTTCCCACCCCATTCAGCGACAAAGTGTTGGACAATGTTGCGGGAAATGAGGCCTACTCCTTCGCTAATGGATTCTCATGCTACCATCAGGTGCGCATTGTGGAAGAGGACAAGACAAAAACGACGTTCACCACCAAGAGGGGGTCTTTTGCATATCATGTGATGTCGTTCGGGTTGAAGAACGCCCCTGCTGTGTTTTCTAGGATTATCACAGCTGCTTTCCAGGAATACATTAATAAGTTCCTGGAAGTCTACATGGACGCTTGGACCGTCTACAGTTTGCTGAAAGACCACGCCACCCTGCTACGCATCATGTTTGATCGGTGTTGACAATTGCAAATTTCCTTGAACCTGAATAAATTCATCTTTGTGATTCCCTTCGGAACGCTCCTAGGACATGTGGTGTGCAGGCAAGGGGTCTATGTCGACCCCACCAAGGTAGCAGTGAGAATCCACATGGAAGCCCCAGAAACGGTGAAGCAGTTGAGGTCAATGCTAGGGCACACGAGTTATTACAGACGGTTCATCAGGAACTATGCAAAGATCACTGCTCCTTTGGAAAAGTTACTAAGAAAGTCAGAGGTGTTCCAGTGGACAGATGACTGTAAGATGGCCCTTGACACTCTAAAGGAGAAGCTGGCAACTGCACCCATTCTATTCCATCCAGATTGGGATAAGCAGTTCCATGTGCATATCGATGCTTCTGGTATTGCGCTTGGGGTTGTCTTGGCGCAACCAGGGGAGATGACAGTTGACCACCTAGTCTACTTTGCCAGCCACAAACTGTCTAATCCGGAGCAGAATTACACCACCACAGAGAGGGAGGCCCTTGCAATGGTGTACTCAATCCAGAATTTCTGCCACTATATCCTAGGAGGTAAGTTTAAGTTCTTTACTGATCACTCCACATTGAAGTACCTAGTCAATAAGCTCGTTTTGGAAGGGCGGATATGCCAATGGCTTCTACTCTTTCAATAATTCACCTTCGAAGTGATTTTCAAGCCCGAGAGGTTGAACGTTGGGCCCGATCACTTATCCAGTTTGGAGACGGGGGAGAACGAGGGCTCTCTCGATGATCAGCTACCTGATGTTGATCTTTTCTGGGTAGAAGCCATACCAGATTATTTGGTCGACACCGCAACTTACCTAACCATGGGGCAGTGCCCTCAACACTACACTATGATCCATAAACAACACCTGGTCATCCACACCGCTGAATATCAACTGATTGCAGGGCAATTGTATAAATTGGGCCTTGATGAGATTCTGCGAAGGTGTGTCCTCGACCATGAACGTGAAGCCGTGCTGTGGGAGTGCCATAGCGGCATTGCGAGAGGACACGTGGGGCCGAAACCCACTGCCAGGAAAGTGCTACAAGCTGGACTATGGTGGCCGATGGTCCATGCAGATAGTAAATCATTTATCAAGAAATGTGATGTTTGTCAGAGAACAGGGAGGCCCTCTCATAAAGACGATCTACCACTACACCAGGTGAATGTGTTGTGGCCATTTGAGAAATGGGTTGTTGACTTTGTCGGCCCCATAGCCCCGGTAGCCAGGCATTCCAAGGCTCAATACATCATCACCGCCACAGACTACCTCACCAGGTGGGCCGAGGCAGTAGCGGTACAGGACTGTACGGAAAATACGACAGCCAGGTTCATCTTTGAATACATCATCAAAAGGTTTGGCTACCCACGAAGCTTAACCAATGAACAAGGTACGCAAATCATTAATGAAACGATCAAATCGCTGCTGGACACCTTCATGATCCAACATCACAAAAGCAACCCATACCACCCGTAGGCCAATGGCACTGTTGAAGCATTCAACAAAATCCTCAAAAAGTGTTTGACGAAGATCTGCAATGCCAAGTGGGATGATTGGGACGAACGATTTCCAGCCGCACTATGGGCCTACAGAAAAACGGTTAAGCGTTTGACCAATAAAAATCGTTCCAGCTGGTGTATGGCCGTGAAGCTATGATTCCCACCGAGTTCACCATACCCATTCTTTTGATCGCCACATCCCTAAAGTTCTCGGAGGAGGAATCACTACAGGAACGCCTACACGAATTACAAGAACTTGATGAGGCTAGGTTCTTTGTCGAGTTTCATCAAAAGGTTCAGAAGGACAGGTAGAAGGCGTGGGATGATCGCCACATCAAGAGAAAAATGTTCCAGGTTGGCGGTAAGGTTCTCTTATACGATTGCAGGTTTCAGAAGTTTCCGGGAAAACTGCAGATGCATTGGTTGGGACCCTACTTCGTCGTCGAGATTAAGGATTCTGGAGTCGTTCGGTTGGCTCAACTGAACAGTACTGTTTTACTTGGGTGGGTGAATGGCACACGCCTGAAGCCCTACCATGAATAAGTTTCTTTCGCTTTCTATTAATAACTCTCGCACCTGAGAGAAGCCCATAGAGTAGCATAGTTGAATAACTCTCCTGCAATCGGGATGAGCATAGGTAGTGTTCGTTGTCCATGCATAGGTTGTCAATAACCGCTAGGTTGCGGGGACCACACCTCAACCAATTGTGGTCGAGGAGGGGCATTTCGAGCGTGTCATCCCCGTAGGATAAGAAAACGTGTCAAGTGTCAGTCCCTATAATTTCATTTAGTACTTGTGTCAGTCTGTAGGATCGCCTAGATTTGCAACATAAATTTCCATAATTAGAAGTAACCTTGTAGTAAACATTTTGCCATAATTCGAAGTAACCTCAGCCATCACGTCCACCCATTTCCCCATACCACCATCAGCAGATGTCAGAACACACCTCAGCAGGTGACTGATCACACGATTATCATCGTGGAGGATTCCAGCAGGAATTAATTCTTTATGGGGTCTCATCAACCTCACTCGTGCTAGTTAATTACAGAGCCTGAATGAAGAAAAGCACGAGAATGCTGGAGACATCCGAGTTAGAATTAGAAATTTCTAAAGACGCAAAGGCAATTGGAGGAGAACCAGAGCAGCAGAGGTGTCCCGAAGCAAAGAGCCAAGAGAAGGGGTCGAGAACAATTCTGAAAGTGTATCAACGCCGCGCAAAGATGACAAGAGCCAATCCAGAAGTAGTAGAACCGCAACTTGACAATCGGATTCATAAAACAGAGTCCCTCGTCAGGAAGTATGACATTCCTACCCTCATAGATGCAAACCTCACGGACTCTTTCGAGTTCCCAGCGCTTAAACGCCAGGTGTATATGGAGAGCTATACCACAGAAGCAAAGCGTGCATCAACAAGGATTTTGCCTAAGTTTCGAGGCATCCAACAATCCTCCATTCTGCATTTGAGGAATCTACCAGTATTCGGGATGACAAGAGTATCCATGCAATGTACCAAGTTCTTGCTCAGTCGAATTCAAAATGGGTCCTTATGGTTGGGCAAAGAAATTCCAATCCATGCCGAGGATATTCACCGGCTCACAAGGCTCTCACAGGATGGCCCGGATGTATCCTCTGCATGCCAAACCACCTCCAAAAGAGAAAAGAAGTCAGGAGACGTGGATTATTAGGTAAAATATGGCACCCGGCGAGGAGGAAAGTAAGAGAAAATGGAAATCATCAACAAGCCCAAAGTCAGGTTCGTGTGTTACCTCATTTCCAGTAATAAAATGAGTTACTACACAAAGGGGGAATGTACCCTGGATACCATTTCCATTGCGGAGCACTGTGTCCAGGGGGCCAAGCTGAACTAGTGCTCCATCCTACTGAAGGAGTTGTTCAACGCATGTGAGGATAATTACAAGAGGGCCACGAGCTTCATATATGGATATTTGATAGTCGCACTGGCCATGTGGAAGTGGAATGCTCCCCTCGTCATGCTGCCAGTAGAAATAGTGAAGGGTTAGCCTCTGGCAATGAAATTCATCCCATGGAAGGTGTCGGGGGATCCCAACACCAAAGAGGTCAATGCTGAGGCCTTCTGGAGTTGGTATGGTTTAATGACTGATGAGGTGACAGGCCAGCAGAGGATTCCCAAGAATCTGCTGGACGGATATAGCGAGCAAGTATGGTTCAGGGCTGGCCACAAGCACACCTTCCTCCAACCTACTTGCATGCCGGAAGAGAAATTTCAGATGCGGCCGCTGAAATTCTGTTAGAAAATTATATATTATGGATCAATGCAACACATAAAATATGCGGAAAATACAAGCACACAAAACACATAAAACCAGAGTGACACAGATATACGTGGTTCACCTAGTTTGGGCTACGTCCACCTCGAACAGCCAATCCTTCCTTTCTATTATCCAGCAAAAATGAAGAGACAAAACCTACAGCAAATCCGCTGTAATATCACCATTCTCTCTCCCGGGTCTCCCTCTATTTTTCTCACTCAGGAATACATACATCATGCCGCAGTATGATACAATGCCCTCATATATACGAGGGTTGCCTTCTGGGGCAAAAAACCCTAATCTAAAAAATAACTTCTAAATAGGATCATTTGCTAATAGGCAGCTGATTGACAAAAATTACTATACTTTTTACAGAGCAATTTTACATCTATTTTTAGCTTCGAGAGGCGCGCCGAACCCCGCCGACTCAGCCACGCCTGGACCCCCACGGCGGTGTTGGGCGGCGGCGTTGCTGCCCCTTTTTAAGGTACAGGGGTCCAATGCTGTGATACAAAGTAAACAAGATAATCAGGCTCCACACCCAACAAATTCCAACTCAACGACGCAGCCTTCCACAGTGAATTTTGTTCATGGCCGGGGGTCACGATGGAAGTCCGAAGTGGGGTACCCACATACAATTTCGACAAAATGCTACCACAACAACTGCTTGGTGAATCAGAAGCAGAGGTGGCACAAAGGGTCTCCAACATGCATCTCTTCCCACTCATTTTCCAATTAAACACAAAGGTACGAAGCCTCAATGAAGTGGTCCGAGTAGTCTCAAGCGGTGCCACTCCTTTCCCTATTTTTTCTGAATTTCAGCTTTCTCATTCCAACCCGCTTCTCCATACGACCTCCATCACCTCCCCCTTTCCTAATGTTTTATTTACTTCACCATGTCCAATGACCACCCCGCTGGGGGAAAAGAGTAAGTCCACAAACCCCCTAGAGGATCCCAAGGCCAAGAGGGCCAGAACCATAAATTCAAGTCCAGTGGTGGACCTCACTGAGGAGGATCCACCCCGGCCATTGAGCCTATGGGTACCCATACAGGAAGAAACACTCATCGAGATAGGGGAACTAGGCGGGATTCCACCTCAACCTCCCATTCACCCCTCCGACTTCATAAGCATCTGTCTTTCACCACCCCGTACCGACCCACCTCCACCTACCACTTCATCCGCACCATCTAACTCATCCGCCACCATGTTAGACCCAGTAATCTGGGATCTCATAAATGGGGATCATGGGACCGAGGTCGACTCAAGTACAGCAGTGTTACCACCGGTCAACCCCGTTGGGGACCCCCAGGTCACTTTTTCTGATTTAATTACACAGATGGCACAAATCGTTGCAGACACGGCTGGGACACAGCCTAAGCCTATTCCATTTCCACAGACTGTCCAAATAGGTCAGGGGAGCAGCCGGACCTAAATATGGAAAACTCCGCACCCCATCTGACTTCACTGTCGTTCCCTCAAGAACACTCCACCAGATTAATTACCAGTGGGAAACCACTGCAGGAGCAGCGGCTAGATCAAGGTACTTAAGGGGCCGACAACATGGAGACGTGGGGCATGGCTCAGTTGTACCAATTCATTCAGAGAGCAGCCCAGCAGGCAGAAAGGCTCCACTCCGTGCTGCAATAGAGGTGTGAGCAACAGCAGCAACAGATCATCGTGCTTACTGAACAGCGCGAGCATCTCACAACAGCACACGGGAAGCTCCAGGACCAGATGAATGAAGTGGGCAGGGTGTTTGCGGGACTGTTGCCTGCAGTAATGGCTCACTACACTCGGATGCCAAAAGATGTGCCAGAAACAGATGTATTACAGCAAGAAATCCACCTCAAGGTGGCGTTCACCGACCTCCACCAGGAAAATGTAGAACTCCAGGCAGCGTTAGCCGCACGGCCAGTGTTGCCCAACCCAGTGGCAGTCTATACAACACAGATTACGGAGAAACAGGGCCAGGTCACCAAGATGCAAGAAGCTCTCAGTACCGCAGCTCGAGATGCCTATGACCTCCTAAAAGGTCTACAGGAATGCTCGACAGCCCTTACAGTAAATACTCAGCCCATTTCAGCACAGCTGCAACAACTCTCAAAAGAGATTCAGGATGCCACGGACCCCTCGCAATTAGACCAGCTATACATCCAGGTATATGCTCTGGAGATCTAGATCCAACATACAGAGGCCAGCTCAACAATGACCAAGCAAGCGATTCGAGAGCTTCACCATCCCCTCCAAATCAGTACCCGGACAATGCAGCAGTTCACCGCCGAGGCTGGAACCCAACTCAGCACGATATTCGAAGCTATACCAGCGACTGTCAAGGAGGAAGCTGTCACTAAGATCGCCACAGAGACAAACGCATTATTACTGGGGTGGAAGCAAGCTGTGACAACCTTCAACGAGCTTAAGGCTTTAGCATTGAGCAAGGTCCTGGAGTTGGGGCCCTTGTTTGGGCAACAGAATGAAGATGCACAGTAATAACAGGGCACGGGGTCCGGCGGAGCGATGGAAGTGGAGACAGTGATTTGTGATTAACTTGAGATGAGTCAAGAAACTATGGTCGGGGCCTGTTGGGGCCCTTTTTTTGAATTTTGAATAAAGAACAAATTTTGGGTTGTGGATCGACACATGGCAGGCGCAAAAATGGTAGGTAATGGAGTCGCCAAGGTTGCGGAAGAACAGGAGATAGTTGATGAGGCTGACGAAGATAAGTGCAGACGAAGAGAAGATACGGTAGAGAACAGATAGAAAAACTCATAGGCAACAGAAAGAAGCCGAAAGCAGCTAAAGAGGAACACAAGAAGAACTAGCAGTTGCGATGGTGGGTGAATAAATAGGTCGTCACCCAGCTGAAAAGGAGATCATGCATGGATACAGAGGATTGAGAAGGATCGAGTCGACACTGTAGAAGAGCTTTGTCCTGAGCTCGATATCCTTGTAATTCCTAGGCTTCTATTGATCTATCATGGTTGTATTATCTATCTCTCTGTCCTGTGGGACATCTGTAACAGAAATGTAAGCTATTTCTGTTGAGTGATGTAACTGTGGATCCAGCCGAAGGTTATTAATATACTTGCAGGTTACTGTCTTGTTATATGATTTACATGCATGCATGATGTCTGTGGTACCTTAAAATTTTATTTGCTTAGTATCTGCACAATGTTCTGAGATGCTCTTCTATGTATGATGTTATGTATGCAAATGATTCCATGTTAACTTCGAGTTGTAGATCCATCTGCCACTATCAATCTGTTCCCTTTCTACATGTGGTCGCAGCACGCCTCGAGTGAGACTCTCTGCTCTCCGGAGTAGGGTGAAAATGCCGGCGTGGTTCTAGACTACAACAAACTCCTTTGTTGGCCCATATCCCTAAACCTGAGTCTTGCCCGCGAGACCTGTTTTCTCGCCAACACCTATAATCCTATTCCTGGAGGTTTGATGTGTGACCAATATATGATGGCTATTCAACAAAATAATTACTTCCCCTAGGGTTCTCAGCAAGTTCAAGCTCCCATCAATCATCCACATTACTACGATGATGATGGAAATCACATCTATTACCATGGTCCTCACCCGCAAGGTCCATTGTATGTTCAAACCCTCAGATGTCGGTTTACCCTAATAATTTCACGTACCTCCAGGGAAAACCCTATGGTCCACAAGGACAACCCTCTCATCTATAGGGCCAACCTTTGGTTCAACAGGGACAATCCTATGGTCCTACTGGTCAACCTCATGTTCAGCAGGGAGTGTCTTATGTTCCCCAAGGGGATACATACCCCCTTAGGGACAAACTTTAGTGCTAAATATCCAGCCTTATGTCTAGCAAGGCTCAAATTTTTACAAAAAGGTCAAACCTCCACCGGTCAGTTGGGCCAACCTGGTCTTCAGGGGCAACTTGGCTCATCTCAACCATCAGGCCAACCTGTACCCCAGGGGCAGCATAGTGGATCTCAACATCCAGGTCAACCTGCACCCCAACAAAAGCCTATTCAACCTCAGTACCCGGGCCAACCTGCACCCCAGGGGAAACCCGTGCCGCCTCAGGGCCAACCTTTCATTCCTCAAGGCCAGCCAATGGTTTCCCAAGGTCAACCTTCAATGGTACAAGGTCCACCCCAAGGCACTACTTACATCTTGTAGCAAAATCCATATGTTGCTCAAACTGGACCTTAGTGGTTCACTCAGAATCAATATCTTGGTCCTCAATCGGTGTATGGGAAAAATTATCAGAATGATAAACACTATGGAAAAAATCCTCCGAGAAAAAACATATGGGCTCAAAATTTCTCCCAACCTGGTTGGAATCCCAATAATGGTCTCTATCAAAGGCCTGCAATGCCTTTCAATCCACAATTTTCATTTCTCACTACGCTGGAACTTCCTGATGTGTCAAAGCTAATGAATGATCCCATTCTTCATAACCCATATTGGCCTCCAGTTCCCACCAAAATCCTTGGAGATTGTCCCAATTTTGAAGGAAAGTCCAGAGAAGACCCCCAAGCGCATGTTATGGCATACCATTTTTGGTGTTCCTATAACTCTTGGGTTGACGATTCTATTCGACTACGTCTTTTCCAAAGTAATCTCACTGGTGTCGCTCCAAATTGGTACATTACACTCTTCCGTGGTATCTTTCAAGATTTCAACTCTCTTTCCATGGCATTTCTCACACACTTTTAGTTACCAATTCATTATGAAACTTGGATGCACCTCCTAACATCCTTGAAACAAGATCGGACCACTCATATCTCCGATCATATTCATGAATAGAGGAAGCATCATCGTTTGATAAAGTTTGATATTCCTATTCAACTTCTGACTGATTGGTTCACTACCTCTATTATCAGTATGATTGTTAAGGACATCGCTATGGGGGCATGTGTCACTGAGGAACAAGCATCGCTCATGCATAGTACCTCGATCTCATGTACTCTCAATCTGACACGCTTTATGAACTCTTGCCTGATGCTCTGTGACATGGAAATTGTTAGTCATCAGTAATTTTTTTCTTTCTATAGATGACTAAACGTTTATCCCATATTTTTAGAAACAAAATTCATGAATATTCTGAGTTTTAGAAATCTCACTGCCTTCATTATCCTTAGGATAATTTTTTCACTATTTCATTATCCTATCATACCATGGTCAGCCAAAAATTCCCAGAAGACCCATCATGGGCTCATGCCACTCATTGTCACTATGTTTTTCCACCTTTGGCCACAGCCCTCTGTTTTGTTTTGCCTAACCCCTCCATTATCCATCTAGTGTTTTTTAGGGAATTTTTCTTTGTTTCATGACCTCCATGATTAAAAAATCAACAAGGCTTGTATCCTAATGCTCTTACAACTCCTCCTATCCTTAATATACCTTCATAAACACTTCCCATCACTCCTATCCCTCAAACTCATCAATTTTCTACAAAACCTAGCCTATTGCTACAATTTGACACTTTTTGAGACTAGGCCTGTGTTTTTCCCTTTTGGACCCATTCCCCTCACTCAATTCTTGAAATTCCAATTTCCCCTACTCTCTAACATCTATCCCTATTCCCAAAAATTTCTCCAAGAATTTAGACAACCCTTAACCCCTTCATTCACCTCCCTCTACAAGGAAATCCTAAATTCCCTACACCAAACCCTAATTTCCCCTTCCAACTGAGATAGGGTTTGCTATGGAAAGGAGGCATAGGGCAAAAGGATTCATATGATATCTCATGTCGGAAAAAATAAATCCATACCAGCTCATAAACATTAGGCCTCCATCATTTTCCAAGAATTCATTCCAAGTGCCAAGTCATTTGCCACACCTAGGGCCAATTTTGCTTAAAAATATGTTTCTGACCAAACCAAGTTGAATTTGGCCAACGTGAGAGAGGTTTTTTTCCATCATGGGCCCAAGAATAAAAATTTCCTTCATTTTTTACAAAGGTATCATGGTTTGGGATAAATGTCAAAAATACATGTGTCCCAGGAGAATTTCTGCACTGCTGGAGTGACCTTGGGAAAATCAGGTTTTCTCACAGCTGGAGTGTCCAAATGACTTGCTTGATGTGTCCAATGACAACTAGACTTGAAGATATTTCCAATGAGATATCATGAGCTCAATTTGTAGCTATGAAAGGCCTCCAAAATTGTACTGCACCAGCACACTTCATTTATGTACCACCACTCAGCACGTTTTTACCAGTCTTGGGAAAATCAACTTTTGACAAGGAAAATCAACTTTAATCAGAAAAAAAATGGTATATGTGGACATTAGACAGGTTAATATTTCCAATGAGCTATCATCAGCTAAATTTGGAGTTAAGGAAGGCCTCCAAAATTTGTCTACACCAACACTCTGCATTTCTGCACCGTCATTCAACACTTTTTGACCAGTGTTGGGCGAATCAAGTTTTGGACAAGTAAATGAACACCAAATGGAAAAAAAAAAAAAAATTGGAAAGTAGACTCAACAAGATTTCCAACGAGCTATCCCAGGCCCAATTCTGACACCGAGAAGGCCTCCACATTCCCTCTGCAAAATGGTGTTGTGTGCTCAGGAGTTGATGTTGCACTCCTAGCAATTTTTTGTTTTTCCCATGTAAATTACACTGCGCTACGCTCCTGGGCATGCAGAGACTACCAAAATCCTGTGTGCAAAGGCCACCCAGTGCTACATTGTGCTATTCTCCTGGACGTGCAGAGGCTTCCAGAAAGACACGATACCTCGTGCAGAGGTCACCGGAACGCTGCGCTCCTGTGCGTTCAGGGTTGCCCAGGAAGACCCGACAGGGCATGTAGAAGGTGCCTGACTGCCCCGTGCTGCATTTATGTGCATGTTTCTCCAGCTGTGAATAATTTTTTGAAGGTATTTAGTTTTTTCCACCTTTTCCTATTGTCTAAAGGTATAATTATGAAGAAATGTGAAGGGTAAACTTAAAGAATGAGGAAAAAGACAAAGAAGAAAGTGTTGAGGAGGAATAAAGTAGTGACAAAGAGGAAAATCACAGTCAAGAAAAAGAAGACAGTGATAAGGAAGAAATCAATAACAAAGGCAGTGAGCTAGATGAAGATGAGGAAATCAATGATAGCCCAAGAACAGAGGTAGATTATAAAAAGGAAAATAGTGAGCTGGACCATGAAGAAAGGGTAGATGATAGCAGTGATGATAGGGGAAGTAACAAAGAAGAAAATAGTGATCTCAATAGCAGTGACAAAGATGAAGATAGCAGTCAAGAAGAGACAGAGCTTGAAGGTAATTATAGTGGGCAAGACAAAGAAGATAGTGGGCAGAAAAGTGAAGAAAACTCACATAATGAGGAAGAGAGTGACAATCAAAGTAAAGGAGAGACTAATGAAAGTGCCTCTGGCAGTGACCCCACAGAAAATGCAAGCAGTGATACAGAGGCAGAGTTTGAAAGTGAGGACAGTGGGACTAATCATGAAGATATAGATGCACAAAGCAATGATGAAGACACCTCTAATGTTGCAAATACAGAGGATTAAAATCATGGAAATATTGACAGTGACGCTAGCATGAGAAAAAGTGAAAGTGCTTCTCAAGAAGTCAGCCAAGAGGATGAAAATGCATCAAGAAATGATGAGTACACCTTGTTAGCCACCCATAAATTCTGTTATATCAAGTGGTGGCTAAATGATTTTGGATAGCCTTCAAGAAACAATTTCATTGCTAAAAATTGTTGATGCTTAAAGTATTTTAATAAAATCCTATCCTTTGGGTAATCGTCATTGCTTTTCCCCTTTTAAACTTAGAAGTTTTGTTGTCATTACATGAAGAAAAACTGCTAAAAGCACCATTTTCCTTTTCCCCCTTCTTCCAAAAACTAACCTCATTTTAACCCCTTCGTCTCCCATGAAAAACCCTCATTTTCATGTTTCTCCCCTTTCCCCTTCATCAAAATCCTTTTGATAAGGTTTTAAGACCTTTCATTTGCCTTATCAAAACCCTCAAACTCCTTTAAAAATCCTTGAAAATCCATAAAAATGCATTTTTCATATATGGTAGACTTAAGCCCCTTTGGGCTAAGTCTTTAAACCCTTACCCTTCATGCCCCCTAGTGCTGGGACCGAGCGCCAACCCTCCAAGTGCTTATCGCATCACCCAATGCCGATTAGCCCCTCCTTCTAAACCCCCGATCACATGTTTTCCCATATAACCCATGGCCCCGCAGCCGGGCGCCTAACTATATTTTATATATATCCCACCCTCGAAAATATTGAAACCTTATATTATTTTGAAAATCTGGGTGTTTTATTATTTTCTAAGGTTTTCCGCTGGTCCAAAGTTCAAAACACTCTCCACCATCGATTTGATCTGCAAATCAACGGCGCGCAAACCATCGCCCCGGTGGCCACCGCTAACCACCCACCGTTGAAAAAATACGCGGTATTCATCGCACAGCTTTTGAGCGCGTGGTGGTATTTTTCATTTTGCAGTGATTCCATACACTGCTTGATGTGTGGCCTGAGCACTGTTCACAAAACCACCGTCCATCGCGCGTTAAAGGTCAGACGTGGACTCGGCATGATATTGACGTCCACCATCCGATCTGAGGCCGCTCATCGGACGATGATCGCTCACCAAAGAAGCCCGATGGTTAACCAGGATACGACGTGGTCATTAAAGCATCTCCGCTGTCGATCTGATCTTCATATCGACGGCCCACAATTCATCGCCCTGATTCCTCTGCTTTGACTTTTCGCCTCCGCTCCCGGCCGTCGATCTCTGCGCGATCGATGGCGCCAATTGAAATTCCTTTTCGCTCTCATCTGACCTCCTCTAAATCGATCTTGACCATTGGATGATGCCATCCAATGGCCATGCTTCCTCCACGTGCCTTCTAAAGTAGTAAACCTACACATGCATGGATTTTACAATATTTGTTCATTTTTTGCAGGGTTTAATGGTTTTTTTTGCTATGTCTGAAGAAATTTCAGAAGCAGAGGGTGACGATCCTCCAGCCTCTAATCCATCAAATAAAATCATCTGCAGATTTCAAATTCACGTTTCATCAGTGACTCATGAGGCATTGATGCCATATCACCCCTGCGCAGCCCTGCACACCAGCAAAAAAACACAGTAAATCAAGCACAGTCAGAAAAGTATCAGTGCCGAAGACAAAATATATCATGATAGAAAATTGAAGACAGATCTATAGGGATTATGACTAAAAATGGATTATCATAAGCCTAAAACATGGTTTAAATAATATCGTGAGTTTTTATATCAGAAAGAAAGCATACGCTGCCACATCAGAGGCTAATTAAATTCCCAGCCACCGCAGAGCCACCTGCAGCCTCAAAGCAATAAAAAAAGGGTCGAAGTTATTACTAGACCAGGAGGTATTTTGCATCAATATAGCTAAACAGTTATTTCAACCAAAGGAACTTATGGTCAGCTATCAGCAGAAGTTATTACAAGGATAACAAGGAGCCTTGAAGTCAACAAATTCTTTCCAGCAAACCTAATAGTTAATGTAAATGATTTTATACATAGGACACCTATGTAAGTTGCTTCATTGAGCCCCCAAAGGCCAAGAAGCCATTTAAGTCTATATTAATTATTTTTAAAGATATTTTATCAAATTCAACCTCCTCTTTCTTCTATAAATACTACTGCAGAAGAAGAGTTGGTGTTGGTTGATCACTAGTTGTAATATTGGAACTCTTTGAAATAATACATAATCTATTGAAGTTGAAGAACAAATTGAAGTCTTGGAAGCCTTGATGATTTTGTTGCATGATTGTTCCTGAGAAGGCTCTATCATTTGATCCATGAGCTTGGCTGTTGGTGAGGTATTCTAAACTGTTTAATGTTTTCTCCTATTTTCATTCTGTTCCATAATTTCTTACTACAGTAGGTTGAAAGTTTTAGGCTAAGAAATGACTCCTGGAAGCACCTTAGACCTGTTCATCCTTCACTGTTTCATGTTTTCTTCTTTTGATGTATTTTAGAGTCTTTAATCTCTCTCGTTAGTCCTCAGGCTTGTTTATTTCCTTAATATTTCGAACAGTTTGTTTCAGCATGACTTATGGTTTTCCCTGCTTGTCTGTTGCCACTTAAAGGCTGTTATTGAAATCTCCCTTTGAATTTTTTCTGTTTATAGTGAGCCAAGGAGATCTGTTTTGATCTTTCCCTTTTTCCTTACTTAAAAAATTGTCTCAAAGGTCTTTATAGTTGTAATCATAGATGTGTTAAGTGTTCCCTCTTCTATGACTGCAATTATCAGTGAATCTTTTATGTTTTCTAAAGTCATTTGAAATAAAATATTTGAGGAAATAGGGTGTTCCCCAAATCGTAGATTTCATTTTAAAATTTGTTTTGAAATAATTGTTTGCTTAAAGGTGTGAGTTGTAGAATTCATGGTTAGCCCTGTCTATCAAAAAGCTCTTTATTGTTCAAAATTGTGTTTTCAAATTCCCTTTGTCGAGAATTAAACTTCTCTTTCCAAATCATTGATGTCCATCTCATTCCAAAAACCAAAGGATCCTGCAGCCAAGTTAGATTTGCCCTCTGATATCGCATATCCATTAATGAGTGTGTTATGACCTCTTCTTGACTCCATTGCCTAATGAACCATATGTTTCTCCACTCTATATATCTTTCCTAGACCTTTCATGTTCTGTTGTATCAATCCAACCAAACAAACAATCAAACACCTGCACTTAATAACTAGTCTAAAATCCATAATCTAAGCACACAAGATAAAAATTTGCAAAAAAACATTTGATACATCCCTCTCTGAGAACAGGAGGACTAGATCCTGGAACTCTAAAGATTGGTTCTGATGTTGCCTTGTCTTTTGATTTGCCAAACTATCAAAACATGGGACACCAACATAATGGTGATCACGGTGGGACCTTCTTTGTTAGTGACAATCTAAGTACCCCTTAGGACTCCAGAAATCCCTTATTTTCAAAGACTATATTGTGATTATCAGCCACCTCATCGCCACCAACATAATGGCGATCACGGTGGGACCTTCTGAGTTAGTGACAATCTAAGTACCCCTTAGGACTCCAGAAATCCCTTATTTTCAAAGACTATACAGTGATTATCAGCCACCTCATCGCCACCAACATAATGGCGATCACGGTGGGACCTACTAAGAATACAGTGGTTTAAAAACACTTCTTAAAACTCTTTAGGCCCTTAAACTTGATAAAGAACACCCTCTAGACTTATCCCACCGTTCACACCAACATAATGGCGATCACGGTGGGACATTGAGTAACATCTTCAAAACAAAATACTCACTGTCTAGTATAACATTAGTAACCTCCCTCAAGCACTACCAAGCAATGGTAATCATGATAGGACCTTTTGAATCAGTGACAAACTAAGTGACCCTTAGGATTCTCATAAAGCCTTATCAAACCTTGAAGGATTAAGTTACCAAGCCATAAGAGTGAACTATGTATGTATTGACACCCTAGCTAAGTGTTAAGTCAGATTTAGGATACTCTCATAACCTATAAGACCATAATAACTCAAAAAAGCCCAAAAAAACATTTCAGTTTGGCTTCACAATAAGCATGGTGGTGGGACCATCCAATATCTTACCTTCATAAAAGCTAAAAAATTTCCACCTGGCGACTCCACTAGCCCCAGTAGGCCTATTACTCATCTAGGTTCCCAAATCTCTTCAGGACTATGTTAACCAGCCCTGAAGAAGTTTAGAAGCCTAGTCCCTTACTAGATAAGACATCGTGAGAGGTAAAATTCCCAAAAACAGTCCCTAAAACCTCAACCTCTCTCATTTTTGGAAAAAAAACTCTGGCTTCATATAGGATTAACACTAGATCCCATCTAGACCCGAATCCTCCTTTAATCGTTGACAATCCTTAGAGAATTCTGTGGCAGATTTCTAACTCTAGAAAATCAGCTGCTAATAAGAGCCTCTTAAGAAAAAATTCCGTCCCCGAAAACCTTGTTGTCTTAGAGGATTCACACTGTGATTTACATCATACATAGAGCATCTTTATAACTAGATCTCAAGGTGATTTAAACAAGACTGACCTTAACTTTGCAGATTTGCAACAGAGCTTTAGTAGAGAATCCTGACCTTCCACTCCTCCTGATTCCCAGCTTCTTCATCACCTTAGCCTTTTCCATAACAAATCTGCTCAAAATCAGTTTGTTGGCCCAAGTGTTTCTTCCACTCCAATTCATACTACCAATGTGCAAAACACTCCTGTTCAGCCCACTTTCACTACTGTAAATCCACCTCTTGTAAATCCACCCTTATTTCCAGCCATGGCAACATGGTATGCCCCATTAGTGTTACCACAACCTCTACTTCCCTTAACAAATGATTACCAATCCAAAATCCCTCACTTCACTGGAAAAGAGTCTACAACAGCCCAACATCATGTAGATAGGATGGAAGATGCATTTGATTACATGGAGATAGAAGAAGAAACTGTGAAGATGAGGATCTTCGCCCAAATTTTAGGAGGAGATGTAAAGAAACAGTTTAAAAACTTACCTCCTAATAGCATAAATGATCTCCCTGCCTTGCATCAAACATTTATCAACAGATGGGAACTCAAAAGTAACCCTCTCTAAATACTAGCAAATTATAGCAGCCTCAAGAGAAATAAAGGGGAGAGTGTCCATGATTACTCCACAAGGTTCAGTAGCGTTTACAATGCTCTCCCACCTCACATGAAACCTCCCCAAGGCATGGCCTTGGTAAGGTATCCCGAAGGCCTTGATGTTGAAATGACTTATGAATTAAGGGGGAGAGATTACTTAACCTTGGAAGACATGCAAAAAGGAGCTTTGAGTGTATAAGAAAATATAATCGAGAAAAGAAATAGGTTGATATTAGAGAAGAGGGTAACTTATAATGATGACCTGCTACCCTCAACCTCAGCTTCTGACACAAAAATTGACAACCTAGTAAAGGTGATGGATAGGATGCTTGAAAAGATCAATTTGAATGAGATACTGCCACCAAGAGAACCTCAAAATAACCAAAACAAAAATAGAAATCAGAATTATAGAAGAGAAAACAATCAAGACAAGCAAAAGGAAAGCGACCAACAGATTAGACCTCCCTTCCAACATAACTATGTAGATCAATATGAGGAAGATAGGGAGTTGGAAAGGTTGGAAGAATCTCATGTAAACTTGATTAGATCAGACAATGGGGATGATGTTTTCCTCACTGAGGAAGAACAAGGTTTCTTCTCTTATGATCAAAATACAAACACCTATGAAGATTCTGATGACTATAGATTGGGTTTTGAAAATGCAATCATGGAGGTACACAAACAGTATGACCTTAGGAGCAAGGGAAGCATAGATAATTCAAAGGATAAGAACACTAGCACTGCTATCAAGAAAAACACAGACAACCAGCCCAAAAATACAGTAGATAAAACCAACATTTTGGCCAAGAAACCAGACTTAAACAAAGACAAAAGTGTCCAGCCAAATGTTGAACAAAGTACCCCTAGCACTTCAGCTAGTAGTCCTAACAAAATTGTCCCAATTACCAGTCCAAACAAGGTTCAACAAATCAAATTTTCTGAAAATAATTCAATTGAAAAGGCAGATGTAAATATCAACAAGTCAATTATTCCTTTCAGCCTTGAGGGAGAAATTGCTAAGATAAAAATTGCCATTCCCCTAGCTGAACTAGTAACCCAAGAGGTGTACAAAAACCAAGTTTTGAAATATTTGAACCTAGGAAGTGATACTGACACCTTGAACTTGATAGATGACAAACCTAAGTTGTTGTTTGGTCCAGAACTTGAAGGAAAATACCAGGAAGGGGTTGTCCCTCCCTTCTATGTTAGCTTGAACATACACAAGAAAATTTTACACAATGCCATGTTAGATTTAGGAGCTTCACACAGTCTAATGCCCAAGGTGGTAATGGAAAGCTTAGGCTTAGATATTACTAAACCATACAAAGATTTTTATTCCTTTGACTCAAGTAGAGTCAAATTTTTGGGTTTAATCAAAGATTTATGTGTTAATTTAGCTCAAATCCCTACTAAGAGTCTAGTAATGGATATAGTTGTAGCTGAAATCCCCCCTAAGTATGGCATGCTCTTATCAAGATCATGGGGATCCAAACTTCAAGGAAGCCTTCAAATGGACATGTCTTATGCCACCATCCATGTTTTCAACCAAAACAAAAGACTATACAAGGAATCTCACATGAAGTACATGGTGAACAACATAGACAAACCAAACAACACTCCAATCTATTCCATTCAATCAAGTTTAGATTCCTTTATCTTATGTAACGAAGATGAAATCACCCAACCAGATAAGGAAAAAATGTACCCAATCAGTTCACCAGAACAATCAAATATTCCCTTCAATCAAATTCAAAACATTAACAATCAACAGCAACAAGAAACTAAAAATGAGGCAAATGTACTGTGGACTATAACTTTGATGGAACCTGTAACAAAACAAGTGCAGGGGCAGGTGTTTGGATTCAAAATACGAATCAAATTTTTTCATACAAATTGGATTTCCCATGTACTAACAATATTGCTGAGTATGAAGCCCTTCTCTTAGGCTTAGAGTTTCTTAAAAAATTAAAAGCCCAAAAGATATCCATCCCAGGGGATTCTGAACTTATCATAAAACAAATAAAAGGAGAATACTCAACTAGAAATCCAAGGCTTAGGGAATATCAGAACGCTGCCCTTGATTTATTGAAAACCTTCGAAAAATATGAACTCATTTTCATCCCTAGAGCACTGAATCATCTAGAAAATGAACTCGCCTTCAATGCCAGCAACTGCCAAATACCTAAGGTAAATCAACAACTCAGCATGAAGGTAAAACACAGGCCTGCTGTGCCCGATAATGAAGATCACTAGAAATTTTTTGAATCTGACAAACACATAGATGATTTCTTGAAATTAGAAAATGATTTCAGCATACCAATATCAGAAACTAGCCATAAAGAAAATTGTTTGTATATTGAACAAATCCCAAAAGTTGAAATGACATATTCTGCTGATATAAATCATTATGAGAATCTTTTTGAAGCAAAGATAACTAACAACGCAGACCAAGAAGACTTGGAAGTCTTACAATGAAAAAATGATCAAATTCCAAGAGGTATCACACCTTTAGAAAACCTTTTCGATTTTAACGATGTAGCCAAAGAACCGAGAATGGAGCCTGTGGAAACCAACGTGGAAGAGCATAACATAGGCAGTCCAGCAGAACCCAAGATGATCAAACTATCTAGCACTCTCCCAAATCACATAAAATCTCAATACACAGATCTGTTCAAAGAGTTTAAAGATGTTTTTGCTTGGGGATACAAAGACCTGAAATCTTATGATACCAGCATCATCCAGCACAAGATTCCCCTGAAGGAAAATCAAAAGCCTTTTAAAAAAAAAACTGAGGAGAATAAATCCTCTCTTACTACCTTTAGTTAAGCTAGAAATTGAAAAAATGCATGATGTTGGAATCATAGTACCCATTAGATTTTCAGAGTGGGTATCAAACTTAGTTTCTGTTAGAAAGAAAACAGGGGAAATCAGGCTCTGTATTGACTTCATAAATTTAAATAGAGCCTCTTTAAAAGACAATTACCCCTTGCCCAAGATGGACCATATACTTCAAAGGGTATTTGTGTCAATAAGGATATCCCTCTTATATGGGTTCTCGGGTTACAACCAGGTGTTAGTGCTCCCAAGTGATCAAATCAAAACTGCTTTCACCACTCCTTGGGGCACCTTTATGTATGTCAAAATGCCTTTCGGATTAATGAATGCAGGGGCCACCTTCCAAAGGGCCATGGACATAGCCTTTTCTAAAGACATTGGCTATTTCATAATCATTTACCTTGATGACATAACCGTTTTCTCAAAAACTGATGAAGAACATTTGATTCACCTAAGAAAAGTTTTTGAGAAATGTAGGAAATTTGGCTTATCATTGAATCCCAAGAAGACACTCTTTGGTCTCCAAGAAGGTAAACTTCTTGGCCATATAATTTCATAATAGGGAATCAAAATAGACCCGACAAGGATAGATGGCATATTACAAATCAGTCATCCAAGAAGCCTCAAAGAGTTGCAATCTTTCATCAGAAGATTAATTTTCTGAGGAGGTTTATTCCTAATCTTGTTGAGCTATTAAAAAACATTACGAACATGCTTAAGAAAAATGTCGGTGTAAAATGGACATTACTAGCTAAACAATCATTCGAACTGGTCAAACAAGCTCTTACTCAAACACCGGTCCTGATTAGTCCAGTTTTTACCAAAGACTTTTTTATCTTTTCTTTTGCATCCGAACATACAATAGCTGCAGTTTTACTTCAAAAGAATGATTTGGGGCAGGAACATCCACCTTGTGGCCATTACATTGACACCCAATGTTTGGGTAAGGGGGCACCCACATTTGAGAGACCAAGAGAAGCAATTCTCCACCACTCTCCTAGTGTATCTGGTCGTGTTGACTTTAGTCCCAGTGTTCTTCCACATTTAGAAGAACCTCTAGAGTCCCATATCACTTCAGATCACTCTAGGGATGATACCCCTTATCGTTCCCTCATCTTACATCAGCAACCCAGTCTCTTAGACATTATTGTTGACCAACCTATAGCTTTTCTACGAGAGCACCAGTTCATTATCTCCAAATCCTCTTTTTGGGATAATGACACCAGGCATGCCAACTCGGAAGCTTAAATTCCATTTGATCCCTATATGCAGTACCAAAAGAGATTGGTAATCCTCCATTTCCTTTCTCAAAATGCATAACCATAACGAGAACAAATGGCACACCACATCATTTAAATGTGTTTAGATTCCCCTTTTTCTAAATACATTTTGGCATGACCACACCATGCTCGGGGGCACCTATGCCCCTCAACCATAACCCTCCTCACCTCGTTTTTGGAGAAGAGGTTGTCTTACCAATCGAGTGTAAAATCCCTTCCCTTCATCTGGCTGTTGAACTTCTCCCTGACACCCAACCTCTAGAACAACGACTTATCATGCTTGAGCGTGCTTCTGAAGACCGTCGTGTTGCCTTGCAAACCATCGAAGCGGCCAAGAAAGGCACCAAAGCTCAATATGACCGAAAAGTCTAGCCCCAAAGGCGACCTTGTTCTAGTATGTGACCAAGCCCATGATGTCCTTGGTCACGGGAAGTTCGACTCATTATGGCTAGGCCCTTACGTCATCAGTAAGGGTCTTGGTAAGGGGGCATACCTTTTAGAGGACTTCGAAGGCAATCCTCTTCCTAATCCTCGCAATGCACTCTATCTTAAGAAATATTACCCTTAGCATTTCCCTTCTGAGATGTGTGTTTTATGTTCTGTTAGATAGCCAGCATCTTTTTTTGTACTTTCATCCTTCGCCAGGAGCTATTTTTTCCAAGAAGGATCACTTCACCTCTCCTTCAAATCGAACTTCCTCACTTACAACACTTGTACTTGGGGCACCATTTTGCCTCCTTACTTGTCTTTTTTCGTGTCGATTTTCTTCATGAGTTACCATCTTGTACTCATGTTTTCATGGTCCCCCATTGGGCCTTTACTGTGTGGCAGCACCATCGAGTCGCCCTTGTTTAGAGCATCCAAGTTGAGTCATCATCGCATTCATAGAGTCTATCCCGAGTCCCTTTGTACCCCGCTATAGCCCTCCATCCTTCATTGCTTGGTCTCTCTCTTGTGTCGCACATTATGACCTTCAGTCCCACTGTCCCCTGTCCCATATGATATTGTGTCAGTCGCTGCCATGTCATTCATGCCCTTTATGCTCTAACAAGGGAAGTCGTCCATTCGCTACTCAGTCCTTTCCATTTCACTCTCATCATTAGTGTCAGTCTTTCCGTCGCTCTACTGTTTTCTCTCATGCCTTAGTTGGGGACATCTCACTTCCTCAGCCTTCCCGCGGACACCTCGCTGCAGCAAACATCGACACTTTCAATAGACTTCGGTCTAGGCGGTGTCATGGTTCAAAGCTTCCCACTCTTGTTCGGTACTCGGATCGGACGAGATCTCATTTCCCGCGACTTGATTGTTTCTCCGGCTCCTTTCAGCATGATCGAGATTCGTATACTTGATGGTCCAGTGATCCAGCAGCAGCTCTTGATGATTCCCGGGTGTGTGTGAGATGTCTCAACCCTCATGAGGGGGTGGCCCTGCAGGTAGCCCCCCACATGCCGGGATGACCTCTTCTTTGCAGCCTTCGATGCAGCTCCAGATATTTGATGATGTTGGCCGTAGCCACTTGCAGCGCCTCTTCGACTTGCATGTATCAGTCAGATTTTTTGAGCCCTTCCCCATTTACAGGGGGCATTTGGGTTGTATTTGTATCTCATGTACTCAGATATTATTGTACAAGTCCTGGCTGTTATCCCAGGCACAACATGTATATGGGATTCCTCATTGTATTTTTATCTAGCTCATGATTATGCCAACTGTACTTTATGGTTCGGTCCCTTGTTTACTGGACACACTATTCTTTTGTACTTTGTCTCGGCGGGCATAGGTATGCCTCCCCCGCCGCCTTCAGCACAGGTACCCTCTCATAAAAAGAGACTTGTTGCACCTGCGAGTCTCGTCTCCTCAAGTTCTAGTCCTTCAGCACACTATCTACCTCACCTTTCTCTCTCTGACATCCCTTTTGTTGTCTAGTGATTATGTTCTTACAACGTACTTCGGTCATACGATTTTCTCCTGACACTCACACGCTGGGGGGCGATCTGTTACACCATTTTTTGGTCATCTAACCTATTATCATTAGATGGACCCAAGTACACCATGTAAGACCAGTTTTACCCTAAGTAAAACTGCTTTCACTATGTTAAAACAGGAAACCCCAAAAGGAAATATTAAACAAACCCATATTTGTTTGATTTTCCTCGTGGAATAATTAATTAAACCATAATTTAATTATTATTCCCAGTCATGTTTAACCCAAAATCAAAGAAATTAATTAGATAAACCTTTATTTATCTTATTATTTTCCAGGAATAATTATTTAAACCTTATTTAGATAATATTCCTTGTTAAATATGACCAAATCACCCACAAATAATTAAATAAATCATTATTTATTTAATTATCTTTCAACCACTTCCTTAAATAATCAAATAAATCATTATTTATTTGATTATCTTCTAACCGCTTCCTTAAAAAGATAAATAAATCATTTATTTATTTATTTTTGACAAATTAAGGGATTTGACCCAAGTCAAATACCTTTTCCCTCCAACAAATATAATAAAATATTCCATAAAAAGTGGATCTAGATCTGGTTAACCCATGCACCAAGATCTAGAATGACCCAATATTTTGTTATATATAGGAGGGTTTTTCCTACCATTCTTCACCTTTTGTTGCCTATTAGATCACTCTGGATCTATACACTTGGTCACATATCTCCATCATTTGCTCCCATTGAGCTCTACTCTTTGCATTGGGTTTTCTACATCAGCTAGAGAGAGAAATCTTAGATCTGAAGTGCTGAGGACTTCCAAGAACCCATCCCACTGAGGGGAATTGGATACTCCTTCTGGTTTTCCTCCGAGGTGCCCCATTAATACAAAAATTCTTTCAAAAATTGTTCTTGTCTTGTCTATTGGTATATGGAGCAAACCCTTGTTTTTACTGCTTAATGTCTTTCCATGCATAGATCTGGTTTTTTGCAGCTCTTTTCTTGTATAACTAACCGCAGATCTGAAGATATTGGCAGCCACTTTTGTTGTTAGGGCTATTAGTTATGTGTAGCTAAAGTGGTCCTTTTTCGTACACTTCGACAAAGGATTCATACTAACATAGGGCCTTAAGGGATGCTCCTCTCAAATATAAAATCATGGAGAAGCAAGCCTTAGCAGTAGTGAAAGCTTTGAAAGACTTTAGGGTCTATATTTTACACTCTCACATAATTTCTTTTGTTCCACATACTATTGTCAAGGACATTCTAAGTCAAGACCCTGATGGTAAAAGGGGAAAATGGATTGCAACTATTCTTGAATATGACTTAGAAATCAGGCCCACAAAACTAGTTAAGGGGCAAGGATTAGCAAAACTTATGGTTGAGTCTAACTTCCAAGCACTAGACATGAATATGGTAGATGTGTTGGAAGAAGTAGAAGAATCTACTGCTCCTTTTATTGAAGAAACATTTCTAAATTCTCCTTGGTATGCTGACATTATTTATGTGATTTTATATTTAAATGCCCCTCCTTTGTCTAAAACTAAAGCTAGATTTTTTAAACAAAAGGCTTTGAGTTTTTGTGTCTTAGATGGGGTGTTATATTGGAAAAAGGCTGTTGGAATTTTTCTTAAATGTTTACTTGAAGATGATGCAGGGAAAATCATGCATGAATTTCATGATGGAGAATGTGGAGGACACCTCTACTGGAAGGCCACAGCAAACAAAATTCTGAGATCAGGTTACTATTGGCCTACCCTTTTCCTAGACACTCAGAAGTTGGTCATGTCTTGCCATAAGTTTCAAATCTTTGATGGCAAAAGAAAACCCCTTCCCTTACCCTTACATCCTATCAAAGTTGAGGCACCTTTTCAAAAATGGGGCTGGACTTCATTAGGGAAATCCACCCATCCTCCTCGGCTCAAAATAAGTGGATCCTCACAGCCACTGACTTCTTTACCAAGTGGATAAAAGCTATACCATCCAGAAATGCTAATGAATCTGTCATTATCAAGTTTCTTGAAACAAATATCCTATCCAGATTTGGTTGTCCCAGAAAAATCATAACAGACAATGTTGTTGCTTTTAAATCTAAAAATATGGTTGATTCTTGTTACAAATACCACATAACCTTGGGCCATTCCACTGCTTACCATCCCCAAGGAAATGGATTAGCTTAATCTTCCAACAAGAGTCTTATCAATATCATTAAAAAACTGTTGGAACAAAATCAGAGATCATGGCACAGTAAACTGGTTCATGCCTTATGGGCTGATAGGTTAACTACAAAGAAATCAATAAATATGTCCCCCTATCAGCTAGTTTATGGCTTGGATGCAGTTTTTCCCACCTCGTTGGGAGTGCTGGTCATGAAGCTCCTTCAAGAATTGTAGGTTGAAGAGAATGATATGTAGAGAAGAATCAATCAAACCATCCATTTGCAGCAGACCAGAGAAGAAGTTTATAAAAGAACACAGTTAGTCCAAGAAAATATGAAGAAGCTATTTGATAAGAGGACTAAGGCAAAAAATTTCCAAATTGGAAATATCGTTCTTAAGTGGGATTCAAGGAGAGGATAAGGGAAAACATGGCAAGTTTGAGAACTTGTGGAAGGGGCCCTTTATTATTCATGCTGAGAGGGGTCACAATGCATTCTTCCTGAAAGAATTGAATGGAGAAAATCTATACAGAGGTCCTGTCAATGGCAGGATGCTCAAGAATTACTTCTGCCAAGAGTCTTGAGTTTTAAAGCATCTTATTTTTAATTATAAATATCATAGTCTGAACATTGCATTCAAAGTTGGAAAAATAAAAATACAAAACAATAGAAAAGAGAAAAGAGGGCGGATTGTGAAAAAAAGAAAGGTATAGCCCCATACCAAAAAAGAGAAACAAATTCTGAAAGTGTGCAAACTCAAATGCCACTCTTAAAACACACACTTCTAGTTAGTCAAACAACCTAATCTTGACTAATTAGCTTTAAATTTTCTGCTGATAGGATAGTGAATTCAATTGGCCAAACTGTTTAATCCTGGCTTATCAGTAGATAGTTTAGAATAGAAATTAAAGGTTCAAACATGCTCAAAATCTGAACCTAAGTCTCTAAAAGAAAGTGACTCAAATCTGTTTCAAATTCTGAGTCAAGAAAGATGTAAAGTTGATTCCCATTAGCTCAAAATCTGAACCAGAGGACAAGCAAAGATAGCTCAAACAAAGATCAAAACAGAGCTGTAAAAAAGAGGAAGGAAATGCTTTCAAATTTCAGATCTCAATCCTTCCATTTTATTTTAAATTTTTTGCAAAATAATGTCTATGTGCAGTTAGTCCTTATGCCATAGACCAGAATCAAGTTAGATTGTTCAATCCTGAATTGAGTGCTTTTAAATTTCTGTTGTAGAAATTAGAGAATAAAGTCTGTTGGAAAGTTTAATCCCAACAGACAATAGATTAGGTAGAGAAACATATGGACTCAATTGTTTAATATGAGTCCATGGAGAAATAAGGAGTTGAAATAGATTATATTTCCTGCTTTCAAAAAGAATAAAATGTTGTGAAAGAGTTTTCCAATCCAAGTGCACTCTAATGAAGAAAAAATGTTAGATCAGTAGGATTGGGTAGGTAGAAAGATTGTATTGATGAAGATCCATGGTTTTTTTTTGGCTGCTTATGTGTCTTCAAAACAAGATCATCCCAGCAAAGGAAGACCAACCCATGGATGAGGCACAAGTCAGCCTCCCAGAAAATGCAAGTCTGAAATTCTTGATGCCTTCAAGAAGGCACCATCCCCAAGTGGAGCCACTGTTAGCCACCCGTAAATTATGTTATATCAAGTAGTGGCTAAATGATTTTGGATAGCCTTCAAGAAACAATTTCATTGCTAAAAAAATTTTATGCTTAAAGTCTTTTAATAAAATCCTATCCTTTGGGTAATCGTCACTACTTTTCCCCTTTTCAACTCAGAAGTTATGTTGTCATTACATGAAGAAAAACTGCTGCAAGCACCATTTTCCTTTTCCCCCTTCTTCCAAAAACTAACCTCATTTTAAACCCTTCCTATCCCATGAAAAACCCTCATTTTCATGTTTCTCCCCTTTCCCCTTCATCAAAATCCCTTTGATAAGGTTTTAAGACCTTTCCTTTGCCTTATCGAAACCCTCAAACTCCTTTAAAAATCCTTGAAAATCCATAAAAATGCATTTTTCATATATGGTAGAATTAGGCCCCTTTGGGCTAAGTCTTTAAACCCTTACCCTTCATGCGCCCTGGTGCTGGGACTGAGCACCAGCCCTCCAAGTGCTTATCGCATCACCCAATGACGATTAGCCCTTCCTTCTAAACCCTCGGTCACATGTTTTCCCATATAACCTATGGCCCTGCAGTCGGGCGCCTAACTATATTTTATATATATCCCGCCCCTGAAAATATTGAAACCTTATGTTATTTTGAAACTTTGGGCGTTTTATTATTTTCTAAGGTTTTCCGTCGGTCTGAAGTTCAAAGCACTCTCCACCGTCGATCTGATCTGCAGATCGACGGCGTGCAAGCCATCGCCCCGGTGGTCCCCGCTAACCACTCACCATTACAAAACTACGCGGTATTCATCACACTGCGTTTGAGCGCGCGGCGGTATTTTTCATTTTGCAGCGATTCCATACACCGCTTGACGTGTGGCCTGAGCACTGTTCACAAAACAGTCGTCCATCGCGTGTTAAAGATCAAACGTGGACCCGACGCGATATTGACGTCCACCGTCCGATCTGAGGCTGCTCATCGAACGGTGATCACTCACCAAAGAAGCCCGACGGTTAACTAGGATATGGCGCGGTCATTAAATCATCTCTGCCATCAATCTGATATACAGATCGACGGCCCACAATTCATTGCCCTGATTCCTCCGCTTTGACTTTTCACCTACACTCCTGACCATCGATCTCTGCGTGATCGACGGATCCAATTCAAATTCATTTTCGCTCTCTTCTGACCTCCTCTAAATCGATATCGACCATTGGATGATGCCATCCAACGGCCATGCTTCCTCCACGTGCCTTATAAAGAAGTAAACCTACACATGCATGGATTTTATAATATTTGTTCATTTTTTGCAGGGTTTAATGGTTTTTTTCGCTATGTCTGAAGAAATTTCAGAAGCAGAGGGTGACAATCCTCTAGCCTCTGATCCATCAAATAAAATCATTTGCAGATTTAAAATTCATGTTTCATCAGTGATTCATGAGGCATTGATGCCATATCACCCCTACGCAGCCCTCCACACTAGCAAAAAACACAGTAAATCAAGCACAGTCAGAAAATTATCAGTGCCAAAGATAAAATATATCAAGACAGAAAATTGAAGACAGATCTATAGGTATTACGACTAAAAATGGATTATCATAAGCCTAAAACACGGTTTAAAGAATATCTTGAGTTTTTATATCAGACAGAAAGCATACGCTGCCACATCAAAGGCTAATTAAATTCCCAGCCACCGCAGAGCCACCTGTAGCCTCAAAGAAATGAAAAAAGGGTCGAATTTATTACCAGACTAGGAGGTATTTTGCATCAATACAGCTGAACAGTTATTTCAACCAAAGAAACTTATGGTCAGTTTTCAGCAAAAGTTATTACAAGGATAACAAGGAGCCTTGAAGTCAACAAATTCTTTCCAGCAAACCTAATAGTTAATGTAAATGACTTTATACAGAGGACACCTATGTAAGTTGCTTCATTGAGCCCCCAAAGGCCAAGAAGACATTTAATTCTGTATTAATTATTTTTAGAGATCTTTTATCAGAGTCCATCTCCTCTTTCTTCTATAAATACTATTGCAAAAGAAGAGTTGGTGTTGGTTGATCACTAGTTGTAATATTGGAACTCTCTGCAATAATACATAATCTGTTCAAGTTGAAGAACAAATTGAAGTCTTGGAAGCCTTGATGATGTTGTTGCATGCTTGTTCTTGAGAAGGCTCTATCATTGGATCCATGAGCTTGGTTGTTGGTGAAGTATTCTAAACTGTTTAATGTTTTCTCTTGTTTTCATTCTGTTCCATAATTTCTTACTACAGTAGGTTGAAAGTTTTAGGCTAAGAAATGACTCCTGGAATCACCTTAGACCTGTTCATCCTTCACTGTTTCATGTTTTCTTCTTCTGAGGTATTTTAGAGTCTTTAATCTCTCTCTTTAGTCCTCATGCTTGTTTATTTCCTTAATAGTTCGAACAGTTGGTTTCAGCATGACTTATGGTTTTCCCTGCTTGTCTATTACCACTTAAAGGCTGTTATTGAAGTCTCCCTTTGAAGCTTTTCTGTTTATAGTGAGCCAAGGAGGTTTGTTATGATCTTGCACTTTGTCCTTACTTAAAAAGTTGTCTCAAAGGTCTTTATAGTTGTAATCATAGATGTGTTAGGTGTTCCCTCTTCTATGACTGCAATTATAAGTGAATCTTTTATGTTTTCTAAGTCATTTGAAATAAAATCTTTGAGGAAATAGGGTGTTCCTCGAATCTTAGATTTCATTTTAAAAGTTGTTTTGAAATCATTATTTTCTTAAAGGTGTGATTTGTAGAATTTGTGGTTAGCCCTGTCTACCAAATAGCTCTTTATTGTTCAAATTGTGTTTTCAAATTCCCTTTGTTGAAAATTAAATTTCTCTTTCCAAATCATTGATGTCCATCTCATTCCAAAACCAAAGGATCCTGCGGCCAAGTTAGATTTTCCCTCTGATATCCCATATCCATTAATGAGTGTGTTATGACCTCTTCTTGACTCCATTTCCCAATGAACCAGATGTTTCTCCACTCTATATATCTTTCCTAGACCTTTCATGTTCTGCTGTATCAATCCAACCAAACAAACAATCAAACACCTGCACTTAATAACTAGTCTAAAATCCATACTCTAAGCACACAAGATAAACCTTTGCAAACAAACATTTGAGAGATCCCTCTCTGAGAACAGGAGGACTAGATCCTGGAACTCTAAAGATTGGTTCTGATGTTGCCTTGTCTTTTGATTTGCCAAACTATCAAAACACGGGACACCAACACACCTCTGACCATGACAACAAAGAAAGTGACAAATAAAATGATAAATGTTGTGAGTAAGGAGAATGACTAAGCATTATGCCCAAAGAAACTAATTTGCAAGCGAAAAACTCAAAAAGGCCCAAAATGAGATCCAAGCACTAAAAAAGTAAAAGAGGCAATCTAAGCTTATAATTTTTGTTCAAGCTTCTCTATAGGTCTCCCAGGACCCATGAGGCACTTATCTACCAAATTTTGGAGAAATTGGATAAGTTTTTGTTTTTTGCAAATTTTAAGGCTAGGAGCGCAGCACACCTGGTGCTATGCTATTTTTCAGGGCATCTTCAAGAGGAAAGGCTTTCATTTTTGGATTCCTCATCATGAGAGGAGCATGCTCACCAATTTTCAGATCAATTAGAGTTGTTGGGGTCCTCCAAAAGGGTCAAAAACACCCAATTTTTCACCATTCTGCCTGCTTTTCAGGGAATGTGTTGTGCTCCTACCAGTCTAGGAATTTTCACTTTTTGGACAGGTTTTAGAGGTCAGATTGAAGAAACAAAGGTATATCTAGAAATTAGACTTCAATGGATTTCCAACGAGCCATCACAGACCCTTTTCTGACATCGGGAAGGCCTTCAAAACATGTCTGTAGGAAGACCCATTTTTTTTGTTCCTGTGCTACGCTCCTCGCATGCAAATTCAAATTTGACACACAGTGCTATGCTCCTATGGTTGACAAGTCAGAATGTGCATTTGGAAAGTTTTTTTAGACTTTTCAGAGCCTATATGTCAATTTAATTTCTCAAAATGGCCAGAAACATATTTATTTTAGATATTTTTGTGCCTTGGGCCTTGCAAGGCCTCAAGGACAATATAGATACTTCTGATTAGCCAATAGAGTTATAGATGCTCTATTAGGCTTTCCTCCTCCTTTCCTGTTATATAAGGCATGAGGATTCATTTTAATATTGGGATTTTGATGTGTTTGAGAGCAATACATGGCTTTTGATGTGTTTGAGAGCAATACATGGTTTTTGGAAGTTGAAGAGCAATTTGGTGTTGTGGAGCTTGTGGATGATTTGCCTTGGTTGATAATGATGAAGGCTTGCTTACAAGATTCTTGATTTTAGTTAATGGTGATGTTTCTCTTAATCATCCATGTTTTTCTTGTTTATCATATGTCCATCTTTCTATATTGCAATAGCTCAGAAAAGTTTAGGATGAGAAATGTTGTTTGAGGCACATCACTCCTCCTATTTGCCTATTGTCTTTATGTTTTCTTCTACTGGGTTAGCTTATGGAATTCTTAGTTGCTCCTTACACCCACCTAAGTTTGTCTATTTCATTATTGTATTAATATGCTAGTTTACAAATATGATTCACAGTAAGCCCTGCTAGTTTGATGCTATCTAAACTCTGTCTTGAAATCTCTCTTTGATGTAATTATTGTTAGGTTAAGCCAAAGAGGTCTTGTTTCGATTTTGCCCTTTGTATATGCCTATCATTTTACCTCAAAGTTCTTTATAGTTTAATGAATGATGTTTAGGAGTTCCCTCTTCATTTATTGATGCTATTTGTCTCTTATATGTTTTCAAATCTCGAAAGTAGAATCATTGAAGTTAGATAGGTTTTCTTGCTTCCTTTGTTCCACTGGATTGTTTATCTTGAATGTTTATTTGTTTAAAAGTATTGTCATTGAGTAAGTGGTGTGCCCTATCTCATGATTAGTATCTTTTGCTTATTAGTGTTCAATACCTTCTTGTTCATAGTTATTTTACAAATGATTCTTAACTACCCTTTTCCCTACCTTGTTTCCCCAAAACTTAATTTCCATATCACCTCACACATAAACTTAAAGATCCATTGACTACACTAGATGGGCCCTGTGATGTACCCCGATTCACTATTGAGATATCAATGACTTCATAGAATCCATAGCCCAATGTTTTACAACCTCTCATTCCACCTATCCTACTCAATCATCTTACCCCAACCAAAACAAACAACAAACCTACACTTAACAACTAGCCTAAAATCAAACACTTAAAGCGAACAAGTTCACATCCTTCGCATAATAGAGAGAGCCCTCTATGAGTCTAGGAAGGCTAGGTCCTATGAATCCAAAGACTATTCTAATGTTACCCTGTGCATTTGGTTTACCAATCTTCTAAATCACAGGACACTAACAGAACTACCAAAAGCACCGGCGACGCCATCTGTCGATGGTATCATTGGTTCTATGTCTCAGACTTCTCATAGGTCCTCTCCCAATTCTTGGAAGAAAAATCCCACTTCTTCCACTAATACTGCTTCTCAGCCACCTCCTGATCTTGGCAAGACCGTGGAAGTGAATTTCGTCTAGTCCACCCTAGCGGGTAAAGCTTCCAAACGTAAGAAAAATGGTAAAGGTAAGGCTAAAGTCGATACCCTGAAACAAGATTCTCCTAAACATAGTACTGATGATGGCTCAAAACGTAAACTAAAGTATCCTTTCCTGATATGTGACGATGAGCATTACACCAAGGACTGTCCACGACGGGCCGAGGTGAGTCAACTGCTCAAAGGCACTCAAGGAACTCTAGTTTTTCTTAAAGAATCATTCTCATCAAAGGAAACTCAACTGGTGGAGCAACCTCAGCCCTCCACCCCTTTTGGCTCCTAAGTTTTCATGATGAATGGCGTTGCACCCATATCTATTGCTACCAGATCAAAGGATAATATTGAACCGCGTTAGGCAATAGGGAAAGAGATCACAGATGGTCCTCCTCTGCCTGCTTCTATCCCTCTTCACATTGAAAGCCCCAGTCCTGAGCCCATTGTACGGCCACCTTCTAAAGGTGTACTCCATAAGCCTTCCTATAACATGAACACCTGTTCCACTTAGCATTACAGTATTTTTGAGGATATGGCATAGGCGCCATCCGCTATGTCTGTGTTGGAAGTACTTCAGAGCTGTCCATCACAATGGAAGGCTTTGCTATCCGCTATTCGAGTGGTTGACCCCGTCGATTCAAGCCTTATCACTTTTTATTTGGAAAACTTCGTTCCACATCTCCATCACCAGCTTTCTTTGATTATTCAAGTTGTTATTAATGGTAGGAATATCCATCGAGCATTCGTGGATGAAGGTGCATCTACTTACATCATGTTTGTTTCCTACTGGAAAGCCATTGGTTCTTCGGCCCTTAACCAGTCTCCAAATTCTTTAGAAGCATTCGACGAAAGGGAATCTTGCCCTCTTGGTGTCCTCACTAGCTTGCCTACAATGTTGGAATGAAAAATGGTTAATGTTGAGGTTGAAGTCGTTGACGCGAAGCTCAATTATAATCTTTTCCTCGATCACAGTTGGACTCACGCCATGCTATGCATCTCGTCCACTCTCTTTCGTGTTCTTTTATTTCCACACAAAGGAAAGATTATCGTTGTTGATTAGTTATCCTTTTTCACTTACACTTCCTCTGAGAGAAACATTCAATATGAAGATCATATTCCTACACCTTATAAAATCATAGGGCCTAGAATTTCAAATATCCTGCCCTTATGGGTATTTTCTTCTCTTCCTCCGCCCAATACTGCTCAAGTCAATATGATCTCCACGTCTTCTGATCTGTGGATCATACCTTCGCCTGAGTAGTTTGATTCATTTGGTGACATGATGTCTTTAAGCCCAATAGAAATTGATTATTGTGAAGTTATCTCAACTTCGACTTCTCCTCCCTCTAATCATATTCCTTTGAGTGTGTCTTGTTGGGAAAAATACTGAGAGGGGGTGGTGAATCAGTATTTAAGGCTGAACAATTGTTCTTTCCTTTCTCTTAAAAAACCATATGCTACAGTACTGCATTCAACATGTATGTCCAGATATCTTGTTATGTATTTACTTAGAGAATTGCATCAGATAAGCATTAAGCATGAACAGAAATAACAGAACAAACCATTAATCATGAACAACACATATGGACACCAGGATTTAAGGTGGAAACCCAATAGGGGAGAAAACCACCGCTGTTGTAATTTATGTCTTCAATATTTATTATAAAGAAAACTTCTTACAATTTTATGCTGGTGCAGACTCATACCAGCACACAGGCACCCACCTGCAGAAGGCTACAACCTTCTCTCATTTACCAGCCTCTCCTGGAAGGAAGCCACAACCCCATGCTCTCATTTACCAGCCACCGCTGAAAGGGAGCTACAACCCCCTCACTGAAGGCTTCGACCCTCAGCATCACTACGGAACACGTTTCATCAATTTTCAGACTGGATCCAGTAGTTTCAACGCAACCCTTTAATCAATTATCTACAAACATATTTTTCCCAAAACTTCATAACAGAACAGTGAGACCACTGTAACCAAAATATCAGAAATAACCCAGACTTCATAGAATATATTCATCCAACATTCCGTGTATCCTTTTGTGCATATTAATCTTCAGAAACCCCATCCAGACTCATATGTTTTCTTTTAGCAGACATGCGCCAGTTCTTCATGACTTCGTCCATCGTTTAATACCAGAGGTTCATTCAGATTTTACTGTTAAGAACAGAATTCGCCCATCCAGATATTCCTTCGAGAGCTTCATTCATTCATCACCCTTATGCACATGTTCTTCAACCTTTCATTAGTCAATCTCCTCATTATATTCACAAGTGCGCCATCGATTCAAATATATCAGGGGTTTATTCATACAAATATCTCCAAAGGGTCGTTTGTGCCATGAACCCTTTTTTCCCATCCTTCTTCATAATTCTCATCACTTTATATAGTTTACGCCCTTATTGAAACCATGGGTCAAAACCATTCAATTACTAATGGTATTCATATTAAAATTCGAGCCAATCCAATCTTTGTTCTTCTATACACGAAATTTCCCAAAGGTATTCTTTTCTCTGCCAAGTAATATTTCAATAAAGCTTTGAATCAAATTTCATTCTTTGACCCCGGGCCCACATCGCAGTCGGCGGATCGGCGGTGTCAAACAAAAATTGCGATTGCGATTGATCAAACGGACGTGATGACCACATAAAACATGGCTCATAGTGCAATCAGGTCTGAACTTTGAACAAATGCAATCGAGGCACACAATAGAAAAGTTCCAATTGCGATCAGGACACGGATGCGATTTGCACATATTAACTCCGACATATAATAGGATCGGGTCCGACACTTCAATCGCAACATATTACAAAAGGCGTGCGATCAATCGGAAAGTTCCAATTGCGATTAAGATCCCGGCCACGATTGAACCTATTAACTCCATCGTATAACGCCATCGGGTCCGCCAATTTCAAGATGCAATCGGGCCCAACACTTAAGATCTATCGATTGCGATTGGGAACTCGGATGCGATTAGCAATAAACTATGGAATATAACTCGAGCGGGTCCGGCCTTTGATCGGAGCACATAACAAAACTCCATCTATTGAGCCTTGCGATTCAAGACTTGCGATTCCATTAAAACATTGCCACGTGGTCAAGTGGACCCATGGGCCTTCGCTGCTGTGGTGGGGGCGATTTATATAAGGTTTGGTTGTATGTTTTATATACAGCCGTTCCATTGCGGAACTCTACACACCCACAAGACATTTGATTATTGTGATTGGCGATTGCGATTGGATCGCATCGCAAATCTTCATATCAACAAGACACTGCACCAAAATAACTTTGCTATTCCGATTGGCATATAAATGGTGGGGATCACTTGTCCCACCAATTCAGAAATAAAAGGACTTCCGCCTGATTAAACAAATTTCCCATTCTGGTTGTTGAGGAATTTAAAAGCCCGAAATGACTGTCTTTAATAAATCTGCTCCTTTGTAGTTCAGATCTACGGGGAATCTTCATTCCTCCTGCAAAACGGCTACACCCATTACCTATTAATTCTCTTCTGCCATTTGTGGCTGCAGCCCATCAATATTTAATTCTCCTTCATACGGATTTCTCCAAGCTTCTTCAAAGCTCTGATTATGCTGCCTTGTACTTGTTTCTCCTTCTGCCCAAGGCTTTTTCAATTCCTTTGCCATATCTTTTGCCATCAATGACAATATTTCCAACAATCTCCCCCTTTGGCATTGATGGCAATATTCTTCCGCTGATTGTCTTATAGAAGCCCTTTGTTGTTTTTCCTCCCCCTTTGGCATCAATGGCAAAGAGTTGACATTTCCATGCTCCCCCTGAGATCATGCTGCATCTTTATAATATAGAAAGGCCAATAGTTCATCCTTTTCAGATGACCAATGCTCCCCCTTAGCCTGTGCATTCAGAGATGCCCAACTGCATCTCAAAACCAATTTAATCTTCTGTATTTAAGTAGACCTGATCCTCTGCATGGTAGAGACTACTCCCAGTTTCTATCTGAGATATTTGAATGCTTCCCTGGGTAGAGGTTTGGTAAATATATTAGCAACTTGTTCTTTGGAGGAAACATATTCTAATTTCACCTTTTGCTCAAGCACTTGTTCTCGTAGGAAGTGATATTTGATGGTAATGTGCTTGGTCTTGGAATGCATAACAGGATTCTTTGAGATACTGATGGCACTTGTATTATCACACATAATGGAGATAGGAGGTGAAAATTTGATTTGAAAATGTTGTAGGGTTTGCATCATCCAAAGGATTTGAGTGCAACATGATGCTGCAGCCACATATTCCGCTTCTGTTGTAGATAAGGCAATGGAGCTTTGCTTCTTGTTGAACCAAGATACTAACCGGGGCCCCATAAAGAATGCAATTCACCACTAGTGCTTTTTCGATCATCAACACTTCCAGCCCAATCTCTCGTTGCATGCATGAAGAGTAAGATCAACATTCTTTGGATACCATAGTCCAAAGTCTTGAGTTCGTAGTAGTTTGAATATTATTTTCACAAATTTCAAGATGAGACTCTTCCTGATTGGTTTGAAAACGTCCAACAATCCCAATCGCATGCATGATGTCCGATCTTGTCCTGCAGAGATAAAGTAGACTTCCTATCATAGATCTGTATTCTGGTTGATTTACGGTGGGGGAATCATCATTAGAACTGAGATTGCATTCGGTTATCATTTGTGTACTTACAGGTTTTCAATCTTCCATGCCATACTTCTTCAGGATTTTCTTGAGATACTTTGCTTGTGATAAGAATATACCATATGTTGCTTGTTGCACTTGCAAGCCAAGAAAGAATGTTAGTTCCCCAAGTAAAGACATTTCAAATTCTTGCTGCATATTAGAAGCAAATTTCTGACTCATAGACTCTTTATTGCTTCCAAAAATGATATCATCAACATATACAACTACAATCAAAAGTTTGTCATTTTCATTTTTTGTGTACAAGTTGCTATCAACAGACCCCTTTGAAAATCATTGTTGATGAAGATATTTGTCAAGACGATAGTACCATGCCCTTGGAGCTTGTTTGAGACCATATAAAGCCTTTTTAAGTCTACAAACAAGTTTTTCATCATTTCCCAAAATGAATCCTTCTGGTTGTTCTATATAAACTTCTTCTTCTAGATCACCATTGAGAAAAGCATTTAACATCCATTTGATAAACTTTGATTTGTTGGAAGCTTGAAACGCAAGAAACATTCTTATGGCTTCAAGTCCTGCTGCTACGTGGAGCAAAGGTTTCCTTCAAAGTATATATCTTCATGAGCATACCCTTTTCACACAAGTCTAGCTTTATTTTTATAACATCCTCATTTCATTGTAACTTGTTTTTGAATATCCATTTAGTTCCAATGACATTTATGTCATGAGGCCTTGGTACTAACTCCCAAGTGTGATTCTTTTCAATTTGATCAAGCTCTTCATTCATGGCTTGAATCCAAAATTCATCTTTGCTAGCTTGACTGACACTGTGAGGTTCAACCATGGACAAAAATGCCAGATTGCTAGAAGATCCCACAAGAGCCCTTCTTGTTTGTACACCTGATTCCTTTTCTCCCAAAATTTGAGATTCTGGATGATTCTTTTGAACATATCTTGATGGAGCCTTTTCAGACAACTCTTCTTCAGGTTCTTCGCTGGGGGTACTGTTTGTATCATTATTGTTTGATGTAGAAGGATATGTGTCCTCATCATCTTCATTTGTTGTTTGCTTT
Source organism: Pinus albicaulis (assembly GCA_034641835.2). Taxonomy (NCBI): domain Eukaryota; kingdom Viridiplantae; phylum Streptophyta; class Pinopsida; order Pinales; family Pinaceae; genus Pinus; species Pinus albicaulis. The sequence continues at coordinate 44,106,639 of CM076583.1, forward strand.
TCTTCTTTTGGGGCTGCAGTAGACTCATCAATAACAACATCAATACATTCAACAATCTTTCGAAATCTTTTATTGTAACATTTATATGCCTTACTCCTAGAGGAGTAACCAAGAAATATTCCCTCATCAGCTCTGGATTCAAACTTGCCAAGTTTTTCATCATTATTTTTGATAAAGCATTTTCTCCCGAAAATTCTAAAATGCTTTATAGTGGGAGGATTACCTTACTAGAGTTCATATGGATTTTTATCACTATTTACACGAACATGTGCTTTGTTAAGAATGTTTGATGTTGTATCTGCTGCTTCTCCCCAAAATGTGTCAGGTGTTCCAGAATCATCAAGCATAGCTCTAGCCATTTGTTGAATTGTTCTGTTCATTCTCTCTGCAACACCATTCTCGATTGATGTTGTGAGTGCCGCCATGAGGACTCTCTTTTATGCCATGTTGTTCACAAAATTCAAGGAATTTATTTGATGTATATTCTCCTCCTCGATCAGATCTAAGAGACTTGATTTCAGATCTAATTCATTTTCAACTAGTGCTTTGAAGGTCTGAAATTTCTCAAATGCTTCATCTTTGTGTTTGAGCAACCCAATCCAACACATTCTAGAGAAATCATCAATAAATAAGATATAGTATTGTTCACCACGTGGTGACTTTTTCCTCACAGGTCCACAGATGTCAGTATGAATGAGTTCAAGAGGCTTACTTTATGATCCTTCCTCGCATTTGCATTAAATTGTACCCCGGTTTTCTCTACCGAATTGTCTTGCATATGATATTTTCGTGTAGAGTAATATTAAAGGTTTACTTAACAAATTTTAAGTCTACTATTTGTTGATTTGAGAGAAGCTTAGATGCCCCAATCTTCTATGCCATAGCCAATTTTCCGAAGATTTACTCAAATAGCATTGTTCTTTGCAGTTCTTCAAAATATATAGGTTGTTTGGAGTTCTTTTCCCTTTTATAATTGCTTTACCTCTATCAAGATCACGTACCACACATTCTTTTGAACTAAAGACAACTTCAGTTCCTTGATCACACATTTGACTTACACTTAGCAGGTTATTCCTTAATCCATCCACATACATGACTTCATTAGCTTTCACATTTTCTTTTAGAAAAACAGACCCTTTTCCTTTAATGACCGCAGGAGTATCATTTCCAAATGTAACCTTCTTTTCCTTTTCTAGAGCACTATATGCAAGAAGTTTGTCTTTATCAACTGTCATGTGTCTTGAGCATCCACTATCAATGTACCATTAGTTCTCTTCATCTTCTGCAAATAATGCTATGCCACAATTTGCAACCTGTAACTCCTTCTTTTTCCATACTTTGGATCTTGAAGGAACATGTTCTTTTGGCTGAGCTTTGCTCCTGCATTCAGATTCTTCATGGCCAAAGTTATTGCAATAAGTGCATTGAACTTCATTTTGAAGAGGAGAAAAGTTGTTATAAGTATTCTTATTTGCTTCAATATCATTCCTTTTCTTTCTTGCTTCTCTTGTCACATTATTTATATACACATTGAATAGCTTTATGACTAAAATTGTGACATGAGAAACATTGTCCATTGAAGAAGAAATTTCTTCGATCATAAGATCTTCTATATGAATTTATCTGTTGATTGGTGTTTCTTTGAAAGACATTCCTATTAGTGTTTCTTGAATTGAAATGATCATGCTTTACCTGTAAAGATTCTTTATTCCCTTGCTGAGTGGCAGCATGTTGTAAACCAACTGTAATTGTTTTTAGATAATTTGGTGCTGATGCCTGAGAAGATTCTCCAATATATCCAAGACCTGTCTTTATAAGGGGAGAAATTTGTACCTTGATAATTTCATCTAAGGTTTCAAATCCTTTAGCAAATCTAAGATTCAGAGTCTTTACTTTCTCACGTTCTTTTCTTAGACTTACTACTTCACACTCTACTTTCTCATTGTGTTTATCCTTTTCTTCAAGCTGATTTTTCAGAGTTTCTATGGTTATTTTACTCTCTTCTAGGCAGATTTTGAGTTTATTGTTTTCATCAAAAAATCACTGTCTTCTAGAGCATCCACAAAAGTATCCTTTTCTTCTCTAGATTCTTTTTCAAATGCCATGAGAAGTTTAAGATCTTGTTCATATTCTTCCTCACTATTAGATAACCCATCACTATCTTCATGAGTATAGAAACTCTTTCTAGAGATAAAATGATTCTTATTCCTTCTTGCTACTTCCTTCCCCTTTTTATGTGTTTCTTTATAAGGAAACTTAGCAGCATAATGACCAACTCTTCCACAATATAAACATTTGAAAGGAAGCTTACCTCTGAACCGTCCTGTGCCAATTTGAAGTTTCTTTACGAATTTTATCTCATCTTCCTCTGAGCCCATATCGCGCCGACTACTTCGGCGATGTCAAACACAACTTGCGATTGCAATCGATCAATCGGATGTGACACCTCACATAAAACATGGCCTATAGCAATCGGTCCGAATACTGAACAAATGCACCGGTGCACACAATAGATTGGTTCCGATTGCGATCGTGACTACGTATGCGATTTGCACATATTAACTCCGGCATATAACTGGATCGGGTCCGCCACTTCAATCGCAGCATATTACAAAAGGCGTGCAATCAATCGAAAAGTTCCAATTGCGATTAAGATCCCGGACGTTATTGAACCTATTAACTCCATCGTATAATGCCATCGGGTCCGCCAATTTCAAGGTGCAATCAGGCCCAATACTTAAGAGCTTTCGATTGCGATTGGGAACTCGGATGCGATTAGCAATAAACTGTGGCATATAACTCGATCGGGTTTGGCCTTTGATCAGAGCACATAACAAAACTCCGCCGATTGAACCTTGCGATTCAAGACTTGCGATTCCATTAAAACATCACCACATGGTCAAGTGGACCCACGGGCCTTCCCTGCTGTGGTGGGGGCGATTTATATAAGGTTTGTTTGTATATTTTATGTACAGTCGTTCCATTGCGGAAATCTACACATCCACAAGACATTTGATTATTGTGATTGGTGATTGCGGTTGAATCTCATCGAAAATCTTCATATCAACAAGACACTGTACCAAAATAAATTTTCTATTCTGATTGACATGTAAATGGTGGGGATCACTTGTCCCGCCAATTCAGAAATAAAAGGACTTCCGCCTGTTTAAACAAATTTCCCATTCTGGTTGTTGAGGACTTTAAAAGCCCAAAATGACTGTCATTAATAAATCTGCTCCTCCGTAGTTCAGATCTACGGGAAATCTTCATTCCTCCTGCAAAACGGCTATGTCCATTACCTGTTAATTCTCTTTTGTCATTTGTGGCTGCGGCCCATCAAGATTTAATTCTCCTTCATACGGATTTCTCCAAGCTTCTTCAAAGCTCTGATTCTGCTGCCTTGTACTTGTTTCTCCTTCTGCCCAAGGCTTTTTCAATTCCTTTGCCATATCTTTTGCCATCAATGACAATATTTCCAACAATCTCCCCCTTTGGCATTGATGGCAATATTCTTCCGCTGATTGTCTTATAGAAACCCTTTGTTGCTTTTCCTCCCCCTTTGGCATCAATGGAAAAGAGTTGACATTTCCATGCTCCCCCTGAGATCATGTTGGATCTTTATAATATAGCAAGGCCAATAGTTCATCCTTTTCAGATGACCAATGCTCCCCCTTAGCCTGTGCATTCAAAGATGCCCAACTGCATCTCAAAACCAATTTAATCTTCTGTATTTAAGTAGACCTGATCCTCTGCATGGAAGAGACTACTCCCAGTTTCTGTCTGAGATATTCGAATGCTTCCCTGGGTAGAGGTTTGGTAAATATATCAGCAACTTTTTCTTTGGAGGAAACATATTCTAATTTCACCTTTTTCTCAAGCACTTGTTCTCGTAAGAAGTGATATTTGATGGGAATGTGCTTGGTCTTGGAATGCATAACAAGATTCTTTGAGATACTGATGGCACTTGTATTATCACACATAATGGAGATAGGGGGTGAACATTTGATTTGAAAATCTTGTAGATTTTGCATCATCCAAAGAAGTTGAGTGCAACATGATGCTGTAGCCACATATTCTGATTCTACTGTAGATAAGGCAATGGAACTTTGCTTCTTGCTGAACCAAGATACTAACCGGGGCCCCATAAAGAATGCACCACCACTAGTGCTTTTTTGATCATCAACACCTCCAGCCCAATCTGCATCAGTGTATGCATGAAGAGTAAGATCAACATTCTTTGGATACCATAGTCCAAATTCTTGAGTTCCCTGTAGTTATTTGAATATTATTTTCACAGCCTGAAGATGAGATTCTTTTGGATTGGCTTGAAATCGTCCAACAATCCCAACTGCATGCATGATGTCTAGTCTTGTCCCAGTGAGATAAAGTAGACTTCCTATCATAGATCTGTATTCTGGTTGATTTATGGTGGGGGAATCATCATTAGAACTGAGATTGCATCTAGTTATCATTGGTTTACTTACAGGTTTTCAATCTTCCATGCCGTACTTCTTCAGGATTTGCTTAAGATACTTTTCTTGTGATAAGAATATACCATCTGTTGCTTGTTGCACTTGCAAGCCAAGAAAGAATGTTAGTTCCCCAAGTAAATACATTTCAAATTATTGTTGCATATTAGAAGAAAACTTCTAACTCATAGACTCTTTATTACTTCCAAAAATGTTATCATCAACATATACAACTATAATCAAAAGTTTGTCATTTTCAGTTTTTGTGTACAAGTTGCTATCAGCAGACCCCTTTGAAAATCCTTGTTGATGAAGATATTTGTCACGACGATAGTACCAAGCCCTTGGAGCTTGTTTGAGACCATATCGAGCCTTTTTAAGTCTACAAAAAAGTTTTTCATCATTTCCCAAAATGAATCCTTCTGGTTGTTCTATATAAACTTCTTCTTCTAGATCACCATTGAGAAAAGCAGATTTAACATCCATTTGATAAACTTTGATTCTTTGGAAGCTTGAAAACGCAAGAAACATTCTTATGGCTTCAATTCTGGCTACAGAAGCAAAGGTTTCTTCAAATTCTATACCTTCTTGTTGAGCATACCCTTTGCACACAAGTCTAGCTTTATTTCTTATAACATCCCCATTCTCATTTAACTTGTTTTTGAATATCCATTTAGTTCCAATGACATTTTTATCATGAGGCCTTGGTACTAACTCCCAAGTGTGATTCTTTTCAATTTGATCAAGCTCTTCATTCATGGCTTGAATCCAACATTCATCTTTGCTAGCTTGACTGACACTGTGAGGTTCAACCATGGACAGAAATGCCAGATTGCTAGAAGATCCCACAAGAGTCCTTCTTGTTTGTACACCTGATTCCTTTTCTCCCAACATTTGAGATTTTGGATGATTCTTTTGAACATATCTAGATGGAGCCTTTTTAGACAACTCTTCTTCAGGTTCTTCACTGGGTGTACTGTTTGTATCATTACTGTTTGATGTAGAAGGATATGTGTCCTCATCATCTTCATCTATTGTTTGCTTTTCTTCTTTTGGGGCTGTAGTAGACTCATCAATAAAAACATCAATACATTCAACAATCTTTCGAAGTCTTTTATTGTAACATTTATATGCCTTAATCCTAGAGGAGTAACCAAGAAATATTCCCTCATCAGCTCTGGGTTCAAACTTGCCAAGTTTTTCATCATTATTTTTGATAAAGCATTTTCTCCCAAAAATTCTAAAATGCTTTATAGTGGGAGGATTACCATACTAGAGTTCATATGGAGTTTTATCACTATTTACATGAACATGTGCCTTGTTTAGAATGTTTGCTGTTGTATGTGCTGCTTCTCCCCAAAATGTGTCTGGTGTTCCGGAATCATCAAGCATAGCTCTGGCCATTTGTTGAATTGTTCTGTTCATTCTCTCTGCAACACCATTATGTTGTGGAGTGCCAGCTACAGAGAACTGTCTTTTTATGCCGTGTTGCTCACAGAATTCAAGAAATTCTTTGGATGTATATTCTCCTCCTCGAGCAGATCTAAGACACTTGATTTTTTAAGTCTAATTCATTCTCCACTAGTGCTTTGAAAATCTGAAATTTCTCAAATGCTTCATCTTTTTGTTTAAGCAGCCCAATCCAACACATTCTAGAGAAATCATCAATGAATAATATATAGTATTCTTCACCACGGGGTGACTTTTTCCTCATAGGTCCACATATGTCCATATGAATGAGTTCAAGAGGCTTACTTGATGATACTTCCTTGGCATTAAATTGTACCCTGTTTTGCTTAACGAATTGGCAAGACTTGCATATGATATTTTCAGGTAGAGTAATATTGGGAAGGTCACGAACAGCTTTAAGTCTACTTGATTTGTTGATTTGAGAGAAGCTCAGATGCCCCAACCTTCTATGCAATAGCCAATTTTCTGAAGATTTACTCAAATAACATTGTTCTTTGGGGTTCTTCAATATATACAGGTTGTTTGGAGTTCTTTTTCCTTTTATAATTTCTTTACCTGTATCAAGATCACGTACCACACATTATTTTGAACTAAAGACAACTTGAGTTCCTTGATCACACATTTGACTTACACTTAACAAGTTATGCTTTAATCCATCCACATACATGACTTCATTAGCTTTCACCTTATCCTTTAGGAAAACAGACCCTTTACCTTTAATTACCACAGGAGTATCATTTCCAAATGTAACATTCTTCTCCTTTTCTAGAGCACTATATGCAAGAAGTTTGTCTTTATCACCTATCATGTGTCTTGAGCATCCACTATCAATGTACCATTGGTTCTCTTCATCTTCTACAAATAACGCTATGCCACAATTTTCAACCTGTAACTCCTTTTTCAATACTTTGGATCTTGAAGGAACATGTTCTTTTGGCTGAACTTTGCTCCTGCATTCAGATTCTTCATGGCCAAAGTTATTGCAATAAGTGCATTCAACTTCATTTTGAAGAGGAGAAAAGCTGTTATAAGTATTATTCTTTGCTTCAATATTAGTCCTTTTCTTTCTTGCTTCTCTTGTCATAATAGTTTTATATGCTACACATTGAATAGCTTTATGACCAAAATTGTGACATGAGAAACATTGTCCATTGAAGAAGAAATTTCTTCGATCATAAGATCTTCTATATGAATTTACCTATTGATTGGTGTTTCTTTGAAAGTTAGTGTTCTTTGAATTGAGATGATCATGCTTTACCTGCAAAGATTCTTTATTCCCTTGCTGAGTGGTAGCATGTTGTAATCCAACAGTAGCTACTTTTAGATAATTTGGTGCTGAAGGCTTAAAAGATTCTCCGATATATCCAAGACCTGTCTTTATAAGGGGAGAACGTTGTACCTTGATAATCTCATATAAGGTTTCAGATCCTTTAGCAAATCTAAGATTCAGAGTCTTTAATTTCTCAAGTTCTTTTCTTAGACTTACTACTTCACACTCTAATTTCTCATTGTGTTTCTCCTTTTCTTCAAGCCGATTTTTCAGAGTTTCTATGATTATTTTACTTTCTTCTAAGAAAATTTTGAGTTTATTGTTTTCATCAATAAAATCACTGTCTTCTAGAGCATCCACAAAAATATCTTTTCTTCTCTAGATTCTTTTTCAAATGCCATGAGAAGTCTAAGATCTTGTTCGCATTCTTCCTCACTATCAAATAACCCATCACTATCTTCATGAGTATAAATTTTTTAGAGCTAAAATGATTCTTATTCCTTCTTGCTACTCTCCTTTTTATGTATTTTTATATGACAAGAATAAAGATAATGACCAACTCTTCCACAATCAAAACATTTGAAAGGAAGCTTACCTCTGAATCGTCCTGTGCCAAGTTGAAGTTTCTTTACGAAGTTTATCTCATTTTCTTCTGAGATTTATCCTGATCCTTCTATTATTTGTACTTCCTTTCCTTTTGTAGAAATTCTAAAGACTGCTTCTTTGACTTCATATGGTCCTCCTCTTCTCATTTCATATGTAGTTAGTATGCCATGAAGTTGTACCACAGTAAGATTTTGAAGCTCCTGCTTTTCTTCAAGAGCTGAAACTTTTGACTCAAATTTTGCTGTTAGAGATCTTAAAATTTTCTCAACCAAAGTGGATTTGGTAATTGTTTCTCCCAAATTTCTCATGCGATTTACAACGTCATCAAGACGTAGAAAGAAATTTGTAATGCTTTCTTCATTAAGCATTTTTAGATTCTCATATTGAATTTTGAGAGTTTGAAGTTTAGCACTTTTTACCTTTGCATCACCTTCATAGCTTAGAATGATTTTGTCCCATATTTCCTTCGTTGTATTCAGCTACATGACTTTGACAAATTCTGATTCAGTTAAACTTCCCAATAGAGCATTGACTGCCTTTGCATTTGTTTCATAATTCTTTCTTTCCGTTGGATCTGTTGGTACTGAGGCTGGATATTGATATCCTCCTTCAAAAATAGCCCATACATCTGCTCCCAGAGACTGAAGATAGGATCTCATCCTTATTTTCCAAAAGATTAAATTGTTTCCGTTGAAGAGTGGAGGCCTGATAGATGTCGTTCCATCTTTATTGCTCATCTTGAATGATCTTCCTTCTAGCGACTAAGCATTTTAGAAGGACCTGATCCGATACCAATTGTTGGGAAAAATACTGAGAGGGGGGGGTGAATCAGTATTTAAGGCTGAACAATATTTCTTTTCCTTCTCAAAACATATGTTACAGTACTGCATTCAACATGTATGTCCAGATATCTCATTTACAGAATTGCCTCAGATAAGCATTAAGCATAAACAAAAATAACAGAACAAACCATTAACCATGAACAACACATAACGACACCAGGATTTAAGCTGGAAACCCAAGTCGGGAGAAAACCACCACTGCTGTGATCTCAGTCTTCAATATTTTATTTTAGAGAAAACCTTTTACAATATATGCTGGTGCAGACTCATACTAGCACACAAGCACCCACTTGTAGAAGGCTACAACCTTCTCTCGTTTACCAGCCTTTCCTGGAAGGGAGCTTCAACCCCCTAAACATAACACTAGTTTCTACTGGCAGAAAACTTCCATTTCCAAAATGAAGGCTCCAACCCTCAGACTCACCGGATTCATATGTTTTCTTCAGCATTCATGCACTAGCTCTTCCTCGTTTCTTTGTTTGTCGTTCAAGACCAGAGGTTCATTCAGATTTTTCAGTTAAGAACAGAGTTTTCCCATCCATATATTCCTTCAAGAGCTTCATTCATTCATCACCCTTATGCATGCACATTTTCTTCATCACTGTGTCAGTCGATCTGATCATCATATTTACAGGCGCACAATCGATTCAGATATATCAGGGTTTATTCATACAGATCTCTCCAAGGGAGACTCGTTTATCATCAACCCTTGCACACCCTTCTTCATAATTCTCATTAATTTATATATTTCTCGCCTATATTAAAACCATGAGTCAAAACCATGAACCACTAATGGTAATCCTTTTACAATATTTCCAATAGATTTGCCCTCGGGGTTTTTATTTCTTATTAATTTATTTATCAAGTGATAAACAAATGTATTTACAGCGATTTAGCCCCTTATGTATAACCCTTCAGATTTTATAAATAATATTCAACGCTTGCTAATATTTTAATATATCAATAAAACTTTGAACCAAATTTCATTCTTTGACCCCGGGCCCACATCGCAGTCGGCGGATCGGCGGTGTCAAACAAATCTTGCGATTGCGATTGATCAACAGGATGTGATGACCACATAAAACATGGCTCATAGCGCAATCGGGTCCGAACTTTGAACAAATGCAATCGGGGCACACAATAGAAAAGTTCCGATTGCGATCAGGACACAAATGCGATTTGCACATATTAACTCCGGCATATAACTGGATCGGGTCCGCCACTTCAATCGCAACATATTACAAAATGCATGCTATCAATCAGAGAGTTTCAATTGTGATTAAGATCCCAGACGTGATTGAACCTGTTAACTCCATCGTATAACGCCATCGGGTCCATCAATTTCAAGGTGAAATCAGGCCCAACACTTAAGAGCTTCCGATTGCGATTGGGAACTTGGATGTGATTAGCAATAAACTGTGGCATATAACTCGATCGGGTCCGGCCTTTGATCGGAGCACATAACAAACTCCACCGATTGAACCTTGCGATTCAAGACTTGCGATTCCATTAAAACATCGACATGTGGTCAAGTGGACCCACGGGCCTTCGCTGCTATGGTGGGGGCGATTTATATAAGGTTTGGTTGTATGTTTTATATACAGTAGTTCCATTGCGGAACTCTACACATCCACAAGACATTTGATTATTGCGATTCGCAATTGCGATTGGATCGCATCGCAAATCTTCATATCAACAAGAAACTGCACCAAAATAACTTTGCTATTCCGATTGGCATATAAATGGTGGCGATCACTTGTCCCGCTAATTCAGAAATAAACAGACTTCCGCCTGATTAAACAAATTTCCCATTCTGGTTGTTGAGGGCTTTAAAAGCCCGAAATGACTGTCTTTAATAAATCTGCTCCTCCGTAGTTCAGATCTATGGGAAATCTTCATTCCTCCTGCACAACGGCTACGCCCATCACCTGTTAATTCTCTTCTGTCATTTGTGGTCAAGTGCCCATCAAGATTTAATTTCTCCTTCATATGATTTTCCAAGCTTTCAAAGCTCGATCTGCCGCCTTGTACTTGTTTCTCCTTCGCCCAAGGCTTTTTCAATTCCTTTCCATATCTTTTGCCATCAATGACAATATTTCAAACAATATCCCCTTTGCATCGATGGCAATATTCTTACTACTGATTGTCTTATAGAAGCCCTTTGTTGCTTTTCCTCCCCCTTTGGCATCAATGGCAAAGAGTTGACATTTCCATGCTCCCCCTGAGATCATGCTGCATCTTTATAATATAGCAAGGCCAACAATGCATCCTTTTCAGATGACCAATGCTACCCCTTAGCCTGTGCAATTAGAGATGCGCAACTGCATCTCGAAACCAATTTAGTCTTTTGTAATTAAGTAGACCTAATCCTCTGCATGGCAGAGACTACTCCCAGTTTCAGTCTGAGATATTTGAATGCTTCCCTGGGTAGATTTTTGGTAAATATATCGGCAACTTTTTCTTTGGAGGAAACATATTCTAATTTCACCTTTTGCTCAAGCACTTGTTCTCGTAAGAAGTTATATTTGATGGGAATGTGCTTTGTTTTGGAATGCATAACAAGATTCTTTAAGATACTGATGGCACTTGTATTATCACACATAATGGAGATAGGGGATGAACATTTGATTTGAAAATCTTGTAGGGTTTGCATCATCCAAAGAAGTTGAGTGCAACATGATGCTGCAGCTACATATTCAGCTTCTGCTGTAGAAAAGGCAATGGAGCTTTGCTTCTTGCTGAACCAAGATACTAACCATGGCCCCATAAAGAATGCACCACCACTAGTGCTTTTTCGATCATCAACACTTCCAGCCCAATCTGCATCAGTGTATGCATGAAGAGTAAGATCAGCATTCTTTGGATACCATAGTCGAAAGTCTTGAGTTCCCTATAGATATTTGAATATTATTTTCACAGCCTGAAGATGAGACTCTTTTGGATTGGCTTGAAATCGTCCAACAATCCCAACTACATGCATGATGTCTGGTCTTGTCCCCGTGAGATAAAGTAGACTTCCTATCATAGATATGTATTCTGGTTGATTTACGGTGGGGGAGTCATCATTAGAACTGAGATTGCATCCGGTTATCATTGGTGTACTTACAGTTTTGCAATCTTCCATGCCGTACTTCTTCAGGATTTGCTTGAGATACTTTGCTTGTGATAGGAATATACGATCTGTTGCTTGTTGCACTTGCAGGCCAAGAAAAAATGTTAGTTCTCCGAGTAAAGACATTTCAAATTCTTACTGCATATCAGAAGAAAATTTCTGACTCATAGACTCTTTATTACTTCCAAAAATGATATCATCGACATATACAACCACAATCAACAGTTTGTCATTTTCAGTTTTTGTGTACAAGCGTTATCAAGCAGACTCCCTTTGAAAATTCTTCTCTTGATGAAGATATTTTTCAAGACGATAGTACCATGCCCGAGGAGCTTTTTTGAGACCATATAAAGCCTTTTTAATTTTTCAAACAATTTTTTCATCATTTCCCAGAATGAAACCTTATGTTTTTTCTATATAAACTTCTTCTTCTAGATCACCATTGAGGAAAGCAGATTTAACATCCATTTGATAAACTTTGAATTGTTGAAAACTTGAAAAAGCAAGAAACATTCTTATGGCTTCAAGTCCTGCCACAGAGCAAAGGTTTCTTCAAAGTCTATACCTTCTGTTGAGCATACCCCTTTTTCTACACAAGTCTAGCTTTATTTCTTATGACATCCCTATTCTCATTTAACTTGTTTTTGATAATCCATTTAGTTCCAATGACATTTTTGTCATGAGACCTTGGTACTAACTCCCAAGTTTGATTCTTTTCAATTTGATCAAGCTCTTCATTCATGGCTTGAATCCAACATTCATCTTTGCTAGCTTGATTGACACTGTGAGGTTCAACCATGGACAGAAATGCTAGATTGCTAGGAGATCCCACAAGAGTCCTTGTTTGCACACCTGATTCCTTTTCTCCCAAAATTTGAGATTTTGGATGATTCTTTTGAACATATCTAGATGGAGCCTTTTTAGAAAGCTCTTCTTCAGGTTCTTCACTGGGTGTACTATTTGTATCATTACTGTTTGATGTAGGCGGATATGTGTCTTCATCATCTTCATCTGTTGTTTGCTTTTCTTCTTTTGGGGCTGCAGTAGACTCATCAACAAAAACATCAATACATTCAAGAATATTTCGAAGTCTTTTATTGTAGCATTTATATGCCTTACTCCTAGAGGAGTAACCAAGAAATATTCCCTCATCAGCTCTGGGTTCAAACTTTCCAAGTTTTTCATCATTATTTTTGATAAAGCATTTTCTAAAATGCTTTATAGTGGGAGTATTACCATACCAGAGTTCATATGGAGTTTTATCACTATTTACACGAACATGAGCTTTGTTGAGAATGTCATTTTTATATGTGTCGCTTTCTTCAGTTGCAAATGTGTCGTGTTCCTAATTTTCAAGTAAGAAGCTCGTTAATTGTTGAATTGTTCTATTCATTCTCTCTAACACCATTCGTTGTGAGTGCCGCCACAGAGAACTACTTTATGTCGTGTTGCCTGCGTAATTCAAATTTTTCCCTTACGTATATTCTCCAAACAATGATCTAAGACACTTGATTTTTTAAGTCTTGACTATTCTCCACTAGTGCTTTGAAAATCTGAAATTTCTCAAATGCTTCATCTTTGTGTTTAAGCAGCCCAATCCAACACATTCTAGAGAAATCATCAATGAATAAGATATAGTATTCTTCACCACGAGGTGACTTTTTCCTCATAGGTCCACATATGTCTATATGAATGAGTTCAAGAGGCTTACTTGATGATCCTTCCTTGGCATTAAATTGTACCCTGGTTTGCTTACCGAATTGGCAAGACTTGCATATGATATTTTCAGGTAGAGTAATATTGGGAAGGTCACAAACAGTTTTAAGTCTACTTGATTTGTTGATTTGAGAGAAGCTCAGATGCCCCAACCTTCTATGCCATAGCCAACTTTCTGAAGATTTACTCAAATAACATTATTCTTTGGGGTTATTCAATATATATAGATTGTTTGGAGTTCTTTTTCCTTTTACAATTGCTTTACCTGTATCAAGATCACGTACCACACATTCTTTTGAACTAAAGACAACTTCAGTTCCTTGATCACACATTTGACTTACACTTAACAAGTTATGCTTTAATCCATCCACATACATGACTTCATTAGCTTTCACCTTATCCTTTAGGAAAACAGACCCTTTACCTTTAATTACCGCAAGAGTATCATTTCCAAATGTAACATTCTTCTCCTTTTCTAGACCACTATATGCAAGATGTTTGTCTTTATCACCTGTCATGTATCTTGAGCATCCACTATCAATGTACCATTGGTTCTCTTCATCTTCTACAAATAACGCTATGCCACAATTTTCAACCTGTAACTCCTTCTTTTCCAATACTTTGGATCTTGAAGGAACCTGTTCTTTTGGCTGAACTTTGCTCCTGCATTCAGATTCTTCATGGCCAAAGTTATTGCAATAAGTGCATTCAACTTCATTTTGAAGAGGAGAAAAGCTATTATAAGTATTATTATTTGCTTCAATATTAGTCCTTTTCTTTCTTGCTTCTCTTGTCATAATAGTTTTATATGCTACACATTGAATATATTTATGACCAAAATTGTGACAGGAGATACATTGTCCATTGAAGAATAAATTTCTTCGATCATAAGATCTTCTATATGAATTTATCTGTTGATTGGTGTTTCTTTGAAATACATTCCTGTTAGTGTTTCTTGAATTGAAATGATCATGCTTTACCTGTCAAGATTCTTTATTCCCTTGCTGAGTGGCAGCATGTTGTAAACCAGCTGTAACTGCTTTTAGATAATTTGGTGCTGATGCCTGAGAAGATTCTCCAATATATCCAAGACCTGTCTTTATAAGGGGAGAACGTTGTACCTTGATAATTTCATCTAAGGTTTCAAATCCTTTAGCAAATCTAAGATTCAGAGTCTTTACTTTCTCACGTTCTTTTCTTAGACTTACTACTTCACACTCTACTTTCTCATTGTGTTTCTCCTTTTCTTCAAGCTGATTTTTCAGAGTTTCTATGATTATTTTACTCTCTTCTAGGCAGATTTTGAGTTTATTGTTTTCATCAAAAAAATCATTTTCTTCTAGAGCATCCACAAAAGTATCCTTTTCTTCTCTAGATTCTTTTTCAAATGCCATGAGAAGTCTAAGATCTTGTTCACATTCTTCCTCACTATCAGATAACCCATCACTATCTTCATGAGTATAGAAACTCTTTTTAGAGCTAAAATGATTCTTCTTCCTTCTTGCTACTGCCTTCCCCTTTTTATGTGTTTCTTTATAAGGACACTTAGCAGCATAATGACCAACTCTTCCACAATCAAAACATTTGAAAGGAAGCTTACCTCTTAACTGTCCTGTGCCAAGTTGAAGTTTCTTTACGAAGTTTATCTCATCTTCTTCTGAGATATATCCAGATCCTTCTATTATTTGTACTTCCTTCCCTTTTGTAAAAGTTCTAAAGACTACTTCTTTGACTATAGATGGTCCTCCTCTTTTCATTTCATATGCAGTTAGTATGCCATTAAGTTGTACCACAGTAAGATTTTGAAGATCCTGCTTTTCTTCAAGAGCTGAAACTTTTGACTCAAATTTTGTTGTTAGAGATCTTAAAATTTTCTCAACCAAAGTGGATTCAGTAATTGTTTCTCCCATATTTCTCATGCGATTTACAATATCATCAAGACGTAGAAATAAATTTGCAATGCTTTCTTCATTAAGCATTTTTAGATTCTCATATTGGATTCTGAGAGTTTGAAGTTTAGCACTTTTTACCTTTGCATCACCTTCATAGCTTAGAATGATTTTGTCCCATATTGCCTTCGCTGTATTCAGCTGCATGAATTTGACAAATTCTTATTCAGTTAGACTTCCCAATAGAGCATTGACTGCCTTTGCATTTGTTTCATAATTCTTTCTTTCCATTGGATTTGTTGGTACTGAGGCTGGATATTGATATCCTCCTTCAACAATAGCCCATACATTTGCTCTCGGAGACTGAAGATAGGATCTCATCCTTGTTTTCCAAAAGATTAAGTTGTTTCCGTTGAAGAGTGGAGGCCTGATAGATGCTGTTCCATCTTGATTGCTCATCTTGAATGATATTCCTTCTAGCAGCTAAGCTTTTTCAGAAGGACCTGCTTTGATACCAATTGTTGGGAAAAATACTGAGAGGGGGGGGGGGGTGAATCAGTATTTAAGGCTGAACAATTGTTCTTTCCTTTCTCTTAAAAAACCATATGTTACAATACTGCATTCAACATGTATGTCCAGATATCTTGTTATGTCTTTACTTAGAGAATTGCATCAGATAAGCATTAAGCATGAACAGAAATAACAGAACAAACCATTAATCATGAAAAACACATATGGACACCAGTATTTAAGGTGGAAACCCAATTCGGGAGAAAACCACCGCTGCTGTAATTTCTGTCTTCAATATTTATTATAAAGAAAACTTCTTATAATTTTATACTGGTGCAGACTCATATCAGCACGCAGGCACCCACCTGCAGAAGGTTACAACCTTCTCTCATTTACCAGCCTCTCCTGGAAGGGACCCACAACCCCCTGCTCTCGTTTACCAGCCACCGCTGAAAGGGAGCTACAACCCCCTCACTGAAGGATTCGACCCTCAGCATCACTGCGGAACACGTTTCATCTATTTTCAGACTGGATCCAGCAGTTTCAACGCAACCCTTTAATCAATTATCTACAAACATATTTTGCCCAAAACTTCATAACAGAAAAGTGAGACCACTGTAACCAAAATATCTAAAATAACCCAGACTTCAGAGAATATATTCATTCAACATTCCGTGTATCCTTCTGTGCATATTAATCTTTAGAAACCCCAACCGGATTCATATGTTTTCTTTTAGCAGACATGCACCAGTTCTTCATGACTTTGTCCGTCGTTTAAGACCAGAGGTTCATTCATATTTTACTGTTAAGAACAGAATTCGCCCATACAGATATTCCTTTGAGAGATTCATTCATTCATCACCCTTATGCACATGTTCTTCAACCTTTCGTTAGTCGATCTCCTCATTATATTCACAGGTGCGCCATAGATTGAGATATATCAGATTTTATTTATACAGATATCTCTAAAAGGGATTCGTTTATTATCGACCCTTTTCGCCCATCCTTCTTCATAATTCTCATCACTTTATATAGTTTACACCCTTATTAAAACCATGGGTCAAAACCATTCAATTACTAATGGTATTCATATTAAAATTCGAGCCAATCCAATCTTCGTTCTTCTATACACGAAATGTCCCAAAGGTATTCTTTTCTCTGCCAAATAATATTTCAATAAAGCTTTGAATCAAATTCCATTCTTTGACCCCGGGCCCATATCGCAGTCGGCGGATCGGCGGTGTCAAACACAACTTGCGATTGCGATTGATCAACCAGATGCGATGACCACATAAAACATGGCTCATAGTGCAATCAGGTCCGAACTTTGAACAAATGCAATCGGGGCACACAATAGAAAAGTTCCAATTGCGATCAGGACACGGATGCGATTTGCACATATTAACTCCGACATATAACTGGATCGGGTCCGCCACTTCAATCACAGCATATTACAAAAGGCATGCAATCAATCGGAAAGTTTCGACTATGATTAAGATCCTAGACGCGATTGAACCTATTAACTCCATCGTATAACGCCATCGGGTCTGCCAATTTCAAGGTGCAATCGGGCCCAATACTTAAGAGCTTCTGATTGCGATTGGGAACTCGGATGCGATTAGCAATAAACTGTGGCATATAACTCGATCGGGTCCAGCCTTTGATCGGAGCACATAACAAAACTCCGCCGATTGAACCTTGTGATTCAAGACTTGCGATTCCATTAAAACATCGCCACATGGTCAAGTGGACCCACGGGCCTTCGCTGCTGTGGTGGGGGTGATTTATATAAGGTTTGGTTGTATATTTTATATACAGCCGTTCCATTGCGGAACTCTACACATCCACAAGACATTTGATTATTGCGATTGGTGATTGCGATTGAATCGCATCGCAAATATTCATATCAACAAGACACTGTACCAAAATAACTTTGCTATTTCGATTGACATGGAAATGGTGGGGATCACTTGTCCCGCCAATTCACAAATAAAAGGACTTCCGCCTGTTTAAACAAACTTTCCATTCTAGTTGTTGAGGACTTTAAAAGCCCGAAATGACTGTCTTTAATAAATTTGCTCCTCTGTAGTTCAGATCTACGGGAAATCTTCATTCCTCCTGCAAAACGGCTACGCCCATTACCTGTTAATTCTCTTCTGTCATTTGTGGCTGCGGCCCATCAAGATTTAATTCTCCTTCATACGGATTTCTCCAAGCTTCTTCAAAGCTCTGATTCTGTTGCCTTGTACTTGTTTCTCCTTCTGCCCAAGGCTTTTTCAATTCCTTTGCCATATCTTTTGCCATCAATGACAATATTTCAAACAATCTCCCCCTTTGGCATTGATGGCAATATTCTTCCGTTGATTGTCTTATAGAAGCCCTTTGTTGCTTTTCCTCCCCCTTTGGCATCAATGGAAAAGAGTTGACATTTCCATGCTCCCCCTGAGATCATGCTGCATCTTTATAATATAGTAAGGCCAATAGTTCATCCTTTTCAGATGACCAATGCTCCCCCTTAGCCTGTGCATTCAGAGATGCCCAACTGCATCTCAAAACCAATTTAATCTTCTGTATTTAAGTAGACCTGATCCTCTACATGGTAGAGACTTCTCCCAGTTTCTGTCTGAGATATTCGAATGCTTCCCTGGGTAGAGTTTTGGTAAATATATCAGCAACTTATTCTTTGGAGGAAACATATTCTAATTTCATGTTTTGCTCAAGCACTTGTTCTCGTAAGAAGTGATATTTGATGGCAATGTGCTTGGTCTTGGAATGCATAACAGGATTCTTTGAGATACTGATGGCACTTGTATTATCACACATAATGGAGATAGGAGGTGAACATTTGATTTGAAAATCTTATAGGGTTTGCATCATCCAAAGGAGTTGAGTGCAATATGATGCTGCAGCCACATATTCTACTTCTGCTGTAGATAAGGCAATGGAGCTTTGCTTCTTGCTGAACCAAGATACTAACCGAGGCCCCATAAAGAATGCACCACCACTAGTGCTTTTTCGATCATCAACACTTCCAACCCAATCTGCATCAGTGTATGCATGAAGAGTAAGATCAACATCATTTGGATACCATAGTCCAAAGTCTTGAGTTCCCTGTAGATATTTGAATATTCTTTTCACAGCCTGAAGATGAGACTCTTTTGGATTGGTTTGAAAACATCCAACAATCCCAACTGCATGCATGATGTCTGGTCTGGTCCCAGTGAGATAAAGTAGACTTCCTATCATAGATCTATATTCTGGTTGATTTACGGTGGGGGAATCATCATTAGAACTGAGATTGCATCCGGTTATCATTGGTGTACTTACAGGTTTGCAATCTTCCATGCCGTACTTCTTCAGGATTTTCTTGAGATACTTTGCTTGTGATAAGAATATACCATCTATTGCTTGTTGCACTTGCAGGCCAAGAAAAAATGTTACCTCCCTGAGTAAAGACATTTCAAATTCTTGCTGCATATCAGAAGAAAATTTCTGACTCATAGACTCTTTATTACTTCCAAAAATGATATCATCGACATATACAACCACAATCAACAATTTGTCATTTTCAGTTTTTGTGTACAAGTTGCTATCAGCAGACCCCTTTGAAAATCCTTGTTGATGAAGATATTTGTCAAGACGATAATACCATGCCCTTGGAGCTTGTTTGAGACCATATAGAGCCTTTTAAGTCTACAAACAAGTTTTTCATCATTTCCCAAAATGAATCCTTCTGGTTGTTCTATATAAACTTCTTCTTCTAGATCACCATTGAGAAAAGCAGATTTAACATCCATTTGATAAACATTGATTTGTTGGAAGCTTGAGAAAGCAAGAAACATTATTATGGCTTCAAGTCTGGCTACAGGAGCAAAAGCTTCTTCAAAATCTATACCTTCTTGTTGAGCATACCCTTTGCACACAAGTCTAGCTTTAATTCTTATGACATCCCCATTTTCATTTAACTTGTTTTTGAATATCCATTTAGTTCCAATGACATTTTTGTCATGAGGCCTTGGTACTAACTCCCAAGTGTGATTCTTTTCAATTTGATCAAGCTCTTCATTCATGGCTTGAATCCAACATTCATCTTTGCTAGCTTAACTGACACTGTGAGGTTCAACCATGGACAGAAATGCCAGATTGCTAGAAGATCCAACAAGAGGCCTTCTTGTTTGTACACCTGATTCCTTTTGTCCCAAAATTTGAGATTCTGGATGATTCTTTTGAACATATCTAGATGGATCCTTTTCAGAAAACTCTTCTTCAGGTTCTTCACTCGGTGTACTGTTTGTATCATTACTGTTTGATGTAGAAGGATATGTGTCCTCATCATCTTCATCTGTTGTTTGCTTTTCTTCTTTTGGGGCTGTAGTAGAATCATCAATAACAACATCAATACATTCAAAAATCTTTCGAAGTCTTTTATTGTAACATTTATATGCCTTACTCCTAGAGGAGTAACCAAGAAATAGTCCCTTATCAGCTCTGGGTTCAAACTTGCCAAGTTTTTCATCATTATTTTTGATAAAGCATTTTCTCCAAAAAATTCTAAAATGATTAATAGTGGGAGGATTACCATACCAGAGTTCATATGGAGTTTAATCACTATTTACAGGAACATGTGCCTTGTTTAGAATGTTTTCTGTTGTATGTGCTGCTTCTCCCCAAAATGTGTCAGGTGTTCTGGAATCATCAAGCATAGCTCTGGCCATTTGTTGAATTGTTCTGTTCATTCTCTCTGCAACACCATTCTGTTGTGGAGTGCCAGCTACAAAGAACTGTCTTTTTATGCCGTGTTGCTCACAGAATTCAATAAATTCTTTGGATGTATATTCTCCTCCTCGATCAGATCTAAGACACTTGATTTTTTAAGTCTAATTCATTCTCCACTAGTGCTTTGAAAATCTGAAATTTCTCAAATGCTTCATCTTTGTGTTTAAGCAGCCCAATCCAACACATTCTAGAGAAATCATCAATTAATAAGATATAGTATTCTTCACCACGGGGTGAATTTTTCCTCATAGGTCCACATATGTCCGTGTGAATGAGTTCAAGAGGCTTACTTGATGATCCTTCCTTGGCATTAAATTGTATCCTGGTTTGCTTACCAAATTGGCAAGACTTGCATATGATATTTTCATGTAGAGTAATATTGGGAAGGTCACGAACAGCTTTAAGTCTACCTGATTTGTTGATTTGAGAGAAGCTCAGATGCCCCAACCTTCTATGCCATAGCCAATTTTCTAAAGATTTACTCAAATAACATTGTTCTTTGGGGTTCTTCAATATATACAGGTTGTTTGGAGTTCTTTTTCCTTTTATAATTGCTTTACCTGTATCAAGATCACGTACCACACATTATTTTGAACTAAAAACAACTTCAATTCCTTGATCACACATTTGAATTACACTTAACAAGTTATGTTTTAATCCATCCACATACATGACTTCATTAGCTTTCACCTTATCCTTTAGGAAAACAGACCCTTTTCCTTTAATGACTGCAGGAGTATCATTTCCAAAAGTAACATTCTTCTCCTAATCTAGAGCATTGTATGCAAGCAGTTTGTCTTTATCACCTGTCATATGTCTTGAGCATCCACTATCAATGTACCATTGGTTTTCTTCATCTTCTGCAAATAACGCTATGCCACAATTTTCAACCTGTACTTCCTTCTTTTTCCATACTTTGGAGCTTGAAGAAACTTGTTCTTTTGGCTGAACTTTTCTCCTACATTCAGATTCTCTATGGCCAAAGTTATTGCAGTAAGTGCATTCAACTTCATTTTGAAGAGGAGAAAAGTTGTTATAAGTATTCTTCTTTGCTTCAATATCAATCCTTTTCTTTCTTGCTTCTCTTGTCATAATAGTTTTATATGCTACACATTGAACAACTTTATGACCAAAATTGTGACATGAGAAACATTGTCCATTGAAGAAGAAATTTCTGCGATCATAAGATCTTCTATATGAATTTATCTGTTGATTGGTGTTTCTTTGAAAGACATTTCTGTTAGTGTTTCTTGAATTGAAATGATCATGCTTTACCTGTAAATATTCTTTATTCCCTTGCTGAGTGGCAACATGTTGTAAACCAGCTGTAACTGCTTTTAGATAATTTGGTGCTGAAGCCTGAGAAGATTCTCCAATATATCCAAGACCTGTATTTATAAGAGGAGAACGTTGTACCTTGATAATCTCATCTAATGTTTCAGATCCTTTAGAAAATCTAAGATTCAGAGTTTTTACTTTCTCAAGTTCTTTTCTTAGACTTACTACTTCACACTCTAATTTCTCATTGTGTTTCTCCTTTTCTTCAAGCTGATTTTTCAGAGTTTCTATGATTATTTTACTCTCTTCTAAGCCAATTTTGAGTTGATTGTTTTCATCAAGAAAATCATTTTCTTCTAGAGCATCCACAAAAGTATCCTTTTCTTCTCTAGATTCTTTTTCAAATGCCATGAGAAGTCTAAGATCTTGTTCACATTCTTCCTCACTATCAGATAACCCATCACTGTCTTCATGAGTATAGTAACTTTTTCTAGTGCTAAAATGATTCTTATTCCTTCTTGCTACTTCCTTCCCTTTTGCAGATGTTTCTTTATGAGGACACTTAGCAGCATAATGACCAACTCTTCCACAATCAAAACATTTGAAAGGAAGCTTACCTCTGAACCGTCCTGTGCCAAGTTGAAGTTTCTTTACAAAGTTTATCTCATATTCTTCTGAGATATATCCTGATCCTTCTGTTTTTTGTACTTCCTTCCCTTTTGTAGAAGTTCTAAAGACTGCTTCTTTGACTTCAAATGGTCCTCCTCTTCTCATTTCATATGCAGTTAGTATGCCATGAAGTTGTACCACAGTAAGATTTTGAAGATCCTGCTTTTCTTCAAGAGCTGAAACTTTTGACTCAAATTTTGCTGTTAGAGATCTTAAAATTTTCTCAACCAATGTAGATTCAGCTATTGTTTCTCCCAGATTCCTCATGCGATTTACAATATCATCAAGACGTAGAAAGAAATTTGTAATGCTTTCTTCATTAAGCATTTTTAGATTCTCATATTGAATTCTGAGAGTTTGAAGTTTAGCACTTTTTACCTTTGCATCACCTTCATAGCTTAAAATGATTTTGTCCCATATTGCCTTTGCTGTATTCAGCTGCATGACTTTGACAAATTCATTCAGCCAGACTTCCCAATAGAGCATTGACCGGCTCTTTGCATTTGTTTCATAATTCTCTTCCGTTGATCTGTTGGTATGTAGAGGTCGGATATTGATATCCTCCTTCAACAATAGCCCATACATCTGCTCCCAGAGACTGAAGATAGGATCTCATCCTTGTTTTCCAAAATATTAAGTTGTTTCCGTTGAAGAGTGAGGCCTGATAGATGTTGTTCCATATTGATTGCTCATCTTGAATGATCTTCCTTCTAGCGGCTAAGATTTTCCAGAAGGACCTACTTTGATACCAATTGCT
Source organism: Pinus albicaulis (assembly GCA_034641835.2). NCBI lineage: Eukaryota > Viridiplantae > Streptophyta > Pinopsida > Pinales > Pinaceae > Pinus > Pinus albicaulis. Next base: position 44,130,003 of record CM076583.1, read on the forward strand.
GGGAAAAATACTGAGAGGGGGGGCTGAATCAGTATTTAAGGCTGAACAATTGTTCTTTCCTTTCTCTTAAAAAACCATATGTTACAGTACTGCATTCAACATGTATGTCCAGATATCTTGTTATGTCTCTACTTAGATAATTGCATCAGATAAGCATTAAGCATGAACAGAAATAACAGAACAAACCATTAATCATGAACAACACATATGGACACCAGGATTTAAGGTGGAAACCCAATTCGGGAGAAAACCACCACTGTTGTAATTTATGTCTTCAATATTTATTATAAATAAAACTTCTTACAATTTTATGCTGGTGCAGACTCATACCAGCACGCAGGCACCCACCTGCAGAAGGTTACAACCTTCTCTCGTTTACCAGCCTCTCCTGGAAGGGAGCCACAACCCCCTGCTCTCGTTTACCAGCCACCGCTGAAAGGGAGCTACAACCCCCTCACTGAAGGTTTCGACCCTCAGCATCACTGCAGAATATACTTCAGAGAATATACTCATTCAACATTCAGAGAATATACTAATTCAACATTCCATGTATCATCAAGCATAGCTCTGGCCATTTTTTGAATTGTTTTGTTCATTCTCTCTGCAACACCATTCTGTTGTGGAGTGCCAGCTACAAAGAACTCTCTTTTTATGCCGTGTTTCTCACAGAATTCAAGAAATTATTTGGATGTTTATTCTCCTCCTCGATCAGATCTAAGACACTTGATTTTTAAGTCTAATTCATTCTCCACTAGTGCTTTGAAAATCTAAAATTTCTCAAATGCTTCATCTTTGTGTTTAAGCAGCCCAATCCAACACATTCTAGAGAAATCATCAATTAATAAGATATAGTATTCTTCACCACGGGGTGACTTTTTCCTCATAGGTCCACATATGTCCGTATGAATGAGTTCAAGAGGCTTACTTGATGATCCTTCCTTGGCATTAAATTGTACCCTGGTATGCTTACCGAATTGGCAAGACTTGCATATGATATTTTCGGGTAGAGTAATATTGGGAAGGTCATGAACAGCTTTACGTCTACTTGATTTGTTGATTTGAGAGAAGCTCAGATGCCCCAACCTTCTATGCCATAGCCAATTTTCTGAATATTTACTCAAATAACATTGTTCTTTGGGGTTCTTCAATATATACAGGTTGTTTGGAGTTCTTTTTCCTTTTATAATTGCTTTACCTGTATCAAGATCACGTACCACACATTCTTTTGAACTAAGGACAACTTCAGTTCCTTGATCACACATTTGACTTACACTTAACAAGTTATGCTTTAATCCATCCACATACATGACTTCATTAGCTTTCACCTTATCCTTTAGGAAAACAGACCCTTTACCTTTAATTACCACAGGAGTATCATTTCCAAATGTAACATTATTCTCCTTTTCTAGAGCACTATATGCAAGAAGTTTGTCTTTATCACCTGTCATGTGTCTTGAGCATCCACTATCAATGTACCATTGGTTCCTCACCTTCTTCAATAACTCTATGCCACAATTTTCAACCTGTAACTCCTTCTTTTTCAATACTTTGGATCTTGAAGGAACATGTTCTTTTGGCTGAACTTTGCTCCTGCATTCAGATTCTTCAAGGCCAAAGTTATTGCAATAACTGCATTCAACTTCATTTTGAAGAGGAGAAAAGTTGTTATAAGTATTCTTCTTTGCTTCAATATTAGTCCTTTTCTTTCTTGCTTCTCTTGTCATAATAGTTTTATATGCTACACATTGAATAGCTTTATGACCCAAAATTGTGACATGAGAAACATTGTCCATCAAGAAGAAATTTCTACAGATCATAAGATCCTCTATATGAATTTATCTCGTTGATTGGTGTTTCTTTGAGAGATATTCCTGTTAGTGTTCTTTGAATTGAAATGATCATGCTTTACCTGTAATGATTCTTTATTCCCTTGCTGAGTGGCAGGATTTTGTAAGCCAGCTGTAGCTATTTTTAGATAATTTAGTGCTGAAGCCTGAGAAGATTCTCCGGTATATCCAAGACCCGTCTTTATAAGAGGAGAACGTTGTACCTTGATAATCTCATCTAAGGTTTCAGATCCTTTAGCAAATCTAAGATTCAGAGTCTTTAATTTCTCAAAATCTTTTCTTAGACTTACCACTTCACATTCTACTTTCATTGTGTTTCTCCTTTTCTTCTGCCGGTTTTTCAGATAGTTTCATGATTATTTTACTTCTAGGCGGATTTTGAGTTTATTGTTTTCATCAAAAAATCACTATCTTCAGAAAATTTACAAAAGTATCCCTTTTCTTCTCTAGATTCTTTTTCAAATGCCATGAGAAGTCTAAGATATTGTTCACATTCTTCCTCGCATCGATAACCCATCACTATCTTCACATGAGTATAGAAACTCTTTTTAGAGCTAAAATGATTCTTATTCCTTCTTGCTACTTCCTTCCCCTTTTTATGTGTTTCTTTATAAGGACACTTAGCATCATAATGACCAACTCTTCCACAATCAAAACATTTGAAAGGAAGCTTACCTTTGTACTGTCCTATGCCAAGTTGAAGTTTCTTTACGAAGTTTATCTCATCTTCTTCTGAAATATATCCTGATCCTTATGTTATTTGTACTTCCTTCCCTTTTGTAGAAGTTCTAAAGACTGCTTCTTTGACTTTAGATGGTCCTCCTCTTCTCATTTCATATGCAGTTAGTATGCCATGAAATTGTACCACAGTAAGATTTTGAAGATCCTGCTTTTCTTCAAGAGCTGAAATTTTTTACTGAAATTTTGCTGTTAGAGATCTTAAAATTTTCTCAACCAAAGTGGATTCGGTAATTGTTTCTCCCAGATTTCTCATGCGATTTACAATATCATCAAGACGTAGAAAGAAATTTTCAATGATTTCTTCATTATGCATTTTTAGATTCTCATATTGGATTCTAAGAGTTTGAAGTTTAGCACTTTTTACCTTTGCATCACCTTCATAGCTTAGAATGATTTTTTCCCATATTGCCTTCGCTGTATTTAGCTGCATGACTTTGAAAAATTATGATTCAGTTAGACTTCCCAATAAAGCATTGACTGCCTTTGCATTTGTTTCATAATTCTTTCTTTCCGTTGGATCTGTTGGTACTAAGGCTGGATATTGATATCCTCCTTCAACAATAGCCCATATATCTACTCCCAAAGACTGAAGATAGGATCTCATCCTTGTTTTCCAAAAGATTAAGTTGTTTCCTTTGAAGAGTGGAGGCCTGATAGATGCTGTTCCATCTTGATTGCTCATCTTGAATGATATTCCTTCTAGCGGCTAAGCTTTTTCAGAAGGGCCTGATTTGATACCAATTGTTGGGAAAAATACTGAGAGGGGGGGGTGAATCAGTATTTAAGGTTGAACAATTGTTCTTTCGTTTCTCTTTAAAAATCATATGTTACAGTACTGCATTCAACATGTATGTCTAGATATCTTGTTATGTCTTTACTTAGAGAATTGCATCAGATAAGCATTAAGCATGAACATAAATAACAGAACAAACCATTAATCATGAACAACACATATGGACACCAGGATTTAAGGTGGAAACCCAATTCGGGAGAAAACCACCGCTGTTGTAATTTCTGTCTTCAATATTTATTATAAAGAAAACTTCTTACAATTTTATGTTGGTGCAGACTCATACCAGCACGCAAACACCCACCTGCAGAAGGTTACAACCTTCTCTCGTTTACCAGCCTCTCCTGGAAGGGAGCCACAACCCCCTGCTCTCGTTTACCAGCCACCGCTGAAAGGGAGCTACAACCCCCTCACTGAAGGCTTCGACCCTCAGCATCACTGCGGAACACGTTTCATTAATTTTGAGACTGGATCTAGCAGTTTCAACGCAACCCTTTAATCAATTATCTACAAACATATTTTGCCCAAAACTTCATAACAGAACAGTTAGACCACTGTAACCAAAATATCAGAAATAACCCAGACTTCAGAGAATATATTCATTCAACATTCTGTGTATCCTTCTGTGCATATTAATCTTCAGAAACCCCAACCAGATTCATATGTTTTCTTTTAGCAGACATGCGCCAGTTCTTCATGACTTCGTCCGTCATTTAAGACCAGAGGTTCATTCAGATTTTACTGTTAAGAACAGAATTCGCCCATCCAAATATTCCTTCGAGAGCTTCATTCATTCATCACCCTTATGCACATGTTCTTCAACCTTTCGTTAGTCGATCTCCTCATTATATTCACAGGTGTGCCATAGATTCAGATATATCAGAGTTTATTTATACAGATATCTCTAAAAGAGATTCGTTTATTATCGACCCTTTTCGCCCATCCTTCTTCATAATTCTCATCACTTTATATAGTTTATGCCCTTATTAAAACCATGGGTTAAAACCATTCAATTACTAATGGTATTCATATTAAAATTCGAGCCAATCCAATCTTCGTTCTTCTATACACGAAATGTCCCAAAGGTATTCTTTTCTCTGCCAAATAATATTTCAATAAAGCTTTGAATCAAATTCCATTCTTTGACCCCGGGCCCATATCGCAGTCGGCGGATCGGCGGTGTCAAACACAACTTGCGATTGCGATTGATCAACCGGATGCGATGACTACATAAAACATGGCTCATAGTGCAATTGGGTCCGAACTTTGAACAAATGAAATCGGGGCACACAATAGAAAAGTTCCGATTGCGATCAGGACACGGATGTGATTTGCACATATTAACTCCAGCATATAACTAGATCGGGTCCGCCACTTCAATCGCAGCATATTACAAAAGGCGTGTGATCAATCGAAAAGTTTCGATTGCGATTAAGATCCCGGACGCGATTGAACCTATTAGCTCCATCGTATAATGCCATCGGGTCTGCCAATTTCAAGGTGCAATCGGGCCCAATAATTAAGAGCTTCTGATTGCGATTGGGAACTGGGATGTGATTAGCAATAAACTGTGGCATATAACTCGATCGGGTCCGGCCTTTGATCGGAGCACATAACAAAACTCCACCGATTGAACCTTGCGATTCAAGACTTGCGATTCCATTAAAACATCGCCACGTGGTCAAGTGGACCCACGGGCCTTCGCTACTATGGTGGGGGCGATTTATATAAGGTTTGGTTGTATATTTTATATACAACCGTTCCATTGCGGAACTCTACACATCCACAAGACATTTGATTATTGCAATTGGTGATTACGATTGAATCGCATCGCAAATCTTCATATCAACAAGTCACTGTACCAAAATAACTTTGCTATTCCGATTGACATGTAAATGGTGGGGATCACTTGTCCCACCAATTCAGAAATAAAAGGACTTCCACCTGTTTAAAAAAATTTCCCATTCTGGTTGTTACAGACTTTAAAAGCCCAAAATGACTGTCTTTAATAAATTTGCTCCTCCGTAGTTCAGATCTATGCGAAATCTTCATTCCTCCTGCAAAACGGCTACGCCCATTACCTGTTAATTCTCTTCTGTCATTTTTGGCTGCGGCCCATCAAGATTTAATTCTCCTTCATACGGATTTCTCCAAGCTTCTTCAAAGCTCTGATTCTGTTGCCTTGTACTTGTTTCTCCTTCTGCCCAAGGCTTTTTCAATTCCTTTGCCATATCTTTTGCCATCAATGACAATATTTCCAACATGTCTCTCGATACGTATTCTAAATCCCCTTGGCTCGATGATTCGGATTCTCCTGATCCTTTGAATGAGATGTTTCCCACTAACGAAGCCATCGTGGAAACCATGTCTCTATAGGATCCTCCCTAGGATGATAGTCATCATCGTTCCTCCTTTATGCCTGGCCTTGGGGCCATGTCTAATTTCCTTGAGAAATTTTCTTCCCAAGCTCCTTCCCATCTACTTCAAATGCCCATCTTGACACATGAAGTTTTAGCAGAAGATAACATGGGGAATATTATGCAAACAATTCCTATTGACATCTCTGTTAAACCAGGGGTTATCAAAAACATCCATACTGGGGTGGCATGTTCTCCTGATGAGATTGAGGTCTATACTAGTCTATTTTGAGAATTTCAAGATGTTTTCACTTGGTCCTACGAAGAAATGCCCGACATTGATCCGAGTGTAGTCGTGCACAAGATCCCTACTTATCTGGATGTGAAACCTATTCACCAACGTATCCATCCGATGCACCCTAGAAAGGCAGCTGCCATAAAGGGGGAAGTTGAAAAACTTCTCAAAGTTGGCTTCATTTATCCGATCCCCTTGAAATATTGGGTCTCTAACATCGTCCCTGTGGACAAAAATCAATGTACTATTTGAGTCTGTGTCGATTACTGTGACATCAATTGTGCTTTTCCTAAGGATAACTATCCCACTCCCTTCATTGACCAGATCATTGATGAATGTTTTGGGAGTGAGATATTTTCACTTATGGATGGGTTCTCTAGTTACAACCAGATCAATATTCTTCCAGTCGATCAACATAAGACCGCCTTCATCTATCCATGGGGTACCTTTACGTACAAGAAGCTCCCTTTTGGCCTCAAGAATGTTGGTGCCACTTTCCAATGGGAAATGTCATATGCTTTTCATGATATTAAGCACATTGTTCAACCTTACCTGGATGACCTTCCGGCTCATTCTACTAAGCATAAAGATCATCTGGATCACCTCCGTCAAATATTTCTTCATTGTGAACGTTACAACATTCGGCTCAATCCACATAAATGTGTCTTCTACGTCGATTCTGGAAGACTCCTTGGGTTTTTCATCTCGATCCTCTTAAGGCTAAAGCTATTGTTAATCTCCCCTCCCCTTCCTCTTTACATCAGTTTCATAGTTTGCATGGGAAAGCTAATTTCCTGCACCATTTTATATCGAACTATGCTGAAGTAGCCAAAGGTTTCACATGATTTCTTAAGCAAGGCATCTTGTTCCTCTGGGATGAGATCGCCCAAAAATATTTCAATGCACTAAAGACATTGCTTGTCAATGCTCGTATTTTGCATCCCCCAAATTATCATCGCGACTATTCTCTCTATTTGGTTGTCCTTTTTATCACTATTGCCATGCTTCTAGTACAGGATGATGACGATGGTGATTAGCATGTCATTTATTATTTGAGCCGCAATCTTCTTGATACTGAAACACATTATGCTCATGTCAAGAAATTGGCGTTGGTAGATGTTCAATCCATCTAACATTTTTACCATTATATTTTTCTCCGCACAACAACTGTGATTTCTGATTGCAACCCCATGACCTATATTTTAACTTGAAAATTGTTGGGGGGGGAATACTAAAAGTGGATAGTTATCCTCCAAGAATTCGATATGGAGTTCACTACCACCAAATCGAATAAATCATTGGTTTTATCCAATTTGAGCTACTCTTTACCTTCTACCTCTGCTCCCTCTGGTTCTCAGGAATGCATTCCAGATGACATTATTTTTCTAATTAGCACCCCTGATCCATGGTACGGTGATATAATCGTTTATCTCCAAACTTCCACCTTCTGGTCTAAGTTGACGAAAGATGCTCCTCAATGTATCTATGATCATTCGCAACCTTATCGCATAGTCGGAGATACTTTATACCATGTTGAAGCTGATTATGTTCTCTATCGGTATTTGACCCTCGAGGAAGCTGAAAAAGTAATCAATGACTGACATTCTAGTGTATGTAGCGGTCACATGGCTGGGTATGCTACTACTCAGAAAATCCTTCATGTTGGATGTTTCTGGCCTACCATTTTTAAATATTGTATTCTCGTGGTCCATAAATGTCACAAGTTCCAGATTTACCAGCGCAAGATCTGTGCGCCACCCTCTCATCTCCATCCCGTCATTACCATTAGTCCCTTTCAGAAGTGGGGTATCGATTTTATGACATGTAACCCTCACTCGGCTGAGGGGCATGGTTATATTATTGTTGTCGTTGACTACTTCACTAAATGGGTCGCAGCAATGCCTACACTCATAGCTGATGGTAAGATGATTGCACAAATTATTTTTAATCATGTGATCACCAGGTGTTATCACTCTAAAATTTCCCAAAAGTTTTTCTTTCGTTTATAAAGAAATATCAGAGGTAACTATCATCCACTTTTGGAGATTAGGATCTAGCCTTCCTAATACTCAGAGAGGGCTCTCTCTTAATGATTTAAATTTGTTTATTTAATAGATTTTAGGCTAGTTATGTATGTTTCGTTGGGTTGGTTTTTTATTGGTTTTGGATGGTTGGTGGAATTAATGATTTAGATGAATAGGTTATTATCAACTTTCCATTGGGCCATGGATTCAAAGTGCTTTGAAATAGAACTGAGTCAAATTATAAGGAAAGTGTTACAGGGCAAGATAGATGAGCAATAACAGATCTCAAGGTTGAATGGTGAAGTGATTTTTCAATCAGGATTAAGGAGAAATTAAGAATTCCTTAAACCAGATAATGAAGAAGGGTGAAGAGGTATTTCAGGATCGGAGAGCAACTAAGAATTCCCTAAACCGAATATCAGAAGAAAACATAAAAATGAATAATAGTTAAAAGCATAATGTAATTAAACAAATTATGCAGTAAAAATCATGTTATAACATTCAAATTAAGAACAGATACAATTTTATGGAATACTTAGAGAAATAATATGAACAATTTAATTTATACTTCACTGAGATGGCTCATCACATGAATCCTGTAAAGAATTTTCTTTATTACTTGCTCAGTCTGTCGACTGGAAATTGTTAAAATAACCCTTTGGCAACAGATCAGTCAGCTACAAAATGTTCAGAAATCCACACTTGACCGACCCTTGATACTTTGAATGATGAAGTATTTATACTAATATTACAAAAAATATCCTATCAACTAACTAGGATTTATTTAAGGAAATAAAATATCTTTATGAAAAAAGATAGTGACACCTATTAACTAACTGATATTTGGCCCTGTTTCTTTTCTTGTTGTTTGTTTGTCTGTTCTTTCATCTATTTTTTTCTTTCATGTTGTATTCTTTCATATGTGATTTTGAATTTCATTACCCTGTGATAAATTTCCTCTGTTTCTGTTTTAGTAAAAGTGGATTTGTAGTAAAAGACATGTTTTAACTTCATGCAAGATAAAAATGTGTAATGGAGATAACTTTGTATGAACTTTGTTGTTGTTGGTGTAGATTTTTTATCCCTGGTAATAATCAATGTCTCTGTTTCAATTGTCTCTTTTTTCTCTATTCTTGTCCATAATCTTCTGCTGAGTAAAAAGCCTTCAAATTCATATCCTGTGAGTCTGGAGTAAATAGGTTGGAACAAGTATCAAACTATTTATCCATCTCTTGGTTATGTTAATCACCTGCAAAATAAAACAACTATAAATGAAAAAAAGGTTTACAGGGAGGCGAGTGGGTTTTCAGCTTTGTTTGACAATGGTTTTTGGTCTCTTTCGCAAATTAACATAAGTAGGCAAACGAATGAAATAGCGGGATTTCATATTTGAACACTTGGTGGTTTTTCTTATGGGACGGGTGGTTCTAACATTTCAAATAGTGGTGGTTTATCACAATGCGTTTGGAAGTGATTTGGTGGTTTATCCCACGGAAAAAAAGTAGTTTGGAAGTTTGGGGAGTGGGGGGGTGCGATAGAATGTGGTAGCTCTGCGTGGCAGGGGAGTGGGTGTATAAAACCACCCATTTCGTACCCCCCCCTGGCTTTAAACATTTAAATGCTGGGGAGTGCGAAATTGATTGTAGGCCATTAGATCTATTCGGATGTGATCAGACAGTAGGAAGAGTTGGGGGTTTTCAATGATAGGTGGGATCGGGTGATAGTTATGCGAAGGGGTAAAATAAAAAATGGGTTTATGATAAAGTGGGTCGGGGAGTATATATGTGGTAGGCTAAAATGAAAGCGAGCTAAATGAAATAAGGGGGAGTTTATGAAATATATTATGTGGAGGGGTTAAGTTAAAAAATGAGGGGTCCACTTTAATATTTCGTGCTCTGGACTATTGAAACGTGGGTTTTATTGGTTTTATGAAAACATAACCTTAGTCAAGGGTAAAAGGGGTTTTTAGCAAGGGAAAGGGGATTTTATTAAGGGGAAGGAAGTTTTCAAAGGGAAAAGGGCTTTTAGGAGGGGAAAAGGGTTAGGATAGGGGAAAGTGGTTTCCAAAGGGGAAAAGGGTTTTTTAGGATAAGGGGAAATGTTAGAAAGACATTAGTGATAAGAGATAAACCAAATGATGCTTTCCATAACTTTTTGAAAAGTATTCTACCTACCCTTTATCTATCTTAGCATTTTTTATTTCCTTTATTGGGTGCATTTGAGCTTTCTGACCCTTTTATTCTCTTTTGATAAGAAAACTAACTTATTTCTAACCTTATATCTTCCAATGGCTCATATTAAACTTATGAGCTCATTTTATTCTCTACCTAACTACTGATCTACCAAGATTAAATAGTTTGGTCAGATCTTTATTCACTAACTATCATAACATGAAATTTAAAGGCATGAATGACCAAGATTAAACTATATGATATTCATTAATTGTGGCATTTTGGACAAGTTGCACACAATTTTATTTGCAAAAGTAAAGTAAACTAAGAGTAGTGGCATTTGAATGTGCAACACTTTCAGAATTTATTTTTGTTTCTTTTTTGTGGGGTTCATATTTTATATCTTTTTCTATCTTTCTTTCTTTTAGTCCTTTAATTATTCTTTTATGGCATACCCTCTTTTCATTTTTTTAATATGGGAAAAAATTTGTAGAAAAGAAAAGGTATGTACAATATTACAAGAATAAAAATATCCAATTCAAAATTATGATCCCTATTGTTATAGGACCCTAATAGTGGCTCCACTTGGGGATGGCATCTCCTTGTGAGATGTCAAAACCTTTCTGATCAGTGGCCTTGGAAATTTGACTTTGCTTTACTTGGAACTGCTTTTTGTGATCTCCTTTATTCAAACATATGATGTTATATTGTTTAAATCTTAGGGCCTTCTCTTTAGGCTTCCACTTTTCAAGATAAACATCTAATCCAATCTAAAATTTGCTATGATATTTACAATGAGAAAAATAAAACAAATGAACTACTAATTATTCTAGTGAAAAATAGTTCTTCAGCATTCAACCATTGACTGGTCCACCTGGTAGATCTGTTACATCTAGCTCTTTCAATAAAAATGAATTGTTGCCTCTGTAACCATAAATAATGTATGGGCCCTTGCATAGAAAGTAAAATTTCCCATGTTTTCCTTTTTCTTCCCTTATGGAATCCCATTTTAGTACTTAATCGGCTATGAAGAAATCATCTACTTTAGTTTTCTTATCAAAAATATTCTTGATTTTGTCTTGAATTACTTGAGATTTGATATAAACTTCTTCCCTGGTTTGCTGCAAATGAATTGTTTGATTTATCCTCCTTTGGATGTCATTTGGTTCTACTTATAGATTTTGAATCATTTTAATTACTAGTAATCCTAATGAAGATGGAAAAACAACATCCATCCCATATACCAATTGATAGGAAGATGTACCAATAGATTTCTTAGTAGTTAGTTTGTTTGCCCATAGGGCATTAACCAACCTTTTATTCCAGGTTTTATTGTTATCTTCTAATAGCTTCTTGATGATTTTGACTAGGCTTTTGTTTGAAGATTATGCTATTCCATTACCTTGAAGCTAATAGGAAATGGAATGGCCTAGAGTGATATGGTATATGTTACAAAAATCGATCATTTTCTTGGATTTGAAGGCAGCAGAATTATCAGTGATGAGTTTTTGTGGGCATCCAAATCTAGAAAGGATGTTGTTCTCATGAAATGAAATAATGACAGAGGCTGTGGCTTGTCTAGAAGTGATGGCTTCTATCCACTTGGTAAAGTAGTCAGTGGTTGTCAATATCCATTTATGTTGGGCAGAGGAGGGTGGGCGAATTTCACCAATGAAGTCTAAACCCCATTGCTAAAATGGCATTTCTACTGAGATAGGTTTGAGGGGTAAAAGTAAGAGTTTCTTCTTCCCTTCAAATATTTGACATTTGTGACAGGAGGTATAATCTAATGTACATCTTGTGTCTATTTTACAGTTCTGAAATTCTCCTTCACAATTCATAAAATCATAAATTTGTGAGTCTTGTGAAAAGGTCTGCCAATACTTAAAATTTTCAAGTATGGTAGGCCTATGTCTTACCTCAATTGTGTACTAATGATTTGGCTGAAAGGGCAACTTGCATGTGCTGGAAAAAGTGGCCAAACTATGTGATTGCATATTCTTCTTTCTTGGAATAACAGCAAAGGCAGTTTCAAGAAAACAATTTATCAAGTCTAGGATGGTTTCTCTGTATTGGCTAAGTCTAGGTTTATTTACAAGATATTCTCCCTTGAATTTCTTTATAAGGAATTCTAAGTCTCCAACGATGGAACCTCTTTTAGCACCAAGTTTTCTCACGATTTTCAGGCCTAGCACTAATGCTTTGTATTCTTCCATGTTATTAGTGAATTTGAAATTTAATCTGAAAGCATGTCCTTCTGAATGATCATTTTCTAAATTGTAGATCCATACTCCAGCTCCTGCTCCTAATCTATTCATAGAGCCATCAAAGTCTAAACGCCACAAAGATTCATGTGTTATGTTTTCACTATAAATTTCTTTGTGTTTTTCTTCTACAGCTGTGATTTTTTCTTTTTTATTGTCTGAATTACATAAGATAAATGAGTCCAAATCATAATGTAATGAATACATAGGATAATTTGTGGTCTTTCTGAACTACTTACCATGTATTTCATCAAAGTTTCTCTATAAAGATTCCATTTCTGACCAAACACATAAATGGTAGCATATGACATGTCTAATTGCAGTGATCCCTGTAATTTTGTTCCTCATGAGCAAGATAATAACATGCCATATTTGGGAGGGATGTCAACAACTACTATGTCCATAAAAATACTCTTTGTTGGGCACTAGACTAGAGTTACACACATGTATTTTATCATGCCAAGGCATTTTACTTGACTAGAATCAAAGGAGAACAGGTCTTTGTAGGGTCTGGTGATGTCTAAGTTCAATTTTTCCATGACTGCTTTAGGAATTAAGTTATGAGATGCTCCTGAATCGAACATAGAATTATGTAAGATTTTATCATGAATGTTTAAGCTAATTTAGAATGGAGGGACACCCCCTTGTTGATGTTTTCCATTAACTTCAGGACCAAATAATAACTCAGGTTGATCATCATTGAGGTTAACAACATCTTCGCCTTCACCTATGTTTAGTGTTTCATTGATTTGGGCCTTGTATGAATCATTTTTCACCAACTCTGTTAAAGGAACTGGTATTTTCAATTTGGCTATCTCAATTTGAATATTGAATGGTATTTGAGTTTTTCCTAATTGAATGATTTCATATTTAACAATTGTGGTTTGTGTGTTTTTGTCTTTTTCATCAACAGTTGGCAATTGAATTTGTGTGTTAACTATTTTATTTTCAATTTTCTTGACCGGAACAGTTTGAGTAGTAGTTTATGTGATGTCTACAATCTTTGGGCTGGAAGTATTCTGAGTTTCTCTAGGGGTAATTTGTATATTTTTGTTCACAGGAGCTTCTATTGTTTTCTTAGTTTAGGTTTGGACTGTTTTCTTAATAGGAAATTCTATGTTATTTTTTCTTCTAAGGCTATACTGTTTATGAACTTTGCAGATAGCAGATTCATAGCCTTGTTTATATTCAAAGGACTCTCCAAATTCTAGTTGTAATTTTTGTAACATGTACAATTCTTGTTCTTCTTGGGTAAGAAAAACAACATTTTCATTATTTAGTACCTTCAATTTTATATGGGTGTCTTGGTCTTCTTCATTCTGTTGTGAACTTTCAGCATAGTTTTCTTGGAAAGGTGGTCCAATCTGTTGATCAAGTACAACTCCTCTTGATTTACCAGTATTACGATTTTTCCTAAATTTGGGGTGTCTAATTTGGGGACCTTGTTGATTTTCCCACTAGGGTTTTCTTTCCATGTTTTCTAGTCATCCATTAGTCTTTCTACACTTTTATCTAAACTACTTATCTTAACATATGAAGTGGATGGTTCTTCCTTAAAGTTCATTCTCCTTTCATTCCTCATCCTTTCTCTTTTAGCTAATAAGTTAGCCTCTACACTAACTGAATCACTTTGCATATTTTCTAAAGGACCAGGGTTTCTTTCTCTTAATTGATAGGACATGTCAGCATCAAAACCATCTGGAAATTTGATTAGGGCCAAGTCTGGTGGAGGTCTCAGATTCACTAGAATTTCATTATAAATATTGTTAAACCTAGTGTAGTAATATTGAACATATTCATTAGTAGATATCCTAATGTTTTCATATTCAGATAATATCTGTAAAGGTTTTTTCTTTATTTCCCATCTATTTATGAACAATTGATGGAAAGTAGCTAAATCAACAATATCATTAGCAGGTAAATATTTAAACCATTTTTTAACATCTCATGCTAGTGTTTGTGCAAATAATCTCATTTGTACATAGACCTCATCAACTTCATGTAATTCAAAATAATATTTCATTTTATTTACATGTTTTTTAGCAATATATTAACCAGTACCATCAAACTAAAAAATTTTACTCTGGTAATCCTATGGCATGGCATGTAAAGGGGCCTGTAAGACAAAAGGGGCGTATATGGCTGCCATAGCTAAGACTTTAGCTTGACTGGGAGGTAAAGTAGTGGTGCTTGAAGATGATCTTGGAACGCTTGAAGATGAGCTTGAAACGTTAGGTTGGAGAGGAAGTTTAGGTATGAATGGTTTTGTGGAATGAACTGTGGTGGAGACTATAGATGGGGTGGAACTAAATAAAGTTGTATTTACAATTTCTGAAGATACTGTAGAACGCTTAGGGGTAGCAGAAATTAGGGCAACTAATTCAACTGACTGTTGAAAATAGGCTTCGTCTATATCTTTAATCAAAGTTGAGGTTAAAACATAAAGTTTGTCAAAAGTGACTAGAACCTATTGATCTAAATCAAGTTGTATATTTTCCTTCTTTGATTCAATAAATTGAATAAAATTGGGGTCTATTACAATATCACAGATTGATTTTTCATATTTGGTTCGAAATAAAGAATGCTCAAATGATAAATCAAATTGAATATCATGTATGCTTGATAACTCCTTAGGAAGTGAATTTTCTTTGATTAACTGACTACTACTTCCTAGACTTTCTACTCTTTTAGGTTTTCTTAAAATTCTGTCAAGATCATCAACAATTGTAGCAGGTTGTGGATCAAGATCAGCCCTATTATAATATGTTCTTTTAGAAGCCAGAATTTTAACTTTCAATGATAAATTCTAGTAACCCTTTCAAATCTTAATGAAAAAAATGAGAATAATTGTTTCTTTTAATATTTGTTTAAACTGAGGACTAGTTTTTTCCCCAGTATGGTCACCAATATGTTATCACTCTGAAATTTCCCAAAGTTTGTTCTTGTGTTTAAAAAGAAATATCAGAGGTAACTACCATCCACTTTTGGAGATTAGGATCTGTCCTTCCTAATACTCAAAGAGGGCTCTCTCTTAATGATTTAACTTTGTTTGTTTAATAGATTTTAGGCTAGTTATGTATGTTTGGTTGGGTTGGTTTTTTTATTGGTTTTGGTTGGCTGGTGGAATTAATGATTTACATGAATAGGTGCTTATCAAATTTCCATTGGGCTATGGATTCAAAGTTCTTTGAAACACAACTGAGTCAAATTATAATGAAAGTGTTACAGGGCAAGATAGATGAGCAATAAAAGATCTCAAGGCTAAATGGTGAAGTGATTTTTCAACCGGGATCAAGGAGAAATTAAGAATTTATTAAACCAGATAATGAAGAAGGGTGAAGAGGTCAATTAGGATCAGAGAGCAACTAATAATTCCCTAAACTGGATATCAGAAGAAAACATAAAAATGAATAACATTTAAAAGTAGAGTGTAATTAAACAATTTCTGTAGTAAAACTCCTGTTATAACATTCAAATTCAGAACACATACAAGTTTATGGAATACTTAAAGAAATAACATGAACAATTTAATTTATACTTCACTAAGATGGCTCATCACATGAATCTTATAAAGAATTTTCTTTATTACTTGCTCAGTCTGTCGACTGGAAATTGGTACAATAACCCTTTGGCAAGAGATCAGTCAGCTACAAAATGTTCATAAATCCACACTTGACAAACCCTTGATACTTCAAATGATGAAGTATTTATACTACATATTACAAAAAATATCCTATCAACTGACTAGGATTTATTTAAGGAAACAAAATATCTTTATGCAAAAATACAGCGACACTTATTAACTAACTGATATTTGGCCATGTTTCTTTGCTTGATGTTTATTTGTCTGTTCTTTCATCTGTTTGCTTCTTTCACACTGTCTTCTTTCATCTGTGATTTTGACTTCATTACCCTGTGATAAATTTCATCTGTTTATGTGTATTTAGTAAAAGTGGATTTTTACTAAAATACATGTTTTAACTTCATGCAAGATAAAAATGTGTCATGGAGAGCACTTTGTATGAACTTTATTGTTGCTGGTGTAGATGTTTTATCCCTGGTAACAATCAATGTCTCCATTTCAATTGTCTCTTTCTGCTCTACTGATGTACATAATCTTCTGCTGAGTAAAAATCCTTCGAATTCATATCTTGTGAGTCTGGAGTAAACAGGTTGGAACTAGTATCAAACTATTTATCCATCTCCTGGTTCTGCTAATCACCTGCAAAATAAAACAACTGTAAATGAAAACAAGGTTTGCAGGAAGGCAAGCGGATTTTCAGTTCTGTTTGACAATGGTTTTTACTTTCTTTCGCAAATTAACAGAGGTAGGAAAACAAATGAAATAGTGGGATTTCATATTTGAACACTTGGTGGTTTTTCTTATGGCGCGGGTGGTTCTAACATTTCAAATAGCGGTGGTTTATCGCAATGCGTTTGGAATTGGTTTGGTTTATCTCACGAAAAAAAGTAGTTTGGCAGTTTGGGGAGTGGTGGGGTGCGATAGAACATGGTAGTGTCGTGTGGCAGGGGAGCGGGTGTATAAAACCACCCATTCAGCACACCCCCCCTGGCTTTAAACATTGAAATATTGGGGAGTGTGAAATTGATTGTAGGTCTTTAGATCTAGTCGATTGTGATCAAAAAGTAGGAAGAGTTGGGGGTTTTCAATGATAGGTGGGTTTGGATGATATTTATGCGAAGGGGTAAAATAAAATATGGGTTTTATATAAATTGGGTCGGGGAGTATATATGTTGTAGGCTAAAATGAAAGCGGGCTAAATGAAATAAGGGGGATTTTATGAAATATATTATGTGGATGGGTTAAGTTAAAAAAGTGGGGGTCCACTTTAATATTTCGCGCTCTAGACTATTGAAAAGTGGGTTTTGTTGATTTTATGAAAACATAATGTTAATCAAGGGTAAAAGGGGGTTTTAGCAAGGGAAGGGGGATTTTAGTAAGGGGAAGGAAGTTTTCAAAGGGAAAAGGGTTTTTAGGAGGGGAAAAGGGTTAGGATAGGGGGAAATGGTTTCCAAAGGGGAAAAGGTTTTTTTAGGACAAGTGGAAATGTTAGAAAGACATTAGTGATAAGAGATAAACCAAATGATGCTTTCCATAACTCTTTGAAAAATATTCTACCTATCCTTTATTTAACCTAACATTTTTTATTTCCTTTATTGGGTGCATTTTAGTTTGCTAACCATTTTATTTTCTTTTGATAAGAAAACTAACTTATTTCTAAGCTTATATCTTCCAATGGCTCAGATTAAACTTATGAGCTCATTTTATTCTCTACCTAACTACTAATCTTCCAAGATTAAATGGTTCGGTCATATCTTTATTCACTAACTATCATAACATGAAATTTAAAGGCATGAATGACCAAGATTAAACTATATTATCTTCATGAATTATGGCATTTTGGATAATTTGCACACAATTTTATTTGCAAAAGTAAACTAAGAGTAGTGGCATTTGAATGTGCAACACTTTCAGAATTTATTTTTGTTTATTTTTTGCGGGGTTCATATTTTATATCTTTTTTTATCTTTCTTTCTTTTGGTCCTTTGATTATTTTTTTAGGACATACCCTCTTTTCAATTTTTTAATATGGGAAAACATTTGCAGAAAAGCAAAGGTATGTACAATATTACAAGACTAAACATAGCCAATTCAAAATTATGCTCCGTATTATTATAGGACCTTAACATCAGGTTCGGTGTCCCTCAAGCCATAATCACCAACCATGACTCCCAGTTTCACCATTACATTATGGCTGAGTTGACTTCTAAGTTGGGTATGCGTCACGAAAACTCAACTTCGTACTACCCTAAGGTGAATGGCCAGGTTGAAGTCGTGAACAAGGTTCTAGTCACTGTGCTTCAGCGTACGATTGGGATGCACAAGTCCAATTGGCATCTCATGTTGTTTTCAGCTCTCTGGGCTTACCGAATCTCGATGAAGGATGCAACCGGATTCACCCCATTCCAACTTGTTTATGGTCTAAAAGCTACCCTTCCAATTGAATGTGAAATTCCTTCTCTCAAGATAGCTATTGAATTACTCCCTAATACCTCGCTAGAGGAAGAACCTATTCTATATTTGGAGAGGCTTGATGAAACTCACCTCTTTGCTGCTTTGTTCATAGAAGCACAAAAAAAGTGAGTCAAAGCCCATTTTGACCAGATGGTTTCCCCTCATACCTTCGTAGAAGGAGACTTAGTCGTCTTGTATGACCAAGCTCATGATAAGTTGGGGGTAGGAAAATTCGAACCCATGTGGCATGGGCCCTACATCTCGAAGCGTGTTTTGAAGAATGGGGTCTATGAGATAATTTACTATGAGGGCTACCCCTTGGATCAGCCCGGAAATGGGTTGTACCTCAAAAAATATTATGCATGAGTTTCTCATGCATGTCCTTTTGTACATAAGTGTGTTTTTCATTTTTGTACATTTTTTGGCTTGGTGTGCTTTGCGAGTAGTTTTTCCTACTTATTATGTATGTGCTTACTATGCAGATGTCTATCACTCCTTATGTCGGTTTCGCTGATGGTGCCTCCCGCAGTACCCGAAATCTATCCTCCGCAGCTTGGGTGATTTATGATCCTAATGGTGATTTGGTATACCTTCAAGGTATTTTTCTAGGACATACAACCAAAAATTTCATTGAATACAGTGAAGTCATTGTGAATACAAGTTATTGCTCTCAAAATTCATGAATTAATTGTGAATGTAGACTCTCATCTTGTTGTTCTCGAGCTCAATGGGCATTATTCTGGTATAAACCCTCAGATTTTAAGGATGTATTTGCGTGTTCATTTGTTAGAAATTAATTTTAATTATATCACATATCAGCATATTCCTAGAAGAATGAATGCGTTAACTGGTGCAGTAGCCAATATTGTATTGGATAGAAATTTGCGAAATTTGTAAAAGCATCATCGTCACATAGTAAGATTTAGAAAGGAAAATATGCATGTGTGTATATATATATATATATATATATATATATATATATATATATATATATATATATATATATATATATATTGTTTGCATCCATGTGCATCGTAAGTTCAAAAAATATGTGTGTTTTGGTTACATCCTGAGACATCATGACTCTCAAATATGCGGAAATAAAATCTAGGCGTCTAATCTGTATGCTGCTCATGATAGCATATCCTTACATGCACGAGATGCGATTAGACACCCCTGCAATGTGCCTCTGGCATGCACGAGGAACATTTGTGAATATCACGTAATATGGGATCCCAGTTGTGAGTCCCTCCAAGTTACGCGTGATCTCTTCTTCCTCACTTCCCTCACCATGAGGGGCCGCTTCGAAATCGTGTGGGACCATCCATGTTATGGGGGACATCCCTACAGGTCTCTCTAGGCCAAAATCTATAGCACATGGATAAATATCAGGACACATATAAAACAAAAATATCATCATACTCATACAAATCAAAAAATGATTTTTTACCCAAAACCTCATCCTAGTCATCTCCTTCCGAGAGTGGAAGGTCTCGACCACCCATGAAATCAGTGCCGGTGTATGGCCAATCCTCTACCACGATGAGCTGTCGGCGGAGCCAATCAAATAATTTTGGTATCCATGACATATGTTGACCACCTCCTAATCGAGGAATCAACTCTTCCCAACGGACCATCCGTGGCTCTCGTGTTAGTCATGTAGGTACTATCACCTCTTGGAGCTATAATATCGACAACCATTCTAGGATGAACGGTATCAAGATGGACCCATACCTAAATTGTTTTAGCTTTCCATTCTTGCATTTTGTTACCTGACGCTTCAAGTTGATTGTTACAGCTTCCTCCCAATTGTAAATGGTTGGAGCCATACAACCACAGCAAGTTGAAGCTGTGCCTTTGTAGCTTCGTGAGGAGCCTAAGATCCAGCAGCTCGATTTATAGTGTGCAGCAATTCTCGTAGTGCCAAATCAAGTATTGTCTGAATATGTAATTTGCCGCTTTTTGATCCTTTCATTGCTCCTGGACAAACTCTATCTATCAGCATGCCCATGCTCTTACCAAGGGGTCGGGTGCCTATCAAGATCGGTTTCTCTCCCCTCCATGACAATCTAGTGATGAAATAAATGTCAGAGACTTCTATCTCCAACTCTTCGTCATGAATCAAAAATATTTCTTGATTAGTGTCCCACACAATAATTAGATACTACAATAGTTCCAACTGATCTATTAGACAACATGTCAGGAAGAATTTCAAGAGCCCACTGTTTCTTAGGGAATCCATGCATCTCTCATTTCTCATGACTTGTTTATATTTTTCCCTGTGTGCTTGTTCTTTCCACTCTTTGACCATATTGGCTACTGATTTCCCTGCAAAACCATAATGGAGGCTCCCATTAGCCACAACATTACATTTGAACTGTTTAAATCAGGCATTTTAGGAGAATTTATATGCATTTTTTGTCGTGGCAATTGGCGCTGCTATTTTGCAAACAGCGGTGTCGATCAACGCCTCCCTTTTGAAATTTTGCGGGGCTGGGCGTGACTTCGTGCCCGGAACCCATGCCGACTGTTGCGACCAACCCATGACAAAGCTTCCCCCAAAATACATCAAAACATAAATGTAGGAACTAAAAAATGGTTTAAAATGAAAATAAGGAGCAAAGCTCATACCTAGACAAAACGGATTCGCAAATGACCTCCTATATTGCCTGTTGTCAGCTCTGCAAAGTTCATAGTAAAAATGGTAAAATTCTCACAAGAAAGTGAAAAGGTTAAAAGTAAATTATTTTTACTATTTCCATCATTTTATAACCTTTTCTAAACCCTAATTAGGTTTTTGGAAATATTTTTGGATTATTTTATTATTTTATTTCAAAAAATGGGTTTTATGTTTGTTTCTTGAGCAGCAACAAGTACTAAAGATGACGACGATGAAGTAACGAGTTGTATTTTATTACTTTTTTGGACTCGGTAAAAACACGAAAAAGTCACCCCCTGGAGTAATCTTTTAGCTCTTTTCTGACTCTCAAAAATTTAAAAGACTAATGAGACTCTCATCGTTTTGAACTCGTTAAAGGTTGCGAAATGTCATCAGCCCAGTATATTTTTACCCCTTTTTTGGGTTGGGAGAGATTATTTACGAAAAAGGAATACCTTAGTCGAGCATGGCTAAGAGGTTCTCTCAGATATGGGTTTCTACCTTTTCGGATCTGTGAGACTACCCATGAAAAGGGACCTGCTGGAGTTTTATTTTTTGCTTCTTTTCAAACTCTCTAAACATGAAAAGATGTTGATTTTTCCCTTTGTCAGACTCGTTAGAGCTAAATTACATCGGAAATTGTCACCATGACGTTATCGAGTTCCTCCTTCCTAGGGATCGTAAAATGTACTAGGATGGATTTTTCTGAAGGAAAAACTTACATGACAAGCATATTCTATCCCCTTCAAGCTTGTTTCCAAAAATAATTGGGGTACTCGCCAAAAATGGTGGGGGAAAATGGAACTAGTTCTCAGCTGTGTCAGCATTATGTCACTCTTGAACATGACACTTGTCTGCAGTTCGTGTCGGGTTGGGGACATTCCACATTCTTCATTTTTCCTCCATGGGTTTGGATTATCTATCTTGTCCTCTCATCTACTCTTTTCCACATCACCATGACCTCATATCCCTTGATATCAAATGTGGCCAAATTCTGGAGTCGTGTCACCAATATGTTCAAAGTAACTTCCTTCTACAGTTTTCAAACCCTGATCCCATTTTTAGTCCTGATTCACTATCATCTTATTCCTCTATCTCATTTCGATGATGTGGGAAACATTATGGCCCTCCTTCGACCGGTCACTTCATGTCGACTTTAGCTCATTATCCAGGAAATTGATCTAGATACTCCCTTCTGGTACCTTAGAATTTGCATGCCTCAATGGCAAGATCTTCACATTCAACAACGGGTTCTCAAAATTGGCCTTTGATCAAGTGATTTCGCGGGTTTTCAACTCCAACTCATTGCTCACATTCTGATGATTGTACTAGTTGTACCTTGAGAATCATTTTCATTACTGGTGATCTCTCTTGTGCCTGTTAACATCTTTCATCATTGGTTGGTAATCAGGTGACTTTCTTACATGTTCAACTTCAACTCATTCATTCACATGCTTGAATTTGTACTCGTTCGGGTCAAGATGGAGTGCAAGACCCTGGGTTCTGATGAAATCCAGGTTGCGGGACGATTTGTTTTATCATGGCTATATGCATGACTCTTCTGATTGGATGGTTGCGACCATACCTAAATCTATTCGATGATCCTTCATACTAGATGGCTACATCCATACCTTGGATCTTATTATATGTTCTCTATTATGGATGGTTTCACCCATACCACATATTCATGTATTATAGATATCAGTTGTATTTTATGTTGTAGTTCTTCTGATGACAGCATTTTGGTTTGGGCATGTTCTCATAAAGCATTTCACCCCTCCCTCTCTCTCGGACTTCATGCTTTAGGGGGCATCTGTTACACAATATTTTGTCATCGTCCTTGCAATCCCCATCCCAAATATTGGAGGACCATTTCAGTGACTTCTGTGTACTGTCATACATTACCATAATTTCATTGCATCCTTTGGCATGTCAAGAACATATTATTTGTTGATCATTCCTAAAAAAAACTTCAAAAACATATGATTTTGGGTTGGCGTTGGTAGGAAGTTATGGCCTCGCGCCCATGAAGAAATTAGCACTGAACCTCGCACCCATTGGTGCTCCATCTCAGAAGGGCACCCGTGCCAAGCTACTTTTGGAATTTTTTTTAAAATAGAAATGAAGCTTCTATGCTTAATAGCTTCGTGAGTAGAATCATCATGGTTTGTTCGATTGAATCAAGTCAAGTTTCTCCCTTTGGCTTATTAGTTCCTACAAATGTGAAACTCCCCAAAGGGATAGACCTCTCCTCCACCTTATGTGGAATACCAAACCTCCTCCTCCTCTCCTCCACCTTATGTGGAATACCAAACCTCCTCCTCCTCTCCTCCACCTTATGTGGAATCCCAAACCTCCTCCTCCTCTCCTATAAATCATTCTTCCTCACATTGATTCAGCTAGATGAACAGTCATTAGTTAGAGCTAGTGTGTTGGAGAAAGAAGAGAAGAATCCATCATTGAGAGAGAGTTTAAGCCCATTTCCTCATCGAGTCAAATGAAGAATGAATGCTTGAGATGTTCCCGACTGAACCCGTCGAAGGAGATCTGCAACGTCAAGGCATAAGGTTGTAAACTTCTTTTTCATATATCAATAATATATGACTATTTTTGGGTTCCAAATTTGTTCCCATTTACATGCAAAGTGTTTAAATCTCCTTGACCATTTGAATAGTTATAGATGAATGTATATGCTTGTATGTTGTCGTTGTTCACTTGATCTTTATGCAGGTGCATGGACATCATCACTAACGGAGCGCAAGGCATGAAGACAAAGATCGAAATATCATTGATGCGTATCACGACAAGAGCATTGGACCGAGGTAGGATATCTATCCCAGTCCATATTTCATTTACAAACTAGGAACTTAGGAATTCAGCATGTTCCCTTGTTGCTAGACCCACCCTAGGGCTTGAGGGATCGCCTCTATTTGCAGAGGGGATTTTTCTGCTCAATGCATTTGCATCAATTTGATTTGACTATTGTTGATAAACCTGGAAAGGAGAATGATGTTGCAGATTTTTTGTCTAGGCTAGCTCTCCCTCCAGGTGAAGAAGGAATGGTGGATGATGAGCTACCAGATGAGCACCACTTTGCCATATCAGCACTCTCACCATGGTTTGCTAATATAGACAACTACTTGGTCGTTGTGAGACTCCCTCCTAATCTTTCATTCGTGGAAAGGAGCAGAATCATCAGAAAAAGTGCACCTTTCACATGGATTGGGTGGAACCTTTTCAAGCTAGGCCCTCATAAACTCCTAAGGAGATGTGTGAGGGAGGAAGAATTTGTTGATATCCTCTCTACATGTCATGACAACCCATGTGGATGCCACATTGCTACAAAGAGAACTGCTGACAAAGCTTTGCAGGCAAGACACTATTTGCCTACCCTTCACCAAGATTCCAGAAGATAAACCAGCAGGTGTGACTAGTTCCAAAGGATGGGGAAACCCACGCAAAGGGATGAGATGCCTTTGCACCCTCAAGTGTCTCTTGAGTCATTTGACAATTGAGGCATGGACTTTGTTGGGCCTACCGATCCACCAACCGTACAAAAGAAGTATATCATAGTTTGTACTAATTACCTGACAAAGTGGGCTGAAACAAAAAAAGTGAAGGTAGAAACTGAGGAGAAAGTAGAAAAATTTCTAAGAGAGAATGTTTTTTACAAGTTTGGGTACCCCAAATAAATAGTCACCGAGCAGGGAGCATAATTCACCTCTCACCTCATTGAGAATCTTTTGAGGAAGCACAAGATTAAGCATAGAACTCCTATTGCCTATCACCCTCAGGCGAATGGCCAAGTAGAAGTAACTAACAGAGCATTAGAGAGCATCCTCACCAAGGTTGTGAGTAGCAGCAAAAAATATTGGGCAGACAAATTGGTAGAAGCTACTTGGGCCTACAACACTACTTGGAAGACAACCACATGATTCACTCCCTATGAACTAATCTATGGTAAGAAGGCTCTACTTTCAGTTGATTTTGAATTCAATACTTTAAGAATGCAGCTGAATTAAATATAGATCTATCAAATGCCAAAAAAGATAGGTTGTTGCAACTAAATGGATTGGATGAGTTCAGAATGTAATCACTTCTTCACACGGAGGTAGTTCAACTGCAAAGGAAGGTCTGGCATGACAATACCATCAAAGAAAAGACCTTCTAAGAAGGAGATTGGGTTATGTTGTATGAATCAAGGTTTAAATATTTCAAAGGCAAGTTGATGACAAGATGGTTGGGATCTTACACAGTGGAAAAATGTTTTGATAATGGTGCAGTTCAAATCAGAACCATAGGTGAGGAAGGAAGCCCCTTGCGTGTCAATGGTCACTGACTTAAAAATTAAAAGAAGTCTTTGTCAAAGGAAAAGTTCATAAATTCAATAAGTAGAGAGGTGTATGTGATTGTAAACTCCATAGTTTCCAACACCTTCTGACCAAAAAAAAAAAAAGAGAAAAAAATAATAAAGATCCATGGGTGAAAACCTCTCTGAGGCACCCAAGGCAAGCTTGTGGGTTGAAAACCTCGTTGTAGGTAGCTCACTTGCTCAAAAAAATAAATAAATAAATATTCATGGGTTGAAAACCTCCATGGAGGCATCCCACTTTCTTAAAAAACAAAAAAAAAACAAAAAATACATTTGCATCTATGTGTTTTCTGTGTTTGTTGTTTTGCAAGTTATTAATGGTTTCTAGAAACACAGGGAAGCGTTCATCTTCTTTTCCCTTCTTCTATTTTACCGTCCATCCCATCATTCACTCCATTCATTTTCATAACTTCTTCCATCACCTCCATATACCATATTCCTCCATTCCTGAGCACAATGTAACAAACGGAAGCAAGCCACAAATTGCTACAAACATTAGGAAGTTCCTTCAAAAACAAAGTTGTTCATGGACTGCAAAGAAAAACAAGAAAGAAAGTTGCATAACGGACTCCGGGAGAGCGATAATTCCACCCATGGCATCTTGAGCACCCCACGCAACATCTACAGTGGAAATAAACAACAAGAAAATACTAGTAGCTCACTCAGGAAGTTTCTCATTCAGCAAGATGCTCACTCAAGAAAACAAGGAATAACACAACATATAAGAGGCTTGTCTCCAAATTCCAGCTCCTACAAACACCTTGACAACAACAGGTAAACTTAGGTATATATTCTCACCCCTCGCTATGCATCCATAACAGCGATAAATAATTAAATTTTCAGACTTAGATTTTAAGGGGAAGAAAGGTGGCCATCTAGCTTGGCCATCGTCGTGAAGTATGACTATGAAGAGCTGCAAAGTCACGCCACCTAGGCATGCAAAATAAAAATAAAAAAATCAAGTGGAATAGAGGAGAACGAGGGAAGGAAACACGCAGTCCATCATGAATTAACAGGGAGAAGGAAACAATGGTCTCTAACGAAAAATGGAGTTGAGGTCGAGTTACATAAGCACTCCAAAATTAGTTCTTCTATCCAATAAAAAGAGACACCATCTCATCCAAACTAGTAAATTGAAAATTTTTAAGGGGAAGTGAGACTGACGGAAGCCCATAGCGCAGCAAAAGTGAGCTTCAGCAACATATTTTGGGACAACATGCAACAACAGTAGCAGAACATCATCACCCTGCCCATGGCCTAGTCCTTTTTCATATATATGAGCAAGGAAGCTCTTATAGCAACCCAAACAAGGCAAAATTCCACTCTTGGCCTTAGAGAAGAAGAAGAGGAACTAGAAGAAGAACCAGAGGAAGAAGAACCAAAAGAATAAGAAGAACCAGAAGAAGAAGAACCAGAGGAATAAATGGAAATAGAGACAGAATTCATAGAGGTAGAAGAAAGTGAGCAAGAAGCAGACTCACAGCACAGCACCACATCCCCTTAAGACAAAGAGACAGTTTCCACCTTAGCTCCTCTGAGCGCAAAGAGACAAAGTCATACCTCCATGTATTTTAGAGCTAATAAGAGTCATAGGATAAGTCAGATAGAGAGAGACACTCCTCCCATGAGCCTGACTATCATTGAAGAATCACCAAGGGAGGAGGAAAGAATCGAAGAAATAGTTATGAAGGAGCAGTTACAGAAGGCACAGACAGAGAATGTAGCACTGAAGGAGAAATTGTAGCAAAAAGGGCAACAAGTAGCCACCATGGCAGACTTATGCATAGAAGCCCTTCAACACAGATTCTCTTCTGACTCATATGATGTGTACCTAACAGAGCAATGTCTCATATTTCAAATCAAAACTCTAGCCTCCCATGGATCCCTACCTTTCCAAGATTGTAGAAAATTCATGGATTTCTACAAGCAAGCTAACCTGGTTGATCAGGCAAAGATGTCAGAGTTGTATGTGCATAACCTTGTGCTGACAAATCTGGATACTTGGTACCCTAATCCTACAATGGGGGATATGCAGTTGATGGCTTTAGTATCTTGGATGATGAATGAGGACACTAGATAAAAATAGATATGGTGGGTCATGAGAAGAAGAAATAGAGAACCCTTACATATCAGACCGGAATTGTTCAGCCCAAGAGGAGTCGTCCTTAACCGTCGAGAGATTGAAAGGGACCCTTCACAAGTTGAAAGCTACCTTCATACTCAAACACAAGTAATAGGCCACTTTGATGATGTTTCTAGGCAGATAGAAGATGAGTGCATTATGCCTAGCCAGATGAGATGGAACAGCCTCCCGGAAAGCCTCAAGAACTGGGAGTACCATACTCCACAAATACTGAGGGGTGCATTGGAAAGGGCACCATTATACAAGAGGGCCATGCAGGCCAAAAATATTCGATGGTTGGGACTAAAGCTCAACCCACCTTTGCTACTAGGACTGAATGATGAAAAGGACACAAATGCACAAGATAGAGAATGGGAGAATGCAGAAAATAATATTACTCCCTTGGGGAAACTCACACACTTCTTCCTCAGGAAATCAAGGGGGTTGTCAAAGCCTTAAAGGAAATGCAGGAGGAGGATTATTTTCTCAGAGGATGAGCAACCATTCAGTAAGGGGGTGATGATGTGCTCCATCATTAGACGTATTTGGAGGGGTTAATGGTCACCTTTTTTATTTCTTAGATCTCTTTTCCTTGCATTTTTATTATTATTTGGTTTTATGATGCTAATATAGGTGGTGATTAAGGCTAACATACTCTGAGTGCCTAATATGAGGTTGAGTGCAGAAAATCATGACTTATTAAGCATTTTTATAAGGATTTTATTATACAGACTTGGAGTCAAGTGGACTCAATCACCCCAAATATTCTCTCCAGAAATTCGAGTTCCAGAGGCAGCTAAGCAACTCCAAGAGGAGTGCACTCAATTTTTGTTGACTTGGAGTCAAGTGGACTCAATCACCCCAAAGATTCTCTCTAGCAATTCGAGTTCTAGAGGAAGCCAAACAACTCAAAGAGGAGGGAACTTAGTCTATGTTTACTTGGAGTCAAGTGGACTCAATCACCATTTTCAAGGGAGTTTTTGGTAGCTTCCCTGTAGAATAAATAGATCAGAGTTAGAGCTAGGAAGAGTTAGTCGATTCTAGTTGGAACCTTGCAAGATATTGAGCTTTTTATTATTTTACCAAGTCATCAAACTTTCATAAATGTATGAGGTTATTATTTTATGAAATGAGCAGACTAATTTCATTTTACTAATTTAAATTTCAGAGAGCTAGGCTCGTGGGTTAGGGCCCAACCCATGTGCCTCAGATTCTCTGTTGTTACCATTCTTTCCTTTCTACCATTTAGCTAAGTTTCTTTATGTCTTTCAATTAGTTCTGCTTCTGATAGTTTCATTGCTGCTTAGTCTTTTCTTTTAGTTTGTTGTTGTATTTTTTCTTTTTCTTGCGAGTAATATAATAGAGGAGAAAAGCCAAAAAAAATTGGATCAATACCCCCTTCTCATCTCTGAATTGAGCTCGAGGAGGGCGAACGTTCCCACAGACCCAAAAACTGATTTCTGTTCACTATTTCTGAGATTAGAAGTAGAGTTGCATTACCATTTTCCAGTCTTCCTTTGGACAGTATTTTCACACATTTGCATGTTTTTTGTGCATATATCAATAGAGTTTTTTGTATGAATTATTGCTAAAAGCCAAAGCATCTCCGTGGCACCTTCCTGCTTCATTTTCCATCTCTATCTTCATGTCCTGAAAATTGTTTTTACTTCTCCATTTCCCTCCTTTTCCTCTTATTTTTGAATGTTGGACCCACCTTTTTTTCTCAAAACACTTAAACCCTTATTCCTACCTCATTCCTTTGTTTTTTATCATTCACGATTGCTTTACCCCTTTCTAACGTAAAATGCTTGAAAACCATTGGAATTCAACCTTCTTCCCTTGCTCCTCGAACTTCCCACTATCGTACATCGCAAATCACAATGTTTAGTTTCTTCCTTTAAGACTTACCACTCCTTTTCACCGATTGCGATATTTTTATATCACATATCGCACCTCACACCTTTTCCCTTTTTCTCTAAGACTTACCTCTTCCAAACGTCAATTGCACTATTGCGATTGCGCTCCGCCGCCGATCCCACCTCCACGTCATCTAGCGCATTTCACACTTCGCAACTTTTCCTAAACAGCACTTTCGCTATCCCTCCAATTTTGTGATATTGCGATTGTGATATATCACTTCGCACTTCACAATTTTTACCACATCGCAAATCAATCATCGCAACTTTTTCCCTTTTCTTTTAAGACTTACAGCTCCTATCTACCGATTGCGATATTGCGATCGCGCTCCGCCACTGGTCCCACCGCCATGTCACCCATCGAAAATCTCATTTCTCAACCTTTTCCCTTTTCTTTGAAGACCTACCACTCTTTTTTTCGATTGCGATATCGCATATCTCAGATCATAAACTTTTCCCTTTTCACATTTCACATTTCACATTTCACAATTCTTTCCCATCAAATTTTGCATGTCGCAGCTTTTAGCCCTTTGCACTTCGCAACTTTTTCTCCATCGCATCTCCGCCATCGCACTTTTCAAATTATTCCACTCCGAAGCATTTTTGCGCTATAATAAATTTTTAATCAGGTTTAAACCCCCGCTTTCCACTTCTAAGCCTTGCTTCATGTGTTAAGCCCTCCATTAGCCTCTTTAGCCTTTTTTCCCTCCAAGATGCAAATCAATTCTTTTTCAATCAGAAATAAGTCATGGATAGCTTAGCTGCATGGATAGAAGCAACGTAGATAGAGCAGAAGATAAGTAGGGTGTGTTTAGTTGATTGCCCAAGTTTATTGTGGTTTAAATTAGTTTCCTTTCAACAATTTAGTTTAGTTTCCTTCCTGTCATTTCTTTTCAACAATTTAGTTTAGTTTCTTTCTGTCATTTCCTTTCTGTACATCAAATTAGTTTCATTTCCATCATTTCATTTTTGCAAATTAAGTTAGTTTCCTTTATGTCATTTCCTTCCAACAATTTACTTTTCAATTTTTATCATAGTTTAAGAAATAGCACCCTTTCGTAAAGAAGAAGAGGATGACATGAACAGAATGCATCTATTGTGTATATAGCACTGTCACCTCCAAGTTTTTACAAACCCCGAGTTGATAATGTAAATTAGGGCATCCCCTGGGAGTTGCAGCACTCTTGGTACAATACCAGGGCTCACTAGCTGCCATCACTTTTCTTTTTAAGATAAACACAATGACCGGAATGACATCTAGTATAACCTTTTTTAGACATAAACCTGTCAAATTTTAGATACCATTGCCTCGGAGCCTGTTTTAATCCATACAAGCTCTTCTTCAACCTACACACTAATTTTTCCTTCCCTTTAACCTCATATCCTTTTGTTTTCTAGATATACATTTCCTCTTCCAAATATCCATGGAGAAAGGTCATCTTTACATCTAATTGTTCAATATGTAAATCTTTTGTTGCCAAAAGACTTAAAATAGTTAGGATTGAAGTCATTTTAACAATAGGAGAAAATATTTCATCAAATTCAATACCTTTATTTTGTGCAAACCCCTTCACCACAAGTCTATCTTTGTACTATTTTTTTCCTCCATCTTCTTCCTTCAACCTCTAAACCCATTTATTCTGCAATATTGTTTTAGTTTTAGGAAACCTGACTAAGTCTCGGGTTTGGTTATGTACCAAGGATTCCATCTGTTCTTTCATGGCTAGCTCCCACTTCTTCCTGGTTTCTACCTACATTGCTTCTTCATAACATTTTGGTTCACCAGAGTCAGTCAAAAACACATAATATAATGAAGGAGAGTATCGTTCAGGGGGTCTACTTATCCTGGTAGATCTTCTGACACCACTTTCAGGTGTTTGAGGTGGTTGTTGTTGTGGTGGTGGTTGTTGTTGTTGTGGCTGGTGATTATTATTATTTTTCAGACACCTTTAATTTTTCTGCGATCTCATCAAGAACTGTGTATTATTTGTTTTCTTTTTCTCGTTTCTTCTCCTACATTTGATCCTTATACATGACCTTTTCATTGAATATTACATCTTTTCTCCTAATGATTTTGAGAATTTCATAATCATATAAGCGATAACCAAAATCATTAACACCATATCCAATAAAGGTACATTTATTTGATTTTACCTCAAGATTTGTTATATTTTCTTTATTAATATGTAAAAAGGCTTCACAATCAAAAGGCTTTAAAAAAGAGTAGTTTACCGTTTTACCTTTCCATGCCTCCTCTGGAATAACACCATCTATGGAACTTGAAGGCCCTCTGTTTTTAAGATAAACATCAATATCTATAGCATCTTCCCAAAGTTGTAAAGGCAATCTTGCATGCCATCTCATGCACCTTGCACACTCCATGATTGTCTTGTTCATCCTTTCTGACACACCATTTTCCTGTGGTGTTCTTGGAACTATCTTCTCTTTGCTAATTCCATGCTCTGAACAGTACCTATCAAACTCTTTTTTGCAATATTCACCTCCATTTTCTGATCTAAGGCATTTTAACTACTTTCCCGTCTCAATCTCAACCAAAGATTTCCATTTCTTGAAAGTATCAAATACATCAGATTTATTCTGAATACAATAAATCCAAGTTTTTCTAGTTGCATCATCAATAAAAGTAACATACTAATGAGAGCCACCAAGAGATGATACCAAAGCAAGTCCCCATACATCTGTATGCACAAGATCTAATTTTTCGCTCTTCTTTTCTTTCCCAACTCTAATAAATATGACTCTCTTATGTTTTCCATAAACACAATTCTCACAGAAATCCAAATCAATATTCTTCAAACCTAGCAACAAATTTCTTGAGTGAAGAATCTTCATCCCCTTCTAACTCATGTGCCTGAGCCTATGATGCCATAATGATGCATCTTCTCCTATGTCGTTTAAAGCATTAACACAATTATAAATACCATTTCAAAGATATAATGTACCAACCTTTTCTCCTTTTGCTATTACCAGGGCTCCTTTAGTGACCTTCCAGGTTTTATCTATAAACTTTGTCACACAACCTTCACCTCCAAACTTCCCTATTGAAATTAGATTTTTCTTTAGATATGGAGCATGCCTTACCTCCTTTAATAACCATTGGTTTCCATTATGTTTTTAACACAATAACTTTACCCATTCCAATGATTTTACAGGGTTTATCATCACCCAGATGAACCTATCCAAAATCTCCTTGAACATAGTCATGAAAATGTTTCTTATCAGGTGTGGCATGGAATGAGGCCCGTGAATATACCACCCAGACATAAATAACATTTTCTAAACAAAGAATCAAAGCATATTGCAACACATCACCTATCACATTCGCATCATGATTTTTTTCTTATTGTGTGTCTCCTTCTTTTCCCTTCTGAGACATATAGTATTTCTTCAGGTGTCCTTTCTTCCCACTTTTCCAACACACTATCCTCGATCTAGACTTGGACATGCCTTTCCTTGACTTACTGTGATATCATGGGCTCTTTCCTCTTTCCATTTTTCTTCCCCTAGTCTTTGCATTCAAAGCATTACCCGATGTCTCACCGAAGCTTCTCCGTCGCATTTCCTCACTAAGGATAGCAGTGACAACATCATCAAAATTTAAAGTACTAGATCTAGATATAGAGATACTAATGGCCATAACTAAACAATTCTAAATTTCTATCAATGAGCATAGAAATAACAAATCCCTAACTTCATCATAAAATTTTACCCCTACATAACTTAACTTATTGGTAACTGTATGAAATTCATTTAAATGGTCAACAACAGATCCACCTTCCAACATCTTCATATTAAATAAACATTTCATAATAAATACCTTATTTTAGGTCGAGATTTTTTCATATATTCTGGCCAATGCATCATTAAACCCCCTGTTGTTGTTTCCTTCGAAATATTGAAGACTACCGACGACGCGAAGCACAATTGTATGGTATCAAGTTCCATTTCATTCAGAATCTCCCATTCTACATCTATCATACTCAACAGCTTCTTTATTTTTCCATTCAATAGTAGGTACATATATTTCTGATACAGATAATCTTCCATCTGCATCTTCCATAGTGGGTAATTTTGGGCATTAAATTTCTCAACCCTAAACCTACCATCTTCTGCCATTGCTCCCACTCGAACCAGGAACCCTTATTTCCTGTGATTTTATCAGCCAAATAGACCTTCTCCTTTAATACCAATTGTTAGAAATTTATATATTAGAGAGCAATGGAACACATTACAAATATGAAAAAATAAAAACACAGAAAACATATAAAACAAGAGAGACACAGATATATGTGGTTCACCCAACTTGGGCTACGTCCACGGATAAACAACCAATCCTTCCTTTATATTATCCAGTAAAATGAAGAAACATTACCTACAATAGATATGTTGTAATATCCTCTACTCTCTCACACAATCCCCCTTTCTCTTTCTCGTTCAGAATACACTCTCAACACACATCTGCAATACAATGCCCTCATAGAACGGAGGGGTTTCCTTCTCAGAAAAAAACCCTAAATTAAACATAACTTCTACCATCAGATCATCTGCCTAATGAACAAACCATATTGACTACAAAATTACAATATTTGACGAGGAAATTTTACATCTATTTTTATCTTCAGGGATGCTACCCCTGGACCCCCTAGCCGGGGGGAATGGGCCCCCCTGAACTCCCACGAGGGGAACAAGTCCCCCCCGCACCACACACCCCCCCCTGTGCGGAGGGGTGTACATTCTTCCTGGGGTATACATCCGGTTGAAACAAAGACCTCTGAATTAGGATGATAATCAGGATCCACACCCAACACTGTACACATGACTACCTACATAACGTGTCCACAGCATCACATGTACACAGCACCACCTGAGCAATGCCAAATATACATCGCCCAACTTGGACAATGTGTACACAATACCACATGTATACAACACCATATGCACGACATGTATACGACACCACATGTACACAGCGCCACATGCACTACATGTACACGGCACCACCCACACTTAGCACCATATGTACAACATGTACATAGCACCACATGTACAACATGTACACATCACCACATGTAAAACATGTGCACAACACTACATGCACATGGCACCACATGTACAATCATGCACACAACACCATATGTACAACACGCACACAACACCATATGTAAATAGCACTGCATATACAACATGTACATAGCACCATATGTACACAGCACCACATATCAACCATGTGCACAACAGCATATGCACACAACACCGCATATCCAACATGTACATAGAACCATCTATACCTAACATTGCATATGAAATATACACACAACACCATATATACAACAAGCATACAATATCATATGTACATAATACTACATATGTTACATATACATATCACCATAGGTAAAATCGTTGAATATACAACATGCACAACATATACACAAAATTAGTATTGCACATCAATAGACCACACACTGACCCCACAAGAAACCTTTCTTCTAGTGTCTTGCCACTATCCATGCTTATCCTAACATGTCATAGATCACACTACTTTGACTTCGTTGATGTACCCCTCAGCATTACCTTTCCATAACATAAACATAGGCATAGTACAAGCATATAATATCAATTCATTTCCACATGATACCGACCTCATAGATCATTAGGGTTACTCTTCCCACTTAATTCCTCATATGACAAAGAACCTCTTCATGCCATTCACCTACATAAGAAATCATTCCTCCACAAGAATGATCCCTGACAACCCTGTCAGACAACAACATACATACATACATACATATATACATAGAAATACCAACATAAAACAATCATGACCACTGACAGCTTTGTCAAACAGTGACATAGATACATACATTCATACATATATATAAACCTTAGCATAAAACAATCATGATCATGTCAGACAATGACATACATACACACCTATATACATATAAAAATTATCATTAAACAATTATGATCCATGACGAACCTATCAGACATGACATACATACATACATACATGTATACACATATAAACATCAACATAATCATGATCTCAACACAATTTCTAGATATCATAAGGTCTAGGTTAAGATAACTTCTTTTATTTTTGCACAACATGCACAACGTTGAGAACAACAATTCCCAACATAGCCAAGTCATCTAACACCTTAGATCCATTCACTTTACCTTTCATGTTACCTTTCTCGTGATTGTTCTTCCATCGTCCATTTACCTCAATGGACCCAACCAATCTAACTGGTTGTCATATTCTTACCTTCATTTTCCTTTATACATGCACCGGTCTTCATCCAAGTCTCTCATTACCTGTCAGGTTCCACACAGCTTTCCCTGAGCTCCATAAAATTTCCTCTTTCCCAAAAAATTCCCAACACTCTCAAACAAAAGGCAAGAACAAGAAACAAACAAGAATAAAACCATGAGAAACCAAAAGCAATATGACACCGCGACAAAGTGGCATGGCCATGCACTATGTTGTATCTCAAGAAATAATTCCTTTGTTGTGGTAAGGAATCAGTGCGTAAGACATTTTATAAATTTATGTCACAATTACAATATCAAATGGCCTCTGTTTAACACCTTTGGAATCTAATTACTTAATACCCTCAATAATTTGATATAATTAAAGCCTTCACAATGCCATAAACTGTTGATACTTGAATGAAATGAAAAGAAGAATTGTAAGAGAAACTCAAAATGATATGCAGAATACACAGAATCTATCACTTTTAAGCTTCAAAGGAAATCATGGAGAGAGAGGAAACTTGAAATAATATGTTATAAACACAAAATAAATTACTTTAAAGTTCCATTAGAATTTTGCGAAAAGAGAAGATATGAAGTGAAGGAGCGCAAATGAAGGTGATTTAACTCTTACTCACATATGTAATTAAGAGACTGGATGCTACATTACTTCACTTCATTCAAAGAGGAATGAACACAGAGTGAAACTGGAAAGACATATCAACATCAACAGGTGCAGGAAAATTTATCTTATTTCATTAATTTCTCAGAAAATTCAGTACCAAATTAACAGTAATCCAGAGGTCCAAAACTTGGAACCCCTTTTCTTTATTATTATCTACTTAAATACATCACAGTGGTTTGTAACTCTTGAAATTCTTGAAACTATTCGACTACCTAAACTTTTAAGATTCCTTACGCAATCATACTTGAGAAAACAAATTAAAACTGGAAATATGTTCGTTTTGTTGAATCTGATGTTACTGAAGCATCCTCCCGAAGTACTGAGGTGTCCTTTCTAGTTATATGCAATGGCTGCACAGCTCTGTAACGACACCTCAGTGCCCGACTTGACCCATCTGTCATGCTCCAAATAGGGCCGATATATGCTCTTCTACCCGACTCAGCCTACGCCCCTGTGCTTCAAACGCAGTCAACCATGTTACCTGCTACCTCAATTTGCCTCTTCTCCTTTGATCTGTGTCGGTCACTTACCCGAGTTCTTCTGTCGTGTTCTGCTTTCCTCCATTATCAAGGCGTTTCACTGACTTTATGTTGTAATCCTCCTTTCCTTCGATGTGATTTAACACAGGAATGCCTTACCTCTAGATTTGAATACCTTTGGAGTTTGATTTTGAAACCACATCACATTCGCCCAACATCGCACTTTGCATGCCATTTTTTTCAAATTCTCCTTAGAACTTATCTTCTAAGACTTGCATTGTGCGCTATGCGATCAGGTCCCACCTAGCATCACACATCGCACTTCGACAACTTTAACATGAACCCTTTGCGCTATCTTTTAAAACTTATGATTTTCGAATGTGATCTGGCCCCACTGCATCACATATCACACTTCGGCGCTTTTAAGGTTTACCTCTCATGCATATCCTTTGAAACTTGTGATTGGCAGTTTGCAATTTAATCTCCGTCATCTATATCCCCACTCCAGTTCTGCGCTTTGATCCTAACTGTTCATTTTTCCCTTTGTGCCTCCTCCAACTCTTAAGTGTTTAAGGGAAATGTTCCCTTTCCCTGCCTTTGGGAAATTGGTTTGTTTTCTCCGCAGTGTAACCCTCTTGAGCTTATCCGGTGTCCTGCCGCGCTGGTCCCTCCTAAGCTTGCAAATGAGCCCGACTAAACCATGTTCAGCGTGCAATGCTCTGAACGCACCCATCGGTCTAGCTCTTGAACTATTTTTCACGTGAATGAGCCCGACTCGACCCACCTTCACATCTCATCATCTAATGTTAATGTACCAATATATAAATCAAAATTCTTCTATGACACACAAAATTTTACATTTTCTATCATATATGTTTTTTTGGTGTTTTGAAAAATATTTCAAAGGTAAATGAAAATAATCCACAACATCTGGCTCCACCTGAGGATAGCGCCTTTCTCCACGGAAGCACTAAGAACTGCAGATTATTGCATTATCCATTGGGCATGGAGTCAAACATTTCTTGGTGACATATGAACAATGATAAATCTGGGATTTACAATGGTGGAATGTTGAATTTTAATGCTGGAAATAATTCTTTAGATACTGCCTGTTCACAGGAAGCTGTATTGTCTCTCCATCTAGATCTTCCAAAATAAATGTGTTATTTGACCTTTCCTCAGAGATCTTGTATGGACCATACCAGAGAGGGCCGAATTTACCATGATTCCCCTTTTATTCTCGTCTGGTGTCCCATCTTAGTACCAAATCTCCTGCTTGAAAGAGAACTTATTTTGCTTTTTTGTCAAATATAGACTTCAACTTTTCCCGATAAGTAATTAAGTTATCCCTGAATTTGTTTCTATTTTCACTTGATTCAATTATTTTGTTCAATCTTCTTACCAGAGTATGCAGTTCTTCCTAAGCTTCTTGAAGGAAATAAATCGTTGGTTTAGCCAGTTGAGTAGCAAATAGTGCTTGAGTTCCATAAACCATTTCATAGGGAGACTTCCCAATAGATCTCTTGGTAGTGACTCGAACTGCCCAGAGGGAAAACTTCAACTTCATATCCCAATCCTTCTGATTCTCAGTGATTTTCTTCTTTAATATTTTAACCAATGTCTTATTTGAGGATGCTGCCAATTCGTTCCCTTGGGGATGATATGTTGTGGAATGTGATAAAATTACATTGTGAGCATTATCAGTCACAATTTTGACTGGACATCTGAATCTGCGGAAGAATTTTTCCTTCAGAAAATTCATCACTATTTGGTCATTTTCCTTCTTCGTGGGTATTGCTTCAACCCATTTTGTAAAATAATCAGTGGCATTCAGAATCCACTTGAACTATCCACTTGAAGGTGGATTGATCTCTCCAATAAAATCCAATTCCCATTTCCTGAAAGGTTCTTCAATAAATACTAGGATGAGAGGTAATGGAGAAAGTTTTTTCTTTTCGGTAAACAACTGACACTTCTGACAACTTCTAACTAGACTATAAACATATGCAAATAGGGTTGGCCAATAGAAGCCTGACTTGAGAATCTTATGGGCAGTGACCTTCTAGCTATAATTTCCTCCACACAGACTTTCATGATATTGTTTGGTGAATTAAATAGATTCTCCTTCAGTCAAACATAATAGCGAAATACTAGCAGGATCTTTCCAGTATAGCTTTGCTTCTATGATAACATATGGTTGAGACTTGAGCTTGAGAGCTCTGTATTTTTTTCTATTTAGTGAAGTTGGACAGGAAAATAACCATAGGTAGTGCACAATATCCTTATACCAATCAGAGCACAAATACTTGTATTGAATACCTATTTTGGACTTACTTTGACATTATTCATTAACATCTCCATCCACTGGTGCCAACATATTAATTCCCAAGGCTTGAAAATGTGTCTCTGTCAACAACTTCGCTAAACCCTATCCCTTGAATAGCCTGGTGGGTTTGATGTCCAAATCATACTCTTGGATTTTTTTCTATCCACTTCCCCCTTTTTCCTTCAACATCACTTTGGACCAGCACGTCTTTCACAGGAGAATTAGGAACATAAGCAGTTATTTGGGACTGCAACACATAAGTCCTAAAGGCTTTCAGTGCTTTGACCAAAGCATATACTTGTTTCTCCAGAATATTGTATTTAAGCTCAGCATCTCTAAGAACTTTACTGAAAAATGCAACTGGCTGCTCCTTATTGTCTTCATTTTTCTGCAACAACACAACAGCAATAGTAGTGGGGGATGCAAATGAGAATACCTGAAAGGCTTTTTGATAGTATGTACTAATCAGAACTGGAGCTTCCTGCAGTGCTTTCTTTATTCTAACAAATGCAGCTCTTGCTTCATTATCCAAATTCACTTCTTCATTTTTCTTCAACATATTTGTTATACTTCTCACGATCTCAGCATAATTGGGCACAAACCTTCTTAGAAAGTTTATTTTTCCCAGGAATCCTTGGATATCCTTCTTGCTTTTGGGTCAAGGAATAGTCTGAATGGCTTCCATGCTTGCTGGGTCAATATTTACTCCTTGTTTAGAAACCATGTGACCCAATAATTTACCTTCTTGTAAGGCAAATAAATATTTCTTAGGATTTAATGACAAACCAAACATTCTTTACTTTTAAAAAAGAAATTCAAATGCTCCAAGTGTTCTTCATCTAACCCTGAGAAAATAGTTACATCATCCAGATATATAACTAAAAACCTGTCAGCAACGAAGGCTATGTCCATGGCCCTCTAAAAATTTTCACCTGCATTCATAAGGCCAAATGGAATCCTTGCATACATGAAGGTGCCCCGGGGTGTAGTGAAAGAAATCTTCTTCTGATCTTCTTTTTCTACTGCTACCTGATTATACCCAGAAAATCTGTCAACCATAGACAACCTGTGAGCTCCTGTCACCTTTTGTAAGACATAATCCATTTTCGGCAAACGATAATTATCTTTTAGAGATGCTTGGTTCAAATTCCTGAAGTATACACACAGTCTTATCTCTCCATTATTCTCTCTTACAGGAACCAGATTGGAAAACCAGTATGAATATCTAAGAGGGACTATAATTTTTGGCTACAACAGTTTCTTCACTTCTTTTTCGATTGGAGCTACCAACAATGGATTGATCTATTTGAGCTTCTGTCTATGTGTTTTGAGTCCTTCCTTCAATGGAATTTTATGCTGAATAATTATTTTGTCATATCTTTTAAGGTCTTCATACAACCAAGAAAACACATCCATATACTTCTTAAAAATATCAATGTATCTTTCTTTGTAGTTTTGGAGAACACCTTTGAAAATTTTCACTATTTTTGGTTCCTACTGAGTTCCCAAATTACAAACTTACATCTCTTCTTATTGATGTTTTTTCTTTGAATCAACGGCAACATCATTAGCATCGAATAATATTTCGAGGGGAACCAACCCTTTGGGGAGCACATTATATTTCAATTGGATAATGTTTTGTTCACCTATTGACAGCTTAAGGTTTCTTATCTATGCTTTCTACTCTGTTTTTTCTTCCTCTTGGTCTATCTCAGCGTCCTCAAAGTTTCCAATCATGGTTAGGAATGGAATTATTTGTTCATCATCGTCAAATACTTGCCAATGTTTCACATTATCAGGGATAGAAGGTATATTCCTAACTTCAATCGCATACCTTAACCTTGGATTTATTGGAGGTTTGAAGGTGCTGGTTGCAACTGCTAAAGAATCGGCCAATCTATTCTCCTCCCTTAGAATATAATAGAGATTGAATGCTTCAAAATAGTTTTCTACTATATCCCACACTTCATTCCTATATGATATCACTCTCAGATTCTTGGTTTGACAATGAATTTTAATCTGCCTTATAATCAATTCAGAGTCACCAAAATTTGAAATGCATTGAACTCCCTTCGTTTGGAAACTTAAAGGCTTGAGATTAAGGCCTCATACTCAGCCACATTGTTTGTTGAATCAAATTCTAGTTTAAAAGATAAAGGCATGAGGTTACCTTCTGGTGATATCAGCAATAATCCAGCACTTGTGCCCTCCATGGAGTAGGCACCATCAAAGTAGCAGTTCCAAATCTTCCTTGAGTTCAACTCATTATTTACAACTGCTGAAGAGAGTTTCTTCCCTGTGTCTTCAACAAATTCTGCATCTACATGCAGCATGAAACAAGAAAGGTCTTGTGTTTCTTGACTCTAAATGGGGGCATTTACTGCATCTTTATTGGAGGTAGTCTTCACAAACCTTGTTTCCCTGTACAACCTCCTTTCTTCCCCATTAAAAACCGAAATGATAGAATAAGTGAAATCTAATTTTAGTACACCTCCCATCTTTTCTCCCTAAGATCTTGATAGGAGATTTCCAAACCTGGTTGGGATGTCAGCAACCACTACATCCATGGCTATGCTCTTTCCTGGGATTTGTGCCAATGAAACTGCCACATAGTTAATTAACCCAACACATTTCACCCTTTTGGAATCAAATGAATACAGATCCCTATAAGTTTTGGTAATCTACAAGTTAATTTCCTTCATAACAGACAATGGCATGAGATTATGGGACGCTTCTAAGTCCAGCATGCAATTATGTAGAGTAAAATCATGGAGCAATAGAGAAATATAGAAGGGTGGCATAGAGGATCTACTTCTTCTACGTGAGGACCAAATGTGACTACTGGTTTTTCTTCTTGTAAGTTCATTGTGTCACTTATGTCTTCCACCTATGTGAGAATAATAAATTCTGAAATTTATTTCTTGTAAACTGGTATTTTGGCTAATTCTAGAAGAGGCGTCTGAATTTTAACCTTCTCCAACTCTTTTTTCAAATTGAAAGCAT
Organism: Pinus albicaulis; assembly: GCA_034641835.2. Taxonomy (NCBI): domain Eukaryota; kingdom Viridiplantae; phylum Streptophyta; class Pinopsida; order Pinales; family Pinaceae; genus Pinus; species Pinus albicaulis. Next base: position 44,172,367 of record CM076583.1, read on the forward strand.
GAGTTTGCTTAACATTATTTTTAGGTTCTTCTAGTTCACTCTTTCTAGAATTTGTTGCTTGCTCGGGTATAGACACAACTCTCTCCAAGGTATTAGTGTTAGCTGATTTGTTTTGGGAAGATTCACCCTGTTGCACATTTGTTCTATTAAGTGAATTTACAGGTTGTTTCCCCTTACTAACCTGTTTCACAGGGTCCTTTTGTTTTGGAGTTGCCATTGGAGGAGGAATGGAACCTTGTTGTTCTCCTTCATTATCCTGCACTCTATATCTCTTTTAAGCCTTAAACCGTACTTTTTATGTAACTCAGCTTGCATGAACTCTATGAATTTTCTACAATATTCATCCATTTCATCTTGATCAAAAGATACTTCAACTTCAACATATTCTCCCTCACAATCTTCCTCTTCATCCTCTTCTATCATATACATAGCAGATACCTGATCCTTGGCCACCCTTTGGTCATCTTCTATTGGCTCTGTGGGTGCTTCTTATATATACAATTGTGCTTGAACCTGGTCTTGATCTCTTCTTTCCCTCTGCAGAATTTGCGGGGGATTTCTTCTCAATTGAGGGTTAAACCCCCCTCGGTTTTGTTGTACTTGTCTTTGGGAGTTTTTATTTTCCAATTCCATATTAGCTAGCTTATTAGTTAAAAAATTTATCACCTTTTTCATATCTTCAATTCTTAGATTTTGTGATTATTCTTCTTTTTTCTTCCCCTTCTCTTGGATTGGTTGTTTCCATTTCACCTTTCCAGCTGCAGTCATATTAGCTTCAATCTCTAAATAATTTGTTTATATTTTCTCAAGAGTAGGGGCTCTTCTCTCTCTCAATGTAAATCTAAAATCATCTTCAAAATCCCCTATAAAAACTACCTTTGCTCCCACAGGGGGGGCTTCATCTAAGAAGGTAAACTATTGTACAATATGTCGAATCATTTTACAAACTCAAAAATGTTTTCATTAGGCTTTCTTTTAATTGCATTAAAATATGTCAATGAGTAACCATGATCTCTCTTCTCTCCCGATCTCTAAGTGAATTGAGTTTCTAACTCTTACCCGTCATTTATGGAATAATTTGTTAAACCTTTGAGCCATTTCCTATACTCTTGACTTAGAGACCGCACAAATAGTCTCATCACAACATCAAGATGTTCTACATTTAAATTCTCAGCAAAAGTGAAAAATAAGGGTAAATGTTGTTCTGCAGTTACTTCATCTTCTCTAGTGAAACAGGGAAGTAATTTGAGGTATTCTTGAGGCATGGAATTCATTAGTTGCGGAATATTTAGTGCTGTATATCTCTCTATTAAGACAGTTGGTGATGCCATATTGGTTAATTTCTCCTTGGGTGGTTGAGGTTGATGAACCTGCTGTGAAAGTGAATGAAGGTGGTGTAAAAACTAATATGGGGGTAGGCTGATGGAAAATAGTAGAGGGACCAGAAACTATATTTGGTTGAGCGTGAGTGGAGGTAAAATAAATAGACTCAAAAGAATGTTCTTCTAACTGAGGTTCTTGAAAATAAATGGGTGTGGAAGGGGTATATTGTTCCAAGAAAGGGATTTCCTTGGAAATATCTTCAAACAAAGGGTTATGATAATTGCTACCAGGAGTAGGAAATGCAGGATCAGGGATTAAAGGAGTTTCGGGTTTCTGAGCCTTTTTAGAAACCAATCTTTTTGGATCTGGAAAAGCAAGGAATATCTATTGTGAGGTATCTGACCTCGTGTGAGGCCTTTTGGAAGAAAGAATTTTGAAAATAACAAACACAGCCGAATATTTACTCCTCACTTAACAGCCAAAGGAAATAATGCGAAAAACCCAGGGAAAATAAACTTTGTTTCTTCGTCCCCAGCAACGGCGCCATAAAATGTTGTATCTCAAGAAACAATACCTTGGTTGTGGTAAGGAATCAATTCTTTAAGACATTTTATAAATGTATTTCACAATTACAATATTAAATGGCCTATGTTTAACACCTTTGGAATATAATTACTTAATACCCTCAATAATCTGATATAATGAAATCCTTCACAATTCCATAAACTGTTGATACTTGAATTAAATGAAAAGAAGAATTGTAAGAGAAACTCAAAATGATATGCTAAATACACAAAATCTATCACTTTTAAGCTTCAGAGAAAATCATGGAGAGAGAGGAAACTCGAAATAATATGATGTAAACACCAAATATATTACTTTAAAGTTCCATCAGGAGTTTGCGAAAAGAGAAGAGATGAAGTGAAGGAGCGCAAATTAAGGTGATTTAACTCTTACTCACAGATGTAATTAAGAGACCGTCTGCTACATTACTTCACTTCATTCAAAGAGAAATGAACACAAAGTGAAACTGGAAAGACATATCAACATCAACAGGTGCAGGAAACTTGATCTTATTTCATTAATTTCTCAAAAAATTCAGTACTAAATTAACAGTAACCCAGAGGTCCAAAACTCGGAACCCCTTTTCTTTATTTCTATCTAATTAAATACATCACAGTGGTTCGTAACTCCTTAACTTCTTGAAACTATTTGACTACCTAAATTTTTAAGATTACTTATGCAATCATACTTGAGAAAAAAAAGTTAAAACTAGAAATATGTTCATTTTTCTAAATCTGATGTTTTTGAAGAATCCTCTCAAAGTATCGAGGTGTCCTTTCTGGTTATGATGCAGTGGCTGCACAACTCTATAACAACGCCTCAATGCTTGACTTGACCCATCTGTCATGCTCCTAATAGGGCCGTTATATGCTCTTTTGTCTAACTCTGCCTATGGCTCTGTGCTTCAAATGAGGTTAATCATATCACCTACTACCCGAATCTACCTCTTCTCCTTTGATCTATGTCAGGTCACTTACCTGAGTTCTTCTTCCACATTCCCCTTTCCTCCATTATAAAGGCATTTCACTGGCTTTACGTCGTAATACTCCTTCTTTCCTCCGATGCAATTTAACATAGGAATGCCTTACCTCCGGATTTGAAGACCTTTGGAGTTTTCTTTTGAAACCACATTGCACTTCGCATGCCATTGTTTTCAACTTTTCCTTAGCACTTATCTTCTAAGACTTGTGATGTGCTCTATGCGATCGGGTCCGACCTGGCATCGAACTTCGCACTTCGGTGACTTTAACATGAACCCTTTGCGCTATCTTTTAAAACTTGCGATTTGCGAATGCGATCAGGCCCCACTGCATCACATATCGCACTTCGACACTTTTAATGTTTACCTCCCGTGCATGTCCTTTGAAACTTGCGATTGGAGGTTTGTTATTTAATCTCTGCCATCTATTGCCTCACTCTAGTTTTTCACTTTGATCCTGATCGTCCGTTTTTCCCTTTTCACCTCCTCCAAAACTCTTAAGTGTTTAATGGAAATGCACCCATTCTCCACCTTTGGGAAATTAGTTTGTTTGCTCCACGGTGTAACCCTCCTGAGCTTATCCAGAGTCCTATCGCGCTGGTCCCTCTTGAGCTTGCGAATGAGCCTAACTCGACCCTGTTCGGCGTGTAATGCTCTGAACATGCCCATTGGTCCAGCTCTTGAACTGTTATGCACGTGAATGAGCCCAACTCGACCCACATTCACATCTCATCATGTAATGTTAATTTACCAATATATAAATCAAAATTCTTCTATGACACACAAAATTTTACATTTTCTATCATATATGCTTTTTTTGTGTTTTGAAAAATATTTCAAAGGTAAATGCAAATGAGCCACAACACACTAGATGGAATAAAGACCAAAAATCAAGTGCAACAAATCACAAGAGACCAAAATCACAAGACTAGCAACAAACTCCATGACTCAATCCCCATGGTTCTAGCTCAACTTCAGCCTTGTCAACGATTTCATGGCAGTCTCTTTTGCCATGAAATCCCTACATCATACTACCATAACTACACAACTGTCAGCATATAATATAAACATACAACATACCAGTTACCTTACCTTTTTATTCCATGTACATTTCCTTGTATCTAAACACATACATATATCATCTCTCAAGGAACTACAATCCCTTGATGAATCCAACCATAACTAGAAACCAATTGTTATACATGTCAAATACATGTTCATAAATATAGCACATATCCACATAATTCCAGACAAGATCAAGGTTAAGAAGACTTCCTATATGCAAAGCACTCATTCATTTGGAACTAGGGTTTCCAAACATAGCCAAAGGAATTCTTTCCCAATTCCTTTCCTTTACCTTTTACCTTGTTGCAATCAATTCCTACTATGTACTATCACTGTGTAGTCAATTTAGCGTCCTAAATTGCTAACATAAATTATCAACCAGGGCTAGTAAACTGATGAAGTGTGGTGCACTATATGTGCTTAAGTGACCTCTTCCTTACTTCGTTGTATGTGTTTTTCTTATTGTTTTTGGGAATAGAACATTCTAATCCATAGATATCCTAGCTTGCAAATGAACATGAAATGTAACTCAAGACATTACAACTTAATATGATTCATTTGGTTTGAGATTTGTTGGAAGAGCTTGTGAAAAAGATTAATTTTAATGCAATGAGGATCTCTTATCAAACTTTAAAATGAAATGAAATGACAGAGCTGAACTTAATGTAATCTACCTCCGGAGTGCTCTAACTAAATTAACATGCAACTAGTCTATGGAATTCTACAGCCCATCTTGTTCATGATGAATGATATTTTGGAAGAGTTTGTAAAACAGTCCTGGCTGTATTATCCAATGCAATTGAACATAAACGTAAAACTGAAAGCAAATACAATTAAAATCTAAGACACCACAACTATTTCTTACTCATTGTTATGATATTTTGGAAGAGCTTTGTAAGAGTAAGAATGTCTATGCCACTTAGTGTAAACAAGCAACTAAAACCTACAATACCACAGTTATGCCTTATTCATCATAATGATATTTTGGAAGAGTTTATTAGAGTAAGTCTAACTGTGATAATTAACGAAAGGAATTGCAACTAAAAATGCTAATTAACTCAACATAATACAACCAAATCTTTTTCATCTAATAATGATATGTTGGAAGAGCTTTTTAAGAAAAAGAATGGTTGTAAAATAATGAGGATCTTTTAATCTAATTGCAAAATAGAAAATTCTAATTAACTCAACATAATACAACCAAATATTTTTCATCTAATAATGATATGTTGGAAGATCTTTTTAAGAAAAAGAATGGTTGTAAGATAATGAGGATCTTTTAATTAAACAAATAATGCAAGACATGATTTAAAAGCTAACAACACATAATTAAAAGCTACTTATCTAGAAAGCATGTAGAAGCCTCCTTGGATAGCAGGGGCCCTCTGCTACCAATTTGGTGAAATCCTTCAGCTCCTTAAAGTTGTAATCAAAACAACATCAAAGAACTGAATTTCTCTATTGAAAAACTCATAAATCTACATCCCATTCCATCTTTAAGCTCTGTTACAAAAGACTCTCTCTAATCCTTTCTCTTCTTCTCCTAATTTTTCATTACTTTTTCATTACCCATGATAGGAGAAAGCTTCTCCTATTTATACAAAATATGAGGAGTTATCTCATTAATGGGAGTCCATGAATCTCTCCCTCCATCTCTAGAGTTACAATCAAAATAGGAAATGATAAGACACATGACTTTCTAGAGTTTCAACACAACTAAGAAATGAGACACATATCCTCTTAGAGTTTCAATACAACAAGGAAGTGAGACACATGTTCTCATGATCCCATGATCTTCTCCAACCAAATTCGAATTTGGCCGTAGAGTGCCACATAAGGGTCTTCTAGAAGTCTTCTTTTTGACCTACACATGTCAAAAAACTCATAACACATATATAGATATATGAAACTATGTTAATTTTCTAGTTTCTAATCATAAATTCACTTTAAATACATAAAATAAATAACTTTGGAAAACAAGGATCCTAACCCATATATTTATGAAAATGGTTACTTGATGTAGGGTTTTAGGTCAGATGGCTATGAAATAAGAGCTAAATGGTTATGACATAGTGGAAATATGTATGAATATGGAAAACACTTTTGAGACTCAACATACTCCCCAACTGAAGTTGTTGCATGTCCTCATGCAACTATTGCAATGATTCATTTGTCCATGAGTTGATCTTTTATGAGTTTTGACTCATATAGACTCGTTCCAAACTTTGCTTCTTGATATTTTCTTTTTGGCAAAGTATAATACATTTGATTGCAACATTTTTTTTTAATGGTTGGTTCTTGTGTGACAACCAATTTTTTTTTTTTTGAGCAATGGTTCTTGTGTAACAATGCTTTATTTTCTTTGTTGCATCAAAGTTCATGAAAACATTTAGAATCAATTACTTCATCAATGGATTGATCATTTGCAAGGCATATAATTTTTTTTGGATCATGTTGCAACAATAGTTGGTTGGGAAGTATATGTGGGTGGAAATGAAATGAAAATGTGTGATAGTGTATGACATGTGGATATGAAATGATGTCCCTTCCCCCCCAACTAAAGATATGACAATGTGGAAAAGGGAGAGGAATTTTTCCAAAGTTACAATTTTAGCATTCTAATGAATTACATGACTAAAAATTAGAAAACAACATACCTTCACTTACCTTAAATGTGGATGAGTTGTGTATGTGTGGTGTCTGCAAAATTCTGATCATATTCTTCTTCAAGTGGCTGAACAAGAGTCATGAATAAAGAGATAGGATGAATTTTTATTGCTCCTACTAAAACTTGTTGAATCTGCTCCAAAACGCTGAAAATAATAGTCTTAATGTCTTCAAAACTCATTGGCACAATTCCTACTATGTGAAAAGATGTTTTGATGTCGAACATAGTAGGAAATTGTTGACTTAGTGGCCATTAATGGATGCCACTAGTCAACACGAGAACTCTCACCATTTATGACAATGAGTCAAGATGCCCAAACACATCTTGCTAGGTATGAATGATTTTGCTGATGTCAAGTCACCTAGAAGATCTGACGAACAAGGGACATTAGTGTATTCCCATTGTTTGTCAGCATGAGAACTTGCCATTAAGGCATGCAAGCCTCAAGGTGTTTTTACAAATAACTTAGACTCAAAGGACTATGGACTCAATAATTTGCATTGAAGCAGGGCTTATTTGCGAAATGAAAATGACAAGAAATGGAAAATGAAAATGGAAGATGGCAATGGAGAGTAGAAATGGAAAATGGGCAATAAGCATGTGAATGAGAAATGGCAATGGGAAATAAGCATGTGAATGAGCCTCTTGCTTTTATTTGTGGTTATGAATGGACAAAAAGAAATGGAAAGTGGATGTGAATGTAAATGGAAAATATGAAGTGAAATGAGGTGAATGGTTTATTATGAGGTATGGATGTGATGGAGACAATAGTATCCGAAAGTTTTTCAAGTGTTTGGATCTGATTTTGCATCAGCATATTTCCTCCTCTTTGTTGCTGATCATCCTCTTATGAAACAAATTGGTCTCTTAGAGAGACACCATTATCTTGTAGTCATTTGTCCTTCCTCCTGGAACCTGCAAAAAAACTAATACTTCTTCTGCAATGGAATGTAAGATTATCAAAGGAGAGAGGTGATCAATCTCTCTAGTTATGATATTTACACACAAAACTAAGAATTTGTATTAATGAAACAAGTTCTCAAAGGAAAAATTAAAAGAATTTATACCTGTTTTGGAATTAGTGCCTCAAGTTGAATGTTGTTTCTTTTCAGCAATTTATTTCATTATTTACCATTTCAAACTCTAATGATGGATTTCTCATTGTCTAGATCTTGTTGAGACCTTTCCAACAATACTTGAATCATCAAAATCTGATTTTGTATGAGAAAGTTAGGCTGATTTGAACAATGAGGTTTTTTTCTGCTGCGAAATTGGACTTTAGCTGCAGAATGTCGACGGTTTCTGTAGCTAAAAATCTTGAATAAAAAGTTAGTCATTCATCTTTCATCATCAGTCCAAAATTAATCAGTACCTTCAGAAAAGTGAGCAAATAACTTATTCATTTCACCGATTCAATTTTTTTTTTTTTTTTTTTTTTTTTAAATCAAAACAAAATTGAAAAAGAGGAATGCAAATTTTTTTATTTTTTTTATTTTTTTATAACAAAATTGAAAAAGAGAAATGCAATTTTTTTTTTTTTTAAATAACAAAATTGAAAAATACAATTTTTTATTTTTTATTTTTTATTTTTTAATATTATATATGTTACATTTTAAAAAATATATATATACATATATAATTTTATTAAACAAACAATTTATTAAATAAGAAAATTAAAAAATAAAAATAAAAACATGAATGCCATTCTCCTATTGTATACAAGCAAACTCCAATGTGAACCACCACTTGCTCACCACGATTTCTTCCTTCTGAGATTATCTTATCTGAAGAATGGGTATGAAAAATATTCAACGAAGAGGGTTCTTTAGATGGAATGGCGCCAATTGGAAAATTTTCAGTGGAGGTTTGTTGTTGATTGGCTTCAATAGAATTTGTGTTCAACTTAGATTCTTCTTCCTGGAGATCAAGAAACTGGATTATCAATGCAGAGTGCCGTTTTCAAACTCTCCACTGTGCAAAAAAACGTTTTTCCTCACGTGGCAGGCAAAAATGGGCTTCCAAGAACCGAGAAATTCTCCTAGACCGCCACGAATTTCTTAAAACGATTTCTGGGTTATCTAATTTACCCTATTGGAGAAAAAACTCATGTCGTGGATTTTTTAAATTCATCCTCAATCGATCAGAAAATTCGTTTCAAATTGACGTGTCAAATAAAATTGCGTTTCTGGAGATGCTTTGGCAAAAATCGTTTTCTGGTTAGTTCCGTAACTTTTGAACTTTCAATCTTGGAATTTTCACCTGAGGGCTTGCTTGTATCACTGCTGCTAGTAGTCTTCGCTACAGTACTTGCAGTGAATGATGATTGAATACTATCTCGTAGTTTCAGTAGCTCATCCACAGTTTGTTTTTCTTGTGCGTATCTGTTCGTGACTTCTTGAAAGCGGGCCAAAGATTTTTTTGTATTCTGTCTCAAATACTCGAAGTTCATTTCGTTTAGCCAATATTTGAGCCTCTACATCCTTGAGCTTCTCTGTTGATTCTTCAAAAGACTGAGCACAAATAGCCTCGATGGTATAGCTAGCACTCTTGAAAAAAAAAATTATCACCATAAACTGCAAATATGTGGGTGCCAGCTTTGAGTTCAGAAATTTCACACGGGATTTCTAAGAATTAATCTGTTCAATTGTTCCATATCATGCTTATTCCAACAGATTTCGGCTTGCATCTATACAAATAACATTTGAAATTTCATGTTTTTGTTTACAGATTAATATCGAAGCAGGATTCTCATGCATGGGCTTGAAGGATTGCGTTGCAGGATGTGGCTTGAATAATTGTTGCTTTAATGTTGTGTTTGCTGCGTGGAGAGACTTGGATCCATTGGTTTAGAGGCCTGTGCGTATACCTTTATGCGAATCGAAAGAAGCAGTTTGACTATTTCAAATGACTTGAAATTTTGCAGATTGAAGATGTGTTATTTTCTACAGGAGAAACTTTGGCATTTGTTTTATTGTTCAAAAATTTTTTCAAAATGCCATGGCCATTTCATTATTTTGTTTATGTTTGGTTGTTTATTGATTTTTTTTTTTTTTTTAATAAAACTACATATGTTATATTTTCAAAAATTAAAAATATACATATATGTTTTACTAAACAAAATGATTTATTGATTTTTTTTTAAATGATTTGTTATTAAAATTATATATATATATTTTCAAAAGTTTAAAAATATACATATATATTTTAGTAACAAAACAATCTAAAAAAAAAATATTTTCATTTAAAAAAAAAAAAAAAAATCAAATGAAATGATGAAAACAATTTTTTTATTCTTTTATTTTTTTTATTTTTTTTTTATTTTTTTTATTGAATCAATTGAAATGATGAAGTTTATTTTGTCTCCTTCTTTTTTTCTTTTTTTTTTACATAACAATTCTTTTTCTGATCCTCCAGATCACACGAAATGCAGGAGGAGAGCATACTCAAGAATTATTAATTTTTTTTTTTTACATAACAATCATTTTTCTGATCCTCCAGATCACACAAAGTGCAGGAGGAGAGCATACTCAAAAATTATTAATTTTTTTTTTTTAGATGTAAGAAATAAGGTCTCCTAATTACACTTCCCCGGCAACGGTGCCAAAATGTGTAGTCAATTTAGCGTCCTAAATTGCTAACATAAATTATCAACCAGGGCTAGTAAACTGATGAAGTGTGGTGCACTATATGTGCTTAAGTGACTTCTTCCTTACTTCGTTGTATGTGTTTTTCTTATTGTTTTTGGGAACATAATATTTTAATCCATGGATATCCTAGCTTGCAAATGAACATGAAATGTAACTCAAGACATTACAACTTAATCCGATTCATTTAGTTCGAGATTTGTTGGAAGAGCTTGTGAAAAAGATTAATTTTAATGCAATGAGGATCTTCTATCAAACTTAAAAAGGAAATGAAATGACAGAGCTGAACTAAATGTAATCTACCTCCGGAGTGCTCTAACTAAATTAACATGCAACTAGTCTATGGAATTCTACAGCCCATCTTGTTCATGATGAATGATATTTTGGAAGAGTTTGTAAAATAGTCTTGGCTGTATTATCCAATGCAATTGAACATAAACGTAAAACTGAAAGCAAATACAATTAAAATCTAAGACACCACAACTATTTCTTACTCATTGTTATGATATTTTGGAAGAGCTTTGTAAGAGTAAGAATGGCTATGCCACTTAGTGTAAACAAGCAACTAAAACCTACAATACCACAGTTATGCCTTATTCATCATAATGATATTTTGGAAGAGTTTATTAGAGTAAGTCTAACTTTGATAATTAACGAAAGGAATTGCAACTAAAAATGCTAATTAACTCAACATAATACAACCAAATCTTTTTCATCTAATAATGATATGTTGGAAGAGCTTTTTAAGAAAAAGAATGGTTGTAAGATAATGAGGATCTTTTAATCTAATTGCAAAATAGAAAATGTTAATTAACTCAACATAATACAACCAAATCTTTTTCATCTAATAATGATATGTTGGAAGAGCTTTTTAAGAAAAAGAATGGTTGTAAGATAATGAGGATCTTTTAATTAAACAAATAATGCAAGACATGATTTAAAAGCTAACAACACATAATTAAAAGCTACTTATCTAGAAAACATGTAGAAGCCTCCTTGGATAGCAGGGGCCCTCTGCTACCAATTTGGTGAAGTCCTTCAGCTCCTTAAAGTTGTAATCAAAACAACATCAAAGAACTGAATTTCTCTATTGAAAAACTCACAAATCTACATCTCATTCCATCTTGAACTTTGTTACAAAAGACTCTCTATTCCTTTCTCTCCTTCTCCTAATTTTTCATTACTTTTTCATTACTCATGATAAGAGAAAGCTTCTCCTATTTATACAAAATATGAGAAGTTATCTCATTAATGGGAGTCCATGAATCTCTCCCTCCATCTCTAGAGTTACAATCAAAATAGGAAATGATAAGACACATGTCTTTCTAGGGTTTCAACACAACTAAGGAATGAGACACATATCCTCTTAGAGTTTCAATACAACAAGGAAGTGAGACACATGTTCTCATGATCCCATGATCTTCTCCAACCAAATTAGAATTTGGCCTTAGAGTGCCACATAAGGGTCTTCTAGAAGTCTCCTTTTGACCTACACATGTCACAAAACTCATAACACATATATAGATATATGAAACTATGTTAATTTTCTAGTTTTTAATCATAAATTCACTTTAAATACATAAAATAAATAACTTTGGAAAACAAGGATCCTAACCCATATATTTATGAAAATGGTTACTTGATGTAGGGTTTTAGGTCAAATGGCTATGAAATAAGAGCTAAATGGTTATGACATAATGGAAATATGTATGAATATGGAAAACACTTTTGAGACTCAACAATCACATCACCCATTTTTTAGTTATATAAACACATTAAATATTTCTTTGTTATGCTAATACTAAGAATGTTTCCCTTCAACTGTTCACACATGTTCAAAATACCAAGACATCATATATATTAACCAAAATCAACCTATACCAATAGTAACAACCATGTCATAATCAACTAATAGTAAAAATCATAATACTACAACTATCACCTACTTATACTCAAGTACACATCAACTATCTCAACACATAGTGTGTTAGTACAACCATATTAAAATAATATCATTACTTCATGCAATCTTATAGACACATGCTCATATCATGCAATTAATCAAACATTCAAACAACATATAGACGACATAATAGACACCAAACACTATAACGCCAAATAGACAACATAATAAAACATTCAAAAACCAATTAAACGGCATAAGAAAATTCATACCTAAATGTATCTCAGGAGAGGTTATCTTGTCTACACTATCAATCTAGATTAGCACGATATAACTTCACAACATCTCAACTCAAAACAAAAATAAGGTCATGATATCCATACTAGTAACTAGCTAACATGTTCACATCATAAACTCATAAACAATTGTCATTCATGGATAACAATCACATATGCACAATTAGCCTAGATTAGTACAACACGATATCACAAACATATCAACTCATACATGAATGTAATAACCCTAACCATCAAGTTAAATAACGTATATTAACAATGGAAATTTAACATCTAACATGATCCTCAATTACATATAACATAATAATCAAGTTAACTAACATACAACAACAACAACAATGCATATAAAAACAAGTTACTATCATTCATGACTACTCGACACATGTACATATGACTACATTGATTAACTAGAATCTACCATGCGTGTAACCACAACAACAATAAAATGACAAACATGCATATAAAAATTCATTAACTACAATACTTGCATTCCAAACATACAATACATGTATAACGATCTACTCTTACCCCAAATTCTATTGTTTCAACTTCACTTTGATGATCTTCATCTCTTGCTCTATCTCAACCAACACATCAGCATCATAACATACCAACAACATCATGATGACCCAAAATGACTACAATGGCCTCATGGAAAACAACTATAACCATAAAATTGCATGAATAACAACATATAGACATTGACATGCATAACTGTTATGCACTCATGACGATCACATTCAACAACAACACCATCAACTTCCCAATGGTGACACAACTGCAACAATGACCACCACCATGCATAAACAACAAGCACATAATCCACAAACATACAAAACACATATGTAACTAACATGTATGCATGACAAACATATCACAATGCATAACCAATAATACACTCATGACAACACACTTCACAACAACAACATCATCTTTCACATCACTACAACCATGACTAACACCGTACATATGCAACAAGCATATAAACCACAAGGATGTTTAACACACATGAAACCAACATGAATGTGTGACCAACACACACTGCCCATCCAGTTCAAGGGGTGAACCATGCTCTAATACCACTCTGTAACACCCTCCTCCCACATCTACCCAAGTAATCAACCAACCAGGGTAAATATGTGATGAAGAGTTATTATGATCATATTCAACCTCCTAGGTGACCTTAATGAAGTGGAATCAATGGAAACACATCAAACATACCTTCCACATCAGCAACATAAGTCCCAGGAGCCAACCCATCCACTCAGGTATCCATCCCATGGGTCCCACTGAGGTTTTAGACCTTAAAACCCCTAGACACTCCCACAGTATAGGAATGGGTTCGTCTGGAAGGCTCTAGACGCTCCCATAGAATATGGATGTGTGCATCCAGAGAATTTTTCCCATATACCTGTGGTAGCATCCCCGAGATTTGAGCCAATTTTTTAGGCCCAAGATCCAAGTCACTGCCCAGAACTCAATGACAAGTTCAAAAATGAAATATAACAGCGGAATAACAATGCACAAGCAAAAACTTAAACAAGGACTTAACTGGATCCCTACTAGCCATGACAGGAATTTCGTCAAACATATCAAAAATATGTAATCTACAGGTTTAAATCATAAATCTAATCATAGGGGTCTCATAATTATCCGAGAATCACTAAGAAGCATTGTTGCCTCATCACATTACCTGCATTATCATTTATTTGGGCATAGATATATTGTTCATTCATTTACGAATAAAAACATAATGATAGCCATACATCATCACCATCATAAAACACATTCATAACCATCATTAAAGCAACATAAATTACGAGCACATAACTACCATACAAGGCACAGAATAATAGTCATATTTACCCATCAATACAAGAGGAAAAGAGATCATATTGTCATAAGAAAAATGCAACCAATTCTGGGACATCCACGTTCCACCCAACCATAGACATGGTTGAGCCATATCTCTCTTCATCCAGTCACCCCTGTGCCATATTCCAAGCATGAATTTGGTATCTCATAAACCGAATCCATCAAAACCAAACCAGGGCTTTCAGAGGCTAAATCACCTCAACCCTTAACTAGTGATTCCACCTCATGGTCTGACATCACAACCATCATGGATTGGTCTCTACCTAATTTTTTCTAGGGCTCCAGAGTGTTTGTTCCAACTAGGGCTTCCAGGACTAGTAACTCAACCCCAACTATTACAATGCTTCCAAAGAGTTTTTCCAATGAGGGTTTCCAGGACTAGTAACTCATCCCACCTAGGGCTTCTAGAACATTTTTCCAACCAATGATTCCAAGACTAGTAACTCAACCCATAGTTGTTTTTTGGGCTTCCAAATCATTTTTCCAACCTAGGATTCCAGGAATTAATAACTCAACCCACAACCAAAGGCACATGAGAACCAAACAAAAAGCAAACAATGAAACTGAACACACAACACCGTGGTTAGCCAGGAAATGGCAAGGATATGAAAATCCATTGTCAATCTAGACAATCCTCCATGCTAATGACAAATTATGACCAAGAAACCACATTCACACACCATTCATGCCCAAAACTAGTGAGGAAAACTTGCATGCAACTCGATGCCTACAAAGAAATTTATCCGTAGTGGTTGATCTAGATGTACTCTTGTGATTTTCTACCTTTCATTTTCCTTCTTGCTCCAAATCCAAATTATGCCACACTCCTCCAAGAGTGCTCCAAGAAAAATATAAGTATCCAAGATTATGAGAGAGAGAGAGAGAGAGAGAGAGAGAGAGAGCCATAAGTGTGAGAAAATTCTTGCCAACTGATCCTTAGAAGCCTTCTTATCAATGGGGCCTCTATTCTCTTCACTTTCCATTATTTTACTTCATTTTCCTCCTCATGTGTAACATGTGACCTTTCACCTCCCTTTTATCTTGTTTTCCATTATTTTCATAAATAAAATTCCAATTAATGCCTCATGCCTTTGCAAAGCCTTTGTCATTTCTTTTTCCAATTTCCTTTAGCCATAATAAACCATAAGAACACTCGCACTAGGATGTTTTTCCCAACACTCATATTTGAATACATGTCCCATGATCTTGGTATTATATATTTTTACATGCATTTTTAACCATGGTTGTTACAATTTTCCTATTCTTTGTGGGCATCATACTTACCCACATCATCTGGGTGACATCAGAAGCATATTCATCTCCCTCTAGAATTCTCAGTGTTAGGGGCATCCATGGTGACAATTTTATCTTTGATGACTACCATGAAGCATACTTTTGGCTGCAATAAAATGCCCCTCATGATGCCAAGGTAATGTTATGGTGGGACTATTATATCACAACAATGAGAAAAAAAATTCGAAACTTGAGTACTTGGAAGAAGCCCTTACAACATCTAATTAGAGAATTTAAAAATATAAGCCACCAAATTTCTACCATTCCTTTGCATACCGAAAAGAAAACTATCATGGTTATGGGTTACCCACAAACCCACGGTTATTGGTCAATCGTTGGCATCAATGCCAACACCTACGTCATGAAAACCATTTGGTCCAAGAGGATAATATGGTAGATTTAAAAGGAGGAATAATAACCCCTTTTCTCCTTTGATGGATGAAGTTGAATGTTATATTTTCCATAATTTTGGATATGTTGCAGCTAGTGGGAGAAGTAGAATGTTTAGATCTTACCAGTAGAGTATACAGTATTTTGGGCCTCCTCAACTACATAGTTAAGGAAGGATATCCCCCTCAATAATATCATTAGTATTTAGGTATACAAGTTCATTTTATGGTTATTTTTTTGCATGTGACATCTTTGTCCATAAGGTAGTTTATTGAAAATTTCATGCATGGAGTAGAAGTGTGATCAATGCAAGGAAAATATCTAATGTGAACAACATAAGACATGATCCTCATGCCTCGTATCTTATTCATGTGATATGTTATGCATGTAACAATATTGGTCACATTGCTAGAGATTGTAAGTTATTTAGTTTCTCAAGGAAAATTAGGAAAAAGGAAGAGGTTATCCAGAGTAGGCCTAGCAAGAAGCTAAATGAGAATGCTCATACTAGGAAGAAGTCTACCAAAGTGTGGAAGAAGAAAGAGGAGAAGCAAGTGAAGTGTGGTCTTACTCTATGCACACTTGAAGAAGATGATAAATGGTACATAGACAACAGATGTTCCCATCATATGTTAGGAGATGAGATCATATTCATCTCCTTGAATAAAATCAAAGGTGGCCATGTTATTCTTGGAGATATTACCGCATCTAAAGTGTTATGAAAAGGTAAGGCCAACCTTGGTGATAAGAAAATAATTGAATTTGATGAGTTGCTAGTTTAAATATTAAAGAATAATATATTGAGCGTGATTCAAAGGGTTGAAGGAGGAAAATAAGTCATCTTCAGTTCCAAAGGATGTAGTATCTGGAAATAAGTATCAAATAGATTGATAGTGAGAGGAATTAAAACTACAAACAATGTGTATGTGCTAAAAGGAAGAGCGGGAAAAAGGAATAGGGTGAAAACAACTTCTTCCTCTTCAAACTTTGAGTAAATCAAGCAAATCCCCACTACATTCCATTGTTACCTAGTGTATTTTAGAAAAGAATGTAGAAGTGCAATGTGAGGCTTGCATGGTCTCAGGGGGAGCATGTGATAACATCTTGACTTGTATGAGGAAGTAATTAAGATGAGTTGCAACATAAGTAATATGTTTCCAATAAGATAAAAATTCAAGATCGGGTCAACAGGATCAACAAAAAGGTTGAAAGGTATGTGAGCTCGGGAGGGTTGTGCATGGAGTTTAAGATATGAAGGGTTGCTTATTATTTCATCTTTCTTTCACTTAATTTTTGTAGTATATCCATATGTTGTAGTCATGAGTGGAAAGAAATTTTATCATCCATATATGTTCTTGTGTATCAATTGGAAAGTTGCTTGAGTAGCCCTTGTTTCAACTATGCATAAAAGAGGGTCATTTGCTTCAACCATGTATGCTCTTTTTAGCATAAATATCAATTGATTTAGCCTTTCACTACCATTATTTAGCCCTATACTGTCATTATTCATCATTTAGTAATGGTGTGTTGAGTAATACTTGCATAAGGAGGATAAATCTCTTGCATGTTGCAAGGAGACATGGAGAAGAGAAACAACAAATTCATTGAATAGCAGTCTTGGAATGTTGATTGTGGCCATGGAATATTCCGAGGGGGAGTATATCTAATCATTTTTGGATTCTATGAGAAGATCATTATTGGAATGGTTGAATTGATGTCATATTGTCTGTAAAAGCCACAAAAATGAGAAACCATTTTGTTTGGTGTCTAATTTCTAGTTTGCAGATGTATTGGAGTTTATTGCAACAATCAATTGTTTCATTAGTCAGGCATGGTCAGCTTAATACTCAGAGAGGTTTGGTTACCCTTTACCATTGATATCAAAGGGGAAGAATGAAACCACCTAGCTAGTGGAAAATGGAATCCAATGGAGAGAACCATTTGGTGCTATGGTTGTGGTGTTCACATCAATCCCAAAGGGGGATATTGTTAGCAGCATGGTGTTGGCATTGATGTCAAAAGTTGAGTCATCCATGTATGGTAATTAATGACAACAGTTGTAGGTGTTTTTTCTTGATGATTTGATGATTGTTTGAGGTGTTTAATGTGCTTGGCATAATGGTTTTATATGGTATGAAGCAGATGTTACAATCAGGGTGGATAAATTTTAGTTTCCCCAGGTTAGGAAACTGACACATATTAAATATGGAAAACCTACATTTTCAGCATTGGTAGCCCAAATTTCTAATGAGAAATCATCTTCTGAAACCCGTATTAGTTGTGGATTATTCACATTTGCAGTCGTGTGTATAGAAAATGAAAAGCATGGGCTTTCCCAGCGTATTTTCACAAGGTATCGTGTCGATTTGATCTAGTCACACTTAACTAAATTGAATTGGTCAACAAGACAAAGTGAATGGGAATTAATGTGTTGATCTACTTAACAAATGAGTCATTGGATTTGGTCACAAGTATATGTTTTCTTTGGTCGATAAATTGATTTGGGTAAGAGCCTAGATCGTTGGAGTATAATTTCTACAGAAGTATGAGCATTTGTTAGCGATCAATTTGGTTGCATGTTTTTGGTCCAAATGTAATCAATGTCATTTTTATTGATTCACGATTGGAATTTGATCTTATCACGAAGATGAAAGGTAGTTAGTGTGTTTATGTGGTATGATTTGTGATTGTACAATTGTGTTTAAACTTGCCATGTCGTGATCTTTGCAAAGGTTAGAGGTAGTGTGATTAGAGATCGAATGTATACATACTTGTGTGTTGATTCATTCATCAATGAGGGTGTGTATTGTCTAATATGAATTGCATCATGATTGAGTGATGTGATGTATCAAGCTGCATATGAAAGGAGTGATTTACCTAAGATTTAGATGTTGTGTGTTTGAAGACCGAAGGCATACTCCTATAGTGTAACAAAGTAGTTATTAGTGTGTATGAACAGATGAATGATGATCGATTATGATGAATGATAAATTAATAAATAGTGATGATACTATTCTTCGTGTAGATTTACGAAGTAATCGTGTTAGTGCGCAAGTATTATGAACCAATATGATCTTGTAGCATAGATTAGCGGGTGTATTCAGTATAGATAATGTTTATCGTCTGTGATATTGGATTGTCAAGTCATTTGATAATACTATTGTGTATTGATTGTTGCTCTACCAAAAGCTGATCTTGTTAGCGCCATTATTAATTTTATGTTAGTAAGTATTATGGTTGTGTTCAATGCGATCTGTTGTTCTCTAAAAGTGTTCAAGGATTGTTGATGATAGAGGTGGTGTGTTGTTGGTCATGAGCCTTGTATTTTCATTAAATTGTTGATGTATTGTCATGAGGTCTAGTGTTGGTTATATAATTGTCGATGCACATTTATGTTAAGCTTGTGTAATATTGATGGCTAAGAAAGTATGAGTGCATATTTATTGTTAATGTGTCTTGAGAGTATGTTGATGTTGTAATTGAATGCACAATGCATGTATGTTGAATGCAGATGTATGTATGTATCTATTGGATACCTAATCCTCCTAGGGTTAGTGTGGGAATTGAAAAGTCAAGAGGATTCCAAGAGACCACTTGGAATGTGAAACCAATGGTCACTCCAATGTATTATATATGCATAATTGTGAATAATAAATGCATATAATTCTTTCCTTCACCATGCTTTTGTGGCCTTTCTCAGTGTCTCATTTATTCCCTCTACTCATAAGAATTGATTCCATACCCTCTTTGCTACTTAGAATTTTTGTCAACGACAATTAATCTTTTAGATTATGCCCTAAAGAGAAATTTATCTAACCATTTGTGTTTTGGCCTAACAAAATGCCTCTGCGCTACTGTGTAGTAACTCCTATGCCTTGAAAATCGATTTATCTAACCATTTGTGTGTTTGCTTGACAAAAATCCTCTGCTATATTGTGTAGCAACTCCTATCCTCTCAGTCTGTCATATACGTTGGCCTAAGCATTTATGCAACTCTGAGTTACATTCTCAGCTCACTCTCTACGCATATAGTAGTTGTCCCTTGGGATTCTCGTTGGTTGAACTCCATTGGACTCTCGGTGGTTGAAACATTGAACTTTGTTTGGTTATGTGTTGAAGTGTTACTTCTATGCATATCTGGTTAAAAGTTAGAGTTCAATAGTCTGAGCATTAATCTCTATGGGTTAAAACTCCTGCCCATTTATTTGATTGTTTATTTCTTAATGTTGGACCCATCGCAACCTACTCCAGCAAGACATTTCCTCATCCTCGTCCTCATCTTTTCCATGGGATTTATTTCCCTGCTTCTTATAAATTCCTCTTTGTGCTTTGGAGATTCAATCACAACTGGTTTCTGATCGTCCTTCCGCTCTAGAGGATTGCATACCTCTGTTTGTTTATGATCACTCTCGTTCTCTTTATGGAAGGGAGCTTGAGAGTTTATTTCTTTAAGATCCATGGTGATGACGAGCTCGATGCTCACGAGGCTTCAGTTGAGAGTATTAGCATAGGAACTGTAGAAGAAATATTTTAATTAATTTTTTTGAGTTAGACTGCTTTTTAGTTCGAATTCAGTGATAGAATTGTTTAAATCACTTCCCCACATAATATTTGGCGTCTATGGCAGTGAAGATATTGTGGCGCTAGTGGTGCAAACCTTATTTTTACTGAGTAAACGATGTAACCTATTAAGATATTTTTTGACATTTTGTTGAAGAAATTAGAATTGACACCAAGAAAATATGATGGGTATTCATTCGTATTTGAATGGTATGTGCGTAACTCTTATACTATAAGTGTGTTAACGATGGAAACTAGTTGAATATCAAATTGCGTTGAATGTTGTGCTGGAGAATCTACGTTTGTTCTCATTTTGAACGCCCTGAAGTCACATACAGCTTAGTTTATAGGTTGATTGAGTTTAATATTGTGGTTGGAAAAGGCATTGAATACAACGAGTGTTCATTAGTGATTTGTAAAGTGGGCTTATGGTCCCTTTAATGCAGCGAAGGTACATTTAATAACACAGATGTATCACTATTCTTATCTCCTCTCAGTGTATAATATCAGTGTTTGTGCACTCTTGATTTCATTGCTAGTTGAGGTATTTGAAGCTAATGCATTGAGGTCTAACGCATGATATGGGGCTGAGAACTGAAGCCTGCATTTACGTTATTTCTGCTCAGTATAGTAAATGCTCGAATTTTAGTAATGCGACTACGAAAATGAGGGTTTTCTGTTTTTTTTTTTCATTCTTTGGGCAATCTTATTTATAATTCATAAAAGAAAATTTGTTTTAGATCATCATATAATGGTTTAATTTATTGGTTCTTCAACGATTATAATCGTCTACCTATCGGTTATGTCATGGAAAAATACAGTGTTGGATTTTGTGAATGATCATACATTGAGTCATGGGATGTTGATTATGAGACTGGTTATTCTATGCATGTCAGTGCTACAAGATTGAATGTTCTGCTTTGAGTCCTTTTTTCTGAAGACCATGTTGGTATAAGAATTTGGTGAGTGTTAAAGCATTGGTGAATGACATATAACTAATTTTTAATATGCCTTGGTGAATGATATTAAATTCCTTCATGTGTTATATTGACTGTTGCATAAGTGTGTATGGTTCATGAAAGCAGTGTTTTTAAATGATCAAATAAGCACATGTAAGGTATATGTTGAAAGTTGATCCTAATGGTTGCTCCAAAGCCTACCATTAAGGCTTCATATTGTTTGTAGAAGAAGATATTGCATAATTTCTAGAGAAAACTTTGGTATATAATGATATAATTGAAGCTCACACTCCTTATTTTCTAGTTGTTAAAAAAAAATTCTAAGCTTGAAAGAATATTAGAGTTATTGATAAATCTAACCGTATCCATTGCTGACGACACAATCAAAATCAATAAAGCCAATATTTCTGACATTCAAAAATGTATACAAAATACACAAGAACATATTGATATTTTGCAGCTTCAATCTTAGCTACAACAAGAGGATTTACATAAGCATAGTCATCATTATGAACATGTCTTTTATTAGAATTATTGAGCCCATTTCAATAGTATATTTTTGTGCAGATGCAAAAGCTCAGGTTCCACCTCCCAAGCCCATCATTAAACCTTGGGAATAACTTGTCCACAACAAGCACAAAACTGGTCTTGGATATGAAAAAGATGTGTCCTTTCATATTCCAGACTATTCCAAGCCCATTCAGTTTCAGAATGCATTATTTATTTATGACAGATCACCTTCAACTATTCCCTTTTCTTCTCCTCCTCCACAACAACAGATTGTGAATGCCAACGTTGTGATCAAGTTTGCCATATGAAATATCATTGTTTTGATCTTCACGCGTGCAATCATTGTGGCGAGCACACTCATTCTTCACATGTATGCTTTAGAAACAAGTCTCCTTCAAGAAAAAATATTCATCTTGGATGGATCGCTTCTTGGAAATGGAAAACAACAGCCAAGAATATATTTCAATCATATGTCAAAATTTCTTCTAGAATATAAAAAGGTCTCACATTTGAGTTTTCGCCATCATCTCACCTTGTATCTGACAGGGGAGGAAATGATGGTCATCTACAAGATTCAAAGCCACATCAAGCGAGCATGAGCCACAACCTATCATTTCAGATTCATAGTTGTAGATAGAAACACAAAATTTCAAGTGAGCCTGAGCCACAACCTATCATTCCAGATTCAGAGTTGTAGCCAGAGACACAGACATTCAAGAGAGCCTGAGCCACAACCTTTCATTCCATATTCTGAGTTTTATCCAGAGAAACAGATGCCCATGAGTATGCCTTTGGTTGGTGGTCAGCCTTAAACCATCTATGTGAGGTTGATTTTCCTCCTCTTCAAATAATTTGGGACACTTCCTCTGGCAGAATACTTCATCTTCTTGCCATTTTTGGTAGAGTTCCAGGAATTGCATTAAGAATTGCAGACTTGGTGGTCATCCTTAAACCACTGCAGTTTGAAGACCTCCATTCTTCTAGGTTGAAGGTCTCCTTTTTCAAAGCATTAGAAGCACTTCCTCTAGCAGAAGACCTCAACTTCTTGCCAAATTTGGAAGAGTTTTGAGAACTACACTAAGCGTTCCAGTGTTGGTGGTCATCCTTAAACCACCTCCTTATGCTAAAATTTTAGAGAGATCATTTAGCCTAGTTTTTCCATGCATACTTTGCACATTTTGCATTACATCTCTCTTCTTGGACTCATACATACCCCTTTGGATTAAGGGGGGGAATGTTGAACACCTAATCCTCCTAGGGTTAGTGTGGGAGTTGAATAGTCAAGAGGAGTCCAAGAGACCACTTTGAATGTGAAACCAATGGTCACTCCAATGTATTATATATGCATAATTGTGAATAATAAATGAATCTATGCTTAAATTTCCTATCATTGTCTTCTCCATGCTTGTGTTTGACAGTATCATTTGGTGGTTAATTCCCGAAAGTGTTTCCACCTAATATCTAGTGTCCTTGCATGCTTTGATGCTTTATGTGTTTCTCTTGAATATTGTTTCTCTCATGTTATGATTATGAATTTTTTGATTAATTTATTGTGTAATTGATTATTTAATGGATTATTTACTTAATTTTAAAGATAATATAAAAAAAATTTAAAGATGATCCATATGGTACAATATTGATTCACCTCCCCCCCCTCCCTCTCAGTATTGTCAAGTTATCAATATTAACAACACAAAACCTAAGGTTCCATGCCTGAGCCTCAACATTTTGTAGTGATTTCCTTTGTATTTTTGTTTCATGAAATATCTTATATGTTTATGCTCAAGGTTGTCAACTAACGAAGAAGCAGGGACAAAGATTTCATCGTCAAGTTTAGTATGTCATAATTTTATATTGCTATATCAAAAATTTTGGTAGAGATGCTAGTTTCCTAATATCTCGATATTGATTGACCACCAAATTCCCAAGGGATTGACCTTTTGGTGTCATAAAGTGGCAGAGGGTTATTCATTGTTTAAGTTACATTGGCCTAATATAAAATGAGTAGTGCGTTAAAATCCATGGGAAGCCAATATGTTGATGTTTCTATAGCACTTGTTTCTAGTGCGTAGTCTTGTGGGAAGCTTAGGTAAAGTGCTTAGTGCTAAGGTTCTTAAAAATTGGTGTTTTTGCATGTATTGTAGTCTTGATTGTTCCAATTAAAATAATTGGTTTAAAAATAATGTTAAGGTGACTTTACCAATTTGAAGAAATTTGAATAATATTTATTGAATTTTATATACAAGATAATATTATATTCTCCAACAAAACATTCTAGAAGCCATGGTCCAATGGATGAAACCAATCCTCCAGATTTGATCTTTATTCAATTGTTGTGTATAAGAACAACATAAAATCAAGGCACAACAAGGAAAAGGTTTAACATCACAACAAATAAGCCCTTCAATTTCTGCAATTAAATAATTCAGATCAACAAATTATCTAATTGCAGAGTTAGTTAACGAAAAGATGCAATAATCCTTTATTTATGTATTTTAATTTATTGTATAAATATGGATCTTTACAATTAGTAAAGGGGGGGAATGGATTATAAGAAAGTGAGCTTTCGCTATCATTAGGTTTTCTTTTGAAATATTTATGATCATAGGTTATAACATCTAGAAAAGGACTTGTGCACTATTGTCATGTTGGTTATTAAAGGATTGAAGACCTTAAAAGGAGGGATTGGCATATGGAGTTAGGCTTATGTACTATTATATGGTCTATTTTGATGTTATCATTTTCTTCAATTAGTAAATCTCATATTTAATTTTGGATACTATTATTTGAATTTAATAAAAGATTTAAAATCCAATTATTAGTGACAAAACATTCTTGGTAATGGTGCGTGGACTATTCTAGCACTTTACTATGAATGTGATAATATTTGTTCCTAAGATTATGAACTATTTTTAATCTTTGAATTGAATTATTCTATTTATTTTCACTTATTATATTAAGATGTTGAAATGTTAATATAATATTCTATAAGTTACATTATGCTTTGTATTTAATAATTACCAAAGAAATGAACTATTTATAGTCTAAAGAAATTTATATTCTTCTCTTTGATGTTTTTGTGCTTCTAATTGGGATATTATGAACTACTTCTTTATCTCAATTTGGATATTTAGATTTGGGTTAGAAATTATATATAGATATATTAGTTGGATTTATTTACATTTTATAGATTAGATTGCATTTAGATTTAGGAGAGCTTCAATGAAGGTCTCCTTTTGAGAAGCAAACTATTCATTCGCAACTCGGCCCACATACCAGTGGACATCGTGACACCAAACAAGTATAGGCCTAATTGGGACCTTGATCGGGTGATGATCCTCTATTATAGGAGGAAATGTTTTTCCTATCAATACGGGGTCATCTTGAGTCCTCCTTCCTTCACTTTTTTTTTGTTGTTGTTTTCTCTCCTTCTTTCATATTTTTGTTTTTGTTGCTTT
The DNA here is from genome assembly GCA_034641835.2 of Pinus albicaulis. Taxonomy (NCBI): domain Eukaryota; kingdom Viridiplantae; phylum Streptophyta; class Pinopsida; order Pinales; family Pinaceae; genus Pinus; species Pinus albicaulis. The sequence goes on from CM076583.1 coordinate 44,197,854, forward strand.
CTCTCCTTCCATCACTTTTTTGTTTTTGTTGCTTTCTCTCCTTCCTTCACTTTTTTGTTTTCTTGTTTTCTCTCTTTTGCAGAGGAGTTTTTTTCCTACATATTTTTCTTTGTTTCTCCCCTTATGAAAGTTTTTAGATGGGTATACTTTAGTAAACTTGTTGTCGGGACCCATTTTTTTGTTCTTTAACATTATTTTTTCCATACATTAATATCTTCCAATGCCATATTTGGAATGCAACTAACTAGTTTCAATTGTAATTTCATGTAAAATTTCTTATCTTCAAAAGTGTCATAACTACATACTTAGCATATTTTATTGCTATATATAGGAATTTCCAATTATTATCTTTGTCACAGGCAGGTTATAATGCATTAGGTTTTTAGTCAACCCCATAATAGTTTGGGTTTTGACTAAAATATTTTCACATTTCCAATAGTCGAACATTATGCATTAAAATTTATTTATCTATAAATAATTTAAAATTATTTTTCATACATTTTATTGGTTGAAATATTATTGATATTATCATGTAATTATAGTAGGATTACAAGGGTTACATCACTTTGTAGGTTGTGAATTTATGACAAGATGACGATCTGAGGTGGACAGGTTAAGGCTACAATGTACCCTCTCACTTGAGGTTAAGGAAAATGTTGATATTTTAACTTGAAATATTGATTTCATAGTATAAATTTGTGTCTTTTGTTGTAAGTAATGATTTTATGTCAAAGAGTAAACATGTAACAGGTGAACGGTCACATGGTGTCCTTAAAGTAAGATCTTGATTGTCCTACGTCATTGTCTAGTAATTTGAGTCCATAGAATAATATGAGTGGCATGACGAATTTTTTTTTGGAAATCAACGAGCCCAATGGAAATTCAATGCCTTTGTTAATAATAAACCCTTAATTTCGCAAAAAATTGTTTGTCTCAATTGGACACCTTGAGAAAATTTGGGTCCCATGGGGTGGGAAATGATACCGACGAAGATTTCTAGATTGTTATCTCTTAGATTTGTAATCATTTCAATATTTTGTGTTTTCTATTTAATGAATGAGTGTATATTTTAAACTCTTTTAAATATTATTAAATTATTTTCTATGGTTATAATTTTTTTCTCCCCCTTAGTTTGAATTGATTGTGAGTATCGATTTATTACAACATGAATTCTCAATATATTATGTTTATTGTGTTAATAAGCTCATTATCCACTTCTTGTGGAGATAACTAACTCTATGGTATAATTAATAACACTTGAGTAGACGATATATTTTATGTTTTCAACAATTTAACAACACATTCTATTTTAAGAGTAGTCCTTCCATGTCTGTAACAACATTTATGAACACTACAATTATAGGAATCATTGAGTTATATTAAAATGGTTTCATTGTTGGAACGTGCCACAATAGCTCACTAAGTCTCCCATTAATGTATACTCAAAATTGGTCGTACTTAATATATCTCTCATTAATGTAAACTCAAAGTTGGTCGTACTCAATATATTAAATTTTAATTGATTCAAATATTTGGTCAATGAATTGATCTCCATTGGAATCTGAGCATTATAAATGAAGTGTAGTTTCTTAAAAAATTACCCATGTAGTTTCCCAAAAAAATAAATTAAAGATGTGATTGGATTTAATATTTATATTCAACCATTCTATTTATCATCAAGCCCATTTAAATCCTAAATTTTTATGATACAAATAAGTCTAATTTTCTCAAACATAGGTTATGTTACATCACATGTTAAATAATTAATATTAATTATTAGGTGAATCATTGTTAGTATGAAATATTTTGGAAGGTGTACCAAAAGAACCTCATTTAAGTCACGAGTGACTAGTGACCCTAAAAACAAGTGTGGTTTCTTATACTTCAGACCTACAACAAATATGTGAGAAAACCCACAAAAGAAATGGATGTGTGCAAATATAAAAGCACAAACAACAGATATAATACTAATGTAGAAATCCAATCTTGGAAAATATTTTGAAAGAAAATAATTATATTAATACACCTGGCGAAGAAGATTTAAAAAAGGTTATAAGTCCCCCTCAATGGAATGGGTCATTTGATGTCCTTGTTCCTTCAGAATTTATATCTTCCTCTCTCTCTAATGTGTGAAACCCAGAAAATATAGAAATCGAAAATCGGAGCTCGAATGGTATGTGTCGATAATGGTGACGATGACAATGATCATGGTCATAAATGGATGAAAAACCCTCTTATTTATAGCAAAGTATTGGGTTAATCTCGAAAATGGAGAATAATAAAATATTATTGACCAAAATCTAGATCTAACCGCTTGGAATACTTTATTATATTTTTGGAGAGGGAAAAGGTATTTAAAATGGTTCAATACCTTTATTTAGAAATAATTAACAAACAAATGATTTATTAATTATTTCACGAAAGTTAAGAAATGTGTGAAAATAAAATAAAAAACTATTAAATAATGATTTAATAATTATTTCAAATATGGAAATAAGGAATAATAAAAAAATAATGATCTATTTAATTATTGCTAGGTGTTTTAGTCAAATGTGACAAGGAATATTTATTAAATAATGGTTTAATAACTATTCCTAGAGAAAATTAAATAAATAGTGGTTTATATTATTCTCGTGGGTTTTAATAGAAAATAACTTAATAAAAGTGGTTTATTAAATTATTTATTATAGTGAAAGTGATTTTACTATGGTAAAATTAAACTCACATGGTGTATTTCAATCCACCTAGATAGAAATGGCTAGGTGATCATTTTTTGGTGATAACATATTGCCCCTCAACGTACGATCTTTGGGAGAAAATCGTATAACCGAAATACGTTGTAAGTTACACTTCCACAAGACACCAAAGGAGAGTCAGAGAAAGAGAAAATGGAGGGGGAAAGACCTACTAAACTGGTATAATTCTCCTTTTATGTGTGACTACATGATCTCAAATGAGGCGAGGTAGGCATACTCGTACCCGCCGATATAAATGAGTACAAAGAATAATGACGAGCCCAGCAATGTGGGGCTGAGATACAAAGTACATACTACATTATCCACTAGCATCAATGGGCCAGTACATAATACAATGAATCCCATATACATAATGCGCCTAGAAAAACATAGGCCAGGACAGAATACAATAACATCTAAGTACATGAGACATAATTCCCCTCAAGCTGACATGGGGAGGGGGAACCGCAACCAAAGAATCCTTGTTGAACAGGAAAGGGCTCTGAAGATCTGAAAAGATCATTTGAATGAGACATGGATGATGTGGGTGTTGCAAGCAGCTGGAAGTGAACCCATCAAATATCTGGAACTACATCTAAGGCTAGAGTATAATCCGAGGTCATCCAGGCATGTGGGGATCTACCTGAAGAGCCACCCCCTCATGAGGTCTGAAACATCTCACACACACTTAGGAATCATGGGTACAATCTGCTCAATCACTAGACCATCAAGTGTACGATTATCAATGGTGTAATAATGAGTTGGATTTGACCACGTGAGAAACAACCATGTCAAATGGAAATGATGATTCCCTTTGCTTGATTTGAGGCACCAAATAATTATGAGAGCTAGAACCAAGATACACCGCCCTCTAGACTGTTCTTCTGGAATGAATGTGTTGAAAACGACAGAAGAGGGCCCGCCAGAGCTGAAGTAATAAGGAATCCTAAAATAAGGCACGAGGTATCATAGTAGAGTGATTGATGCACTGATACCAGGGATAATAATTTAGGGATATGAACTGAGAGGTGGACTGGCGACTTCCCTTGTCAGAGCATAAAATTCATGGTTGACCTGGCAGTGAATGACTCAATTCCAGAGGGGATTCAAGTACTCAGACAGAATTTTTTCGATGACAGACAGTATATCTGGAGGCCAATAGTAGCAATAGGGGATGAATGCAATGCAAATATGGATGGAACATTGTAACATGACATAATGGGACTCGAAATAGACTCCATAAATGAAAGAATGACTCCTCTCGGATGCTCTAAACAAGGGTGACTTGATGATGCTGCCACACAGGATAGGCCCAGTGGGACCATAAAAACATGAGAAAATAAGGGTTACCCATGACAAAAATCAACACACGAGATGACAAGTGCTAAGGCGGAGTGGTACCAAAGTACAAGCAGCTCATATGAAGAGATTCGGTTTGAATTAGTGACAAAGTGAAACTTCATGGAAAAATGGCTTCCAGTTAAAGTGTCAAATTACCAAAAACAAAGGAAAACCCATAATAGAATTTCATAAGTGCTTTCCAACTGTGCTGACGGTTTGTCAAACTGAGCTACGGTTTTGGGGCAATGGGTGACAGAAAAATTAGGGTTTTTCTCATAAAAGGGTGATTTCCCCCCAAATCCAATTCTGTTAGGTCCCTATATTACTAGTATAGTCCCTTATTGTTGTTAGTATAACCCCCTTATTGTTATTGTTGTACCTTTGTAACCCCCATATTGTTATTATTTTGCCCTTACATTATTATTGTTAGGTCGACTAGAATTACATTGTGGCCCCATGGACTCCTATATATAGAAAGGAGGTTTTTCCATTTGTAACATCCAAGAATTGTTTATTTATGTAATGTATTTGAGGTTGCCCCCTCGAAGTGTCTAATTTATAAGGCGTTGATTTCTCTTTTGTTCTATTTTTGGAGTTTTTTTCATAACATTTGGTATCAGAGCTTTGGATTTTAGGGTTTCACTGCTCAAAACAGGTCATCGTGGAATTTTCACTATAACTATTTTTCTACGAAGGTTAAGAAGCTAAAATTTCTATAAAGTGAAGCAAAAATCCTAAGGAATGTCGTGTAAAAATTTCAGAATTGTTTTTCAATTTTTTCGGAGATATGATCAGTGGAAACTAGGGTTTTTTAGGCTCCATAATTTCACTTAAAATAGGTCATCATGGCATTTTCGCTATTAATTGTTTTCTACAAAGGTTCAGAAGCTGAAATTTTTAGAGAGTGAAGCTGAAATCCTGTGGAACTTCCTATACAAATTTCAGATCTTGGTTCGCAATATTTTCAGAGATATGATCTGTGGAAGATAGGTTTTTTTCAGGCTCCCAAATTTCATCTCAAAGAGGTGACCGTGGGAAAATCATCATAACTCTCTCTCTGACCGTTGGATTGGAATTCTGTAAAAATTATCCGCAATTACACGAACTTTAGTTTCCTGTGTATCAATTTCAGAGCCAAAGGAGGAAAAAGTGACACGTGTCATGTCATACAAGTTTTCTCTACTAAACCAGTCCATAATTGGATCATTGTGGGATATTGGGCATAACTTTGTCTTGAAGAATCCAAATCAGATCAGACCTATGGCATTCGAAAGAAGATTTATATTGCTACTACAGGGCCAAATTTCAGATATTGAAGATCTGAAATCACATAGATAATTCAATTTCAATATCGAGCTCCTCAAAATCAAGAAAAAGGTGTGTATTTTTTTCCGAATTGCATAAGTCTTGTTTGAAGAATCAATTTGAATTGATTCCAAGGGCATGTTGTCGAATAGATATCAGTATTGGGTTCTAAAATGGCCCCCCTAAAAATAATTCAACACCCATTAAGCCTTCAGAAGGCTCTACTATGGCTCATGAAGATGAATAAATACAACATGACATACCAAAATTACAAGAGCAAGTGCACCAAATTTCGCTCTCGCAAAGAGCAACAAAAAATGAAATGGATTTTTTGAAGAAAAGCATGGAAACTACGATGGATGGTTTGAAGAATGGTATGGAAGAAAAAATGGAAGGTTTGAAGGAAGACATGGAAGGATTGAAGGAACGTTTGTCAAAGTTGATACAAGAAATGATTCATGATGGCGAAAAGATAGTAGAGGAAAGGAAACTCATGATGAGAACAAAATAAGTGTTAATCGTGATTTCATAAACTCTAATGTTGGATTCAAGAACCACCATATTCCAAAGATATATATGAGTAATTTTGATGGTGTTATCACCAAAATAGGTCCTGATAGGCTGCTAGTCAGGCTACCTCAGTGTAACTATTTCAAACCAGACTTTTAGTTGAGGATTAGCCTCCTCAACTTGAGAGGGCTCTCTCAATAGTTTTACGATTTTCAAATAAGGATTAGATGGCTAAATCTATGAGTAAAATGGATAAAAATGAATAATTAGTTGTACTAATAATAAACAAACATCTATTGGGCTTATGGAGTCAAATGTGTTTTCACAAAACATGAATATCAGCTTCATATGGAAGTCAGGGCATTTCAGGGTTTAGATGCATCAACAGAATAGTAGGACAAAAAATAAACACAGTTCATGAACATATGAAGGAAGTTAGAGCACCTTCAGTGAATTCTAAGTAACATACATTCATGCCATTGCAAGTAATTGAAGAGGAAAACCATGAGAATATCAAACATCAATAACCCTTTCTGAATCCTGAGTGATGAAACCAATATCTCTGTATTAATAATAAAAACACAGTCTTTTCTACAACAAAACAGTATGCTTGTTAATGAAAATTTCCAACCCTATGCAATTCGACTTCTTGTCTTTTATAAAGTAATCATTACATTCTTGGATTCTCTCCAATCACTTGAGGAAAATTCGAATTTTCTAGCTTGACACCTATCAACTGCTAAAACAAAGTTTTAATTACATCTGACAGTTAAACTGTCTGTTCTGGAGTCCTAATACAACTAGGATTAAAACTCTTATTATAACTTAACAACCTTATCCAAATATTAAATCTTCTATCTGACAGCTTCTCCTCCTAAACTTCGACCTTGATGATGTCCATCTCCTTGTTGTTTGACTGTATTGATTTGCCTCTTATTTTCCCTAAAAGATAGGAACATGCTCCCTGCAAAATAGATATAATGCTTCATTTATGTTTCTTCAAACTATCTGCTGACCAACTTGTGCTCAAAACATGTGGCAAAGCCTTATTTAAACTCATGTGACTTTGCACTTCCAGCTGTGCCCAAACCAAGCCTTTGAAGGAGTGTCAAAATTGTTAACGTTGCTACGCTACGAAACTGTCTATTGTTTTCGTAGCGCAGAACTTCACCTTTGAAAACTTCATTTGAAACCTTCAATTTTCTATGTTTTGCCATTGGATCTTCACTTGTGATCTTTATACATTCTTCAACAACATCAAGGTTTAAAAAACAAACCCTTTCTCCCTTTGAAACTTTGAAAAATTGTTCAAAATGCATCCTACAGCAGTTTCATAGCGCGCTACGAAACTGTTGTGCATGACACCTACATAAATTTCGTAGCATGCTAAGAAACTGTTGTGTCTATCCTTTCACAAATTTTTTCCAAAAATTTGAGTTTCCAACCTTTGCTGCCATCCTTTTAGTTATATATAAGCTCTCATAACCAACAAAAATCAACTCCGAGTTGCTTTCAAAAATGAAATCTTTCCACATAACCCCAAAAATGTGTTAGGAGATGTCACTTACTGTTTACACTTATTTTTTCTATGGTTGATCTTCAAGCTTAGCTAGTTGTATCTCAAGATCTTCAACCTACCTTTTAAGCCTTCTATTATTAGCTCTTAGCTTGGTATTAACCATCCTTATTAAATTTGCTTCCTTGATTGCAGGGACGGTCCATATGAAGAATTAATCCTGACTGCTGATTGACTCAATGTTTGAAACCTTTTCTAGCTCCCACAGACCTTTCAACCTCTCAAATTTTGACCTTTCTACAACATGAATTCTCACTTTCTTCTTCAATTTATCAATTTCAATGTTTGCAAGTCTGATTTTATCTTTAACCTCCTCATAACTACTTTTTTCTCTCTAAGTATTAAGAACTTTGTTTCTGTCTTCTTCAAGCATTGGACATGATATATTTATGGGTTCTTTAAAAACATTTGTATCCTCACCCCCTGTTTGGACTATCTCCATGTCTGGCTGCTGCAATTTCTTATACTGACTAGTCAAGGGTTTTCTAGGCTTAAAGACAAACTCTAACACTTCATCCTCAAAACCTAATTTTTTGGATGTTCTCAATTTCTTTGATTTTCCACATGTATCCAGTTTGATGAAATCTTCTTGAACCAGGGGAGACTCTTCAATGTCAATAGCTTGTAATATATCATTCAAATCACCTCTTAATTCCAAGTTTCATTTGTGACCACATCCTTACCCTTCTCCTTTGACCTCTAACTTCTAGTCAACTTCTTCTGAACTGTTTTACTAGTTGAATGTCTCTGAATTGTCTCTTTGACATGAGTTCTCTTCTTCTGTGCATATTGATGAGTCCTTTGAATATTTAGTGATGTGTTTATCATTGGTTCCTTAACCTGTTTCCTGGGCTTAATCTTGACAAACCTCCTTGATTTTGTTTTTGCAGGTTCAGTAGTCTTTCGTGGATATGTTTCTTTGACTTGAGGGTTGACACATGTTCCTTCAACTCCTATTCCACTCAAAAAGAGAAATGCATACCATTCTCTATTCACTTTCTGAAGCTCATGCAAAACTATTAACTTAACTAGACCATGATGAAATAATGAGGTTTCACATGCCTAATTTTTCATCTGAACTTTGTTTGCCATCTTGGCCAGACTTCGAAATAGAAAGAAAGGTAAGTCTAGAGAGATTATTACTGTGAAATGCAATAAGAGTTTAAAGTGATAAGTGTACACCTTATGGTATCTCCCTTCGCAGGTGAAGTACCTTTGGATATTGTAGATCAAATTGGAAAATTCCTCCTTGACATAACTTCTTGGCATAGCTTTGTTCAAATCAGTATCCATAAACTCTAGTTTCAAAAATATTTTGCAGGGTTGCATTTCAAACCTAAAATTCTTGAACCATCTCTCCTCCCCTCTTGGAATTTTTGTGACTTCTGATATAACTTCAGGAGAAATTGGTAAATTGAGAAAACCAACCTTTGTGTTTGACCCTGTGAAGTTCATGGCAAATTATTTGGTAACCTGATTATGCCCTCCTTGAATCTTTTCACAGAACCTCCAACACCCTACCTTCTTGAAGGCTTCTTCAACAGATTTATCTCTTGTGAGAGATTCTAAACCTTCAGGTTTTGTTCTCAGACAGTGACTAGACCTGTGATTTCTCTTTTCTTTTGTCATATTCCTCCTGAAAACCCTATGTCTTCAGCAAACCTGTAATAGACCTCCTTGTTGGATGAACTGGCTCGCTTGAAAATTTAGTTCAGCCTCGCTTGTTGGAAGTTCTGCCTCACTTGATTTAAAACCTTGTTTCAGTCAGCAATTATTTTCAAACTCACTGGATTAGCAAGTATCGCAACTGATGACATAACATCAATTGGATTCTGCCTCGCTTAATTGAAAACTTTTCCTCACTTGAAAACTTAATGAGAGATTTGGTTTCTTATCATGAGCTTCTCTTTCAACAATAGATATGCATGTAGTGCTTTCTTTGCATGAGATAAAATCAATGATAACCAACCCCTTTTCAAATTTGCAAAGGACCAATGAAAAATGACCCCTAATGAATCCCATAATGATTTCATAACTTCTTTGGATGGTTGCATGCGTGAGGGAGGATTCGTGGACTGACACCATAATCCTAAAAATTTAACCCAAACTGACGGATGTGATAGCTAAACCGAAAAAATTTGAATCCCCAATTTCGTAGGGCTGGTAATGTGATTTCAGGATTTTGCGATACGTAAAGACCGGCATTTTCGTAGCACAGAAGCAGTTTTTTACACTGAGCATGCTACGAAAATGTGGTTTCATGGCTTATTCAAAAAAAAATTGAAAAATACTTAAACTATGGTTTTCAAAACGTGGTATGAGACTTCTAAAGAGTAAAGCAAGTTTTATGCACTTTATTTGGTGATGAAATGAAACTTGTAATCTATGGCTTAGACCCTATAAAACATAAAAATGACTCTAACCCTATCTAATACCATGACTTAGGAGCAAGTATAAACTGACCAAGTTTAGAAAATTTTAATAGTGATAACAGATGACAAGGATCTCGTAACATGGATACTACATATGGAGCAATATTTTGATCTCAATAATGTGCAAAACAAACAAAAGGTACGCATTGCATCTTTACATTTAGAACAAAATACATTTGCATGGTATTGATGGCTTTGCTCCCCTAAAAAAATTTTCACTTGGTCAACTTTTACAAAGGAAATGATAGCACATTATGAGGATACAAAGAGCAACACCTTCTTTAGCCAATTGATAAATATCAAACAAAAGGGGTTAGTGGTGGAGCATATTGAGGACTTCCAAAAATTGAATATAAGGGTAACTGATATTCCAGAGGAACACAAGATTGATTTCTTCATAGGGACTTTAAAGGATAACATCCAACATGAAGTTCGCGTTTGGGAACTTGATTCATTAGAGAAGGCATTCAGGTTCATAGGAAAAATTGAATGTAAAATTATGGTGGCAAGGAAGCCTACCACTCACATCTATAAAGATGGAAGTGTTGCTACTCCTAGACTTCGATGACCTACAAGGTTGACACCACAAAAATTGGAAGAAAAAATAGCAAAAGGGCTTTGCTATAGTTCTGATAACAAATACACTAAAGGTCATAAGTGTGCTAAGAAGAAATTATTTTACATAAATTGTGAAGAGGAGGAAGAAAATGAACAAGAAACTTCAAAAGAAGAGGATATACACCAGGAAAAAAACCCTAGAAGAAGAAGAAGAAATGAGTCTGACCATATCGTGTAATTCATTGGCAGGAATTATCACTCCTCAAACTCTCAAGATAGAAGGACATATCAATAAGAAAAGGGTAATAGTGTTGATTGATTTGGGTAGTACCCATAATTTTATTCATTGTAAGGTAGACAAGGAATTGAATTGTTTCCTATACCCAGCACAAGAATGTCAACTGATGGTTGCAAATGGAGGAACTTTAAATTGCTCTGGAAAATTCCAAAATATCAAGCTAGCCATGGGGCAGTATGTGTTTAATAGTCCAATACTTTCCATCCCAATGGGAGGTGTTGATGTTGTACTAGGAGTACAATGGTTACAATCTCTTGGGACGATAGCTTTTAATTTTCAAGAACTTTTCTTGAAATTTTTTTCGGAAGGAAAGGAAATCTAATTACGGGGTATCATAGGGAATCCAGGAAAGATAATAAGCTCTAATTTCATGATAAATCTTCTGAAGAAATAACAATGAGGTGTAATTTCACAATTATGCTCACTAGAAGTTCCAACATCAAAATCATCTATTTCTACATATCTCCAAAAATTCTTGGATAATCATTCCAAGGTGTTTGAACTCCCAAATGACTCCCACCTATTCATGATCATGTTATTCATTTGATTTCAGGAAGTGTTCCTCCAAACATCAGGCCTTACAGATATCCTTATGTCCAAAAGAGCGAAAATGAACTGATGATTGCAGAAATGTTAGAGGCTGGTATAATTCAACCTAGTCAAAGTTCTTTCTCTACTCCAGTAGTATTGGTGCACAAGAAGGATGGATCATGGCACATGTGTCCGGATTATAGGGAGCTCAATAAGCTCACTATTAAAGATAGATTTCTCATTCCTGTGATTGTTGAATTATTGGATGAATTACATGGAGCAATTTATTTTACCAAGTTGGATCTTCATTCAAGATATCATCAAATTAGAATGAAGACTGAAGATATTCCGAAAACAGCATTTCGAACTCATGAGGGTCATTATGAATTTTTGGTCATGCCTTTTGGCCTTACCAATGCACCTTCTACATTTCAAGGGTTGATGAATTACATTTTCAAACCCTTCCTTAGAAAATTTGTGCTAGTATTTTTTGATAATATAATAATCTACAGCAGGTCTTGGAAGGATCATGTTCAACATGTTGATAGGGTGCTCAAACTATTGGATGAGAAACAATTATATGCAAAAACATCCAAATGTTTCTTTGGAGTACAAGAGGTGGAATATATAGGTCATATGGTATCTCACGAGGGTATTAAGGTAGACACTAACAAAATTAAATCCATTAAGGAATGGAAAGTCGCCACAACCATAAAGAAGTTGCATGGATTTCTCGAGTTAATAGAGTATTATCGCAAGTTTGTTAAGAATCATGGGAGAATAGCAGCACCTCTAACAACATTATTGAAGAAAGATGCATTTTCATGGACTCCTTAAGAAACTAAGGCATTTGAACATCTTAAAGAGGCAATGCACCTAGCACCAGTCTTAGCTACTCCAGACTTTACAAAAACATTTATAGTGGAATGTGATGCCTTAGGAAATGGAATTGGTGTTGTTTTAATGCAAGAAGGAAGACCCATTTCTTTTGAAAGTCATCCAATTAAAGGAAAGTATTTACAATAGGCTATTTATGAGAAGGAAATGTTGGAAATACTACATGCACTAAATAAATGGAAACCTTACCTAATGGGAAGACACTTCAAGGTAAAAACTAATCATGATAGTCTTAAACACTTTTTGGAACAAAGACTATCTTCAGAAGAGCAGCAAAAATGGGTCACAAAGATGTTGGGTTATGACTTTAAAATAATCTACAAAAAATGGAAGCTAAATGTTGTTGCAGATGCACTCTCAAGAAAGGATGAAGAGGTGGAAGCATTTCTTTGTGCCATTTCTATTATCCAACCAAATTGGATATCCAAAGCAAGGGATGAATGGAAGAAGGACGAAGAAGTGTGGACACTCATTCAAAGTTGCAGCAAGATCATAGTACATCTAATACATTTAGTTGGAAAAATGATTCCTTATGGTACAAAGATCACTTATATATTTCCAAGAATTCCCAACTAAAAAAAAGATTATTTTGGAATTGCACACTTCTTCTTTGGAGGACACTCGGGATTTTTAAAACTTTTACCACAAGGTGAAGAAAGAATTTTTTTAGGATGGCCTTACATCTGATACTCAAAATTTTGTGGCAGAATGTTTGGTTTTCCAGCAAAATAAAGTTGAGACAATTAAGAACCCAGGTCTTCTACAACCTTTATTCATTCCAAGTCAACGTTGGGAGGATATTTCAATGGATTTTATCACATGTTTACCTAAGTCCGAAGGAAATAGTGTCATCGTGGTAGTATTTGATATACTTACCTAGTATGCACACTTTTGTGCATTATCTCATCCATTTAAAGCAAGTCCAGTTGCTACTGCATTTATAAAAACAATTCAAAAGCTACATGGGAACCTGAAGATTATTGTATGTGACAGAGATCCCATTTTTACAGGAAATTTTTGGACGAAATTATTTTCTTGTTTGGATACTCAACTAGCTCATAGCTCATCTTATCATCCTCAATCTGATGGTCAAACTGAGATAGTGAATACATTTTTGGAAGGATGTCTTTGTTGTTTTATATTAGATAATCAAGCACAATGAGTCAAGTGGTTACCTCTCACTGAATGGTGGTATAACACTTCCTTTCATATTGTAGTAAAAATAACCCCATTTATGGCACTTTATGGATATCATCCACCATCCATCACATCTTCTTTAAGGGAAAATTCTAGGGTTCAAGCAATGGAATATCACATCGAGCATCAACAAGAAGTTCTCCAACTCTTAAAGGATAACCTAAATTTTGCACAAAATCGAATGAAACAACAGGTAGATCAACATCGCAGTGAGATAAGTTTTGACGTAGGAGACTAAGTATTTTTATGGCTACAACCATACAAACAAATTTCCCTCAAGCAAGCTAAGAAGGATAATAAATTATCACCAAAGTACTATGGTCCTTACAAGGTGTTGCAAAATATTGGTACTATGGCATACAAATTGGAGCTTCCTGTTTCTTTGCGAGTGCATCCAGTTTTCCATGTTTCATGCTTAAAGAAGGTTATAGGTGAAAAAATTCTAGTTCAAACAATATTTCCAGAACTTGATGAGGAAGGAAAAACCATATTGGAACCTGAAGCAGTCACATAAAAAATAACTCGACAGCTACGAAATCGATCAATTTCAGAGTATCTCATCAACTGGAAGAACTTACCCACTGAAGATTCTGCATGGGAGGATTAGAATTTTATACAGAACCACCCAGAGCTACTCAAGCATTGAGGAAAACATGTTTTTGAAGGAGAGGAGCATGTTAGGTCCCTATATTACTAGTATAGTCACTTATTGTTGTTAGTGTAACCCCCTTATTGTTATTGTTGTACCCCTGTAATCCCCATATTATTATTATTGTGCCCTTACATTATTATTGTTAGGTCGGCTAATTACATTGTGGCCCCATGGACTCCTATATTTTGAAAGGAGGTTTTGTCATTTGTATCATCCAAGAATTGTTCATTTATGTAATATATTGGAGGTTTCCCCCTCGAAGTGGCTGATTTCTAAGGCATTGATCTCTCTTTTCTTCTATTTTTGGAGTTGGTTTCATAGCAAATTCATTTTCTAAGTGAGTTGCGGAGAATTTGGAGAGGAGGGAAAGGCCCTAAATCTTTTGGAGATCGTAGTGGACAAACTAACTGTCAGAATTAGGATCTGCAAGTTGGAGGTAGGTGGCCTAACCTTACTTATATATTTTAGTGGTTTAGATTTTCATATTGGGGCCTCATCTGGATGTGGGGGATCCCTGCCCTTCCTCATGGTCACAACACACTTCCTGGGGCCTTTCCTGCATTTTGAAATGCTGAAAATGGGTTACAAAATATGTTCAACGCTATTTTGAGGGGAAAAATAAAATTTTGGGCAAGGAGGAAAGGCAGTGTGGGGAGCATGTGCGAAGGTGAAGTTGAGGTCTTGTGATGTTTGCCTTTAAATATGAACTAAAAAAACATGATGGTGTCTTAAAAGTATGGCAGAGCTGAAGGTTTCATGGTGTGAATGAGACTTAGAGACTCTTCGTGTAGAGATTCAGGAGGATCCTGCAGTCATAGGGGTTTTGGCTCGTTATAGGGTTCTTAAGTTCTTGGAGAACCCATTGATGACAACAGGTGAGCCCTTGCTATCGAGGATAGTAAGCTATTGGGACCCAGACCAAGAGGCATTCATGGTACAGGGCAATAGGATCAAGATGACGATCCAGGTAATATATGTTTTGAAAATATTCCCCCCCTTGGGGATGGTATGGAAGATGCATCCAATGTTGCCTTGTGGGAGGCAGATAGGTGAGTTTTTTTATTGTCATTGTATTATGTATGTTCGTGCAAAGGGCATGAAAATTAATATTAATGAGATAGAGAGGTTGACAACATGAGCTACATCTATATTAGTGGTACGGATTTTAGGTATTCATGTCGTTCATCACATCATTGGAGGGCAGATGATGTTAGTAGAGAGTGTGTTGAGAGGGACCTACTATGGGTGGGCCTAGATGATGTTGTCATCATTGAAACAACATTTGACCTTATGCAGGTAACGAACCAATGATAACTTTGCATTTGGGACAGTTATATGCTCATTCTTCTTTGAGAATATCCATACCATTTGTCCACATGTACATATCTGTGATGGGGGCCCACAGGAGCCCAGGATGCGTTGTTGGGGGAAGCTACTACGACGAGGTGGAGGAGGGAGGGTTGGACAACTGTTCCAACCTGCATTTTTTGCACATTGGGACCAGCTGCCATTGTACATAGATGATTATCTGTATAGTGGCATGAACTATCAAGGTGATATTTACTTTCCCTTAACACCAGAACGAGCATGGGGTCCAGATGGTAAGTGAAAGCTACTATATTTTTGGCTGCATTTAATTTTTAGAAAGGATTTATAAGTGGAATTGATTTCCAAACTTGTGTGATGCAGATATAGCACCAGTGAAACCAACAGGATATGCAGGTCGAGTCGTAGCACCTCGGGCTATATATCAGGGTGGATTAATGTCACGATAGAGCCATACAGTGATGCTCTACTAGAGGACCTATGTCATAGATTCGTTGTGCTACTAATAGGGGTGACTAATTTCGGATGGAATGAGTTAGAATATCGGTATACGAATGAGTGTGTTGGTCTTCCCACAGAGTGGTGCGGTATCACGAGGCGCATAGTGATGGCCGTAAGTTTGAGATCTACAAGCTGGTGGTATGGAGCCATTGGCTCGAGAGCCTCTATATGATAGTGACAAGGGATAGGGACATATGGTTCCCATTTTTTGGTTATGTAACATGTTATGGGCATGTCGAATGTATTTAGAGTAGTGGAATCCAAACACTTATATGTTTTGATATGATGATACATAATATGGTTATGCATCTTTTGTAACAATTGTGGTTCGCCATTTGTTTATGTTTATGGTTTCCTTCTTGTATGTAATAAATGCCAATCTATAATTTTATTTTCAATGGAATCTACATAGTGATTTTTGGCTCTAGGAACATGACTGAATGTAATGAATTCAAATTCACATGACAAAATATTCACTTGTAGGTCCTTTCTAAATAGGACATGATTATGCACATGATAAATACCATTCAATTGCATGAAAAGTAGCATGCAATCTAGATGAACATGAAGATGAAGGATGTGGTGATCAAGGGAATCATCTAACAAACCTATCACAACATCATATTCGACCTGCTTATTGGTGGTAGATCTAATGCATACACTATTGGAATGAAATAACGAATGAAAAGGGGTAAAAATGGCCCAATCTATTAAGGCAAGATTCCTGGAGAAGTGACTCGGACCATTGGCATAACCGATATGAGGTGTGGATGATGAATCCATCTGAAAGATGCAAGAAGACAGTGTATGGGTGAGACAATGATGAGATACATGATCAACATCGGGACAATATATATCATCGTTGGTGAGGAGGTAGCAAGGGGCTTGATTTCAAGTACATCTTCAAACATCATGGTTAAGATGGGGGGGAAATTTTTGGGTTCGCAGATAAGTGAGAATGGGATAGATAAAGCCAGCCTGCTTTAGCTTACCGATTTCAGCTTTAATGGCCTCACATCTGAAAGGATTGATGGGTCTCAAATTTTGATGGACATAATGGCATCAGGCCATGTGTTGATATGGTGTTCAATAATTGCGGGATCAAGTACAGGAATTTCAGGATTAGACCAGGCGAAAACATCACGTAATTATTTGAACAACTTGGTGTAATCATCAATTTCCTCCGAGTACAATATGCCCCCAAGGTGTTATTTTCTTCAATCCCTGGTTTATTCGAAATGTTAATATTAATGGTAGGAGATATATTGGCCATGTTTCCTTCCTCAAAAGCATCTGGTGTGGGAATGGGATTTATAAACCAATCAACTTCACCATGGATGAAGTCTTTCGGCTCCACAACATATTAGTCATGTGTCTGTTGTGGAAGGAACTATGCATGATGGTGGATATCATCCTAAGGATAATCAGGCATGGTCATTTCTTCCATGATGTCTTCATCTTAATGGAATATGGGAAGACTCAAGGAAGAGATATCAATTGATGTGGAGGGGCTACCTAAAGCATCTTCATGAGAGACAAGAGGAGGGTATGAATGACTAGTAGATTGAAAATCTACCAATGTTGAGACCTGGGTGTTAACACTGGAAAATCATAAAGAAAAAAACGACATCATTTAATGTCGAGCCTAAGGATTTACAGGACAAGGATACATTATAGAATCAAAAAGTATTTAAAATCTCTAAGGTTTTGAGAACATCAAATTTGAACTAGTCATAAATGCTCAAATGCTCGCTTTTTCCTTCGAAAAGAGCGCCTTCTGCACGCACTGGAGCCCGATAAGTGCGCATTCTTGGAAGTGGAAAAAAGTATCTTTCTAGGACCACAAGCAAGCAAAGGACAGTTTCTCCTTATGTGAAAGCTGCCTAAGGACAGCACCAGCACCCCCTTAGGCATTGTGTGAGCACACAAAATCATATTTCAGCACACAATGGAATCATGCCCCTCCCTTGGGTCACCATCCATCATGTACCAAGGGAGGGAAGGAGGTTTGAAAGCTCACCTATATAAACCCACAAAGAGATGAACAATATGTGATCACAAGGTTATGCTGGCCAAAGTTGCCCAAGCAACACCAGTGTCTTGTGCGACCCAAGGAGCAGGAGCTGAAGAAGAGGACTTGATTGTTGGCCACCCAACAATCTTAGCCCATTTCAGTAGAGAGAGAGAGTTAGACTGCATCATAAGGAAGAACTTGAAGGACAAACATCCTTGCATCGGGTCCTAGAGCCACTTCCTAGGCCCTTTGGCAAGTGGGTAAGATTTTTTTTCATTCCAAGCATTCAATAAGAAGAAGGCGATCAAGCCGTTGTTTACCTTGTTACTGTTTGGAACTCTCTATATATAGCTTCTTTTGTGTTTTTAGTTTTAGTTTTTTAACAGAGCATAGTTTAGTGTATTACTTCATTTAAGTTTTATACTTCTGAGCTCCCCCTAGATACTGCCTGTTACCTATAGTTTAGAGAGTAGACCACACTCTCTAAACTCGTGCATACACCCGTGTGTCGAATCCACCACAACGGGATTGGCGATGCCACTGACGTGTTTCAAGTTTATGTGGTTGTGCCATTTTTTGAAGGAGACCCTTAGTCTATGCTGGAGTGGAGCTGACAGTCCTCTGACCCATCTTGCAGTCCCTAGACTCATTGAGGTGACAGGCTAAAGAAAGCAGCTCCTAATTTTTTTTTTACTTGCAGGAATTTTGCGCACTGTTTTTTCACACAGATGCGCAGAGCACACGTTCAGAGGTGACCTACCTGTAGGAAAGCGCACCTGTCAGAGGTTTTTGCGCGCAATTTGTAGAGAGAATTTTTCTCCCTATCTTCTGCATTTTTTCTGCTTGTAAGTGTGTTGGGCAGCCCCTAGTGTATCTGCCAACACCTGTGTTGATACCCCACAGCTTCTGAGAACTGATTTTTGCTGCTTTTTGTAGGCATTTAGTTAGTTTTCATTTAAGTTGGTCTTTCGCAAAAAGTGTTCACATAGTTTAAGTAGGGGTCCAATTAACCATTTCTTTCCGAAAAATTTATGTTTTTTGCAAACTCTGGTATGCACACGTAGTTTAACTAGTCCAAGTAAGTGGCTCATGACCACACATGCATAAGCTAGTGTAGAAATTGTTTAGTTTAAATTTAAATTTTTTCATTTAGGAAGTTGCGGGACTAGGATTGAATTGCAAGTTAGAGCAAGTAATCTCTGTTGTCTTTGCGTCATTGGGTGACCCTAGAAAAGCATATGAACACTCTATATTTTTGATTCGGCATCTCCCTTTAGTCACTCACATAGACTAATTAGGAGGGTTTGGAAGCGGCCCATTATCTGCAAATGCTTTCTATTTGAGCAAGGAACAACGTCACATAGTTTAACTAGAGGGCTTTTGTAAAGGATCACCGATATCCACATGTTCAAATTATGATATTGTTCGCCATACGCTCACACACGTACACCCACTAAGAAAATAAAGCCACCTAAAAATAACTTAAACCAACTCACTAAATTCTCCCCATAGGGGCCACAAGAGAAATTATAGTTTAAGTTAGGATCAAGGGGGTAGGCATCCAATAAGCCGCCTTGATCACGCTTCACATTTGAAACATAGAAGTTGCATTTTTAGGGAGCTTTAAAATCCACCTATCAGCCCAAAGAAAATAAAAACCAAGTGTGGCAGAGACCTGTTTCAGAGGGGATTAGGATTAGGCGTAGTGCGTGCAGTATCAGTTGGGGCTACCTGACCCGACTGATACTCGGTACTATTAGCTAACTACCAAGAATCCCAAGACTCAAACGCTCACATGGGATGGTGGTTCTTAGTGGCCAAAACTAGGGCATCCTTTACCCTACATGTGACGGTGCAGGCAAGTGCCAGACCCTTACCTTGGTTGATTTGCTTCGACTGACTGGGGGCGTCGCTAGCTCTTACGGGACATTGTGCCAGCACTCACAAGAAATCCTCTCAAGGCCCAGTTACTTTTGAGTGTGTGAGGACATTATTAGGTCTTCTAGGATTTTTTTAGTATCACACACAAACAAACAAAACCATTTTTTGCTTGATTGCTCACATAGATTAATTTAAAGGATAATTCATTTCATTTTTTATTTGTCTTATATATGTGGCATAAAATTTTCATGATCACAGACTCAATCTCCTCAAAAAAAAATTCCAAAACCCAACCTGGACGACCCTCAAATGTTTCCAACGAAACCTCGTCAATCCAGGCGTCATTTGGACCTCCCCCCATTATCGGGAGGGGTTCCAGGTCTTTCACCGTTTAGGCATCAAATACGGAATGTTTCCACAGTGGTTGGTTCCTCCTTTCTTGGAGCAACCTTAGTTGGGAACCCTAGTCAGTCTCCCAACACCACACCACACATCACTCCCCCCTCATCCCCTAGGTGGAAGAAGAGTGCATCCCATACAGGAAGCCAACTGAATTCACAACTGGGTACGTCACAAACTAACCCTTTTTCTAACCAGAACTTTGTGTCTTCACACGTTTCCATGGCGTCAACCTCTCAGTCACCCTTCTTAGTAGCGTTAAATCTACCAGATTTAACCAAGCTCACCAATGACCCCAATTGGCCTCCCATGCCCACGAAGATCCCTTCAGACATACCAAAGTTTGAGGGCAAGCAAGTGGAAGACCCAAGGAATCATACAATGACCTTTCACCTGTGGTGCTCATCGAACATCATCATTGACGATACTATTCGATTGAGGGTATTTCAACGCACTCTCACGGGAGTGGCCACGAAATGGTACGTTGAGCAACCCCCTGCTTCACATAGAACCTTTAGCACCCTTGCTACTATGTTCCTCACATACTTTCAGCTACCCATTCACCACGATTTCATAATGGAGTTACTGACTCATTTCAGACAATCCCCCTCTACCCAAATTTCTGAACATCTCCATGAGTGGAGACGGCGTCGTAGCTTATGAAAATCACAAATCGAAGACCGAATCCTTTTAGATTTATTCTTGAAAACTCTAATGGCAGAGATTTAAAAGGATGTGGCGCAACGTAACCCCACATCAGAAGAGGACGAAATCAGTAAAGCCCAATAGCTTGAACTAATCTATATGCAACCAGGATACATATACAATATCCTGTCTAATGCCTCGCGCCTGCAATCTTATCAACAATTTCCAATCGCATCGAACTCTGTAGACGAACTTATTGGGTCAATGACCCAAGGGTACCTAGGCAGCAGCAGTCAGAATCTCGGTTACACACATGGGTCTACCTAGAACATGTCTCAACCCGGATTTCAAGGTCATCATATGCAGTAGCAAAATTTGCGAATAGGGCGCAAGCGTATCACCAAGGAGGACCCTACCCTCCAGCCGGGGGGACCCAGTACGCAGAAAGAAAAACTGACGGAAGAAATCCCCCCCAACGGCCAAGTGCAAACATGGGACAGCAGTATGCTCAGTCCCAAGCACATAACCCACCAACGCAAAACAATGCACAGGTGACCTTTGTGCAGCCGTCCCAAAATCAACCACACTAGTATGATCAGGAGAATTACCCTCCTAACGTGGTCAAAAGAAAGGTAAAAAACAAACTCAAAGGGAACCCTGGATAGGGGGCAGCAACCAACGGCACCCACCGCGGCCCTGACTGAGAAATAACTCCAACCGGAACCAAAAACAGGAGCCAAGAAATGCCAAAAAGCAAGGCAAGTGGCCACCTCTATGAACAAACCATTCTTGTTCGATATGTGGTGAGTACGGGCACTATACTCACCACTGTCCCGAACTCCCTGAGCTTAAAAATATTTAGAGTAACCGAGGACAAGGAGGATATTCCCAGACAACTGCAGTTATGCAAGAACCCTTCCCCCATCAAGGAAAGGTCAGCACTCAGCAGCAAAACCCCAACGATTCTGAGAAAAAAAACCATGAAATTTACATGGCTAGGGAAGAAATGTTTTTCCAAACCCGGAATCACAGCTACGACACCCCACAAGATACTAGTACGTCAGGGGCTAGTATGATCACACTGACTGCACCTTTGACCATTCCAAAGATTCCTTTGGAACCATTGCCAAAAATGGTTAAAGGGCCTAATAGGCGAGCAGGTAACTACTCTAAAGCAACCCACAATTATAGCATCGTAGATGATTTAGCCCAGTCCCCTACTGCTATGTCCGATTTGGGGGTACTTTAGTCATGCCCGAAGCAGTGGAAAGCCCTACTTTCCACCTTAAACGCAGTCAACCCTGCCGACACGCGCATGATGGCTTTTGATTTAGACAAAGCCACCCCTAGGCTTCCCTCCATGGTCGCCTTCCAGATACCAGTATCGGTACAGAATATCACTATTCACCAATGTGTCATTGACGAGGGTGCATCCACGTGCATCATGTCAAATAATGTATGGCAGAAGTTAGAAGCGCTAGAACTCAAACCTTCTTTCATCACTCTCAGAGCATACGAAGGTCGTCCCTTGACCCCCGTTAGTCTCTTCCAAAATGTACTGATCTGCTTAGCCGGGAAAACAGTCCACATAGACATTGAAGTCTTGGATGCTCACTTGGATTACAATATACTCCTTGGGCGTAGTTACATGTACTCCATGTCTGCCATAGCATCCTCTATTTTCCGCATCATGATGTTCCCCATGAGGATTGAATCATTACAATAGACCAGTTGACGCACACTGAAAAGCATCCTTTAACCAACACAGATATGGTTCTACCCTATGTAGACACAGCCACTGATGGTCATGTACGGTATCAAGAATATGGCCCTGGCCAATTCAAACCATCGTCCGTCCTAGGCTCATTCCTAGGAGATCCTCCTATTATCCTTGAAGTATCGCCTGATGCCACAGGGGCCCCGGTGTGCATGATGTCCACATCAAGCACCGAGGTTAGTCAGGACACGTACTCAAGCAGTAACGACACTGATGCATCAACTACTGCAGCCTCCATAGTCTATGCCACCTCCCAAACTACTTTCCTATACCCACCTCCTGGATTCACCTCCCATCAGGTCTTGGCAACACTGGTACTACCCAACATATTTTTGGCATTCCCAGTGTGGTATCTCGTTCCCCCTCCAGGAATGTCAGTTACCAACGTTAGTGCATTTTTGTTACAGCCCCCTGGTCCCGAGGAGCCCCAACCTACCCAGGTAGCAGCCGAACCCCCCCCCCCCCGCAAGGGAAATCCCCACTGCGAAACCAGAAACCACGATAAAGAAAATCACCAAGAAAGGAAATAAAGTGGTGACCCCCACCATACAGAGGGATTCATCAGCCTGCGCTATATGTGATTTCACAGGAAACCCTACTCACATATGCCCGGAGTTGGACGAGTTAAAACCACTCCTCGGCTATGAGGCAGGCACCTCAAAATAGCATTCCCATGAAAAGGAACTTGCCACCAAAAGTATAGAAAAACCGTTGCGTACCAATCACGCATGCGCCTTTTGTGACACCTATGGGAATTATACCCACCATTGTCCTTAAATACCACGGTATAGGGATGCCTTACACGTGAGCGAGCGATCCTATCAAGAGGATCCCTCTATCCAGTCTATTAATGACGAGTTGCACACCATCTTATACTTACAAGAGGAGCACCAATACGTAGAGCGCCCCCCAGTAATTCCCATTATATGTTGCACGCTATAAGATGAACATGGCCACTACCTCGAAGAGTGTGCCGCATTGGAACTCATTCACAGATGGTATCCAATCTAAAGGGTATACTACATGGGACTACGAGCAGCACAATTCACATGCCCGTTATGCGCCGACAATCACTTATTGGAGGATTGTCACTACATACCTCGCTTCTGACTAGCCCTAGCTAGCCTCCGCTCAGCCATAGTTCATCTCTCCCAAAAAGACGATATGGATGCCAAATCTATCGGCAGCTCCATGACCCAAGAAGAAGAGATGAGTGGGTCTATCATGTTCTTGATAGCCAAAGAATGACCTAGTGGTAAACCCATAGTTACCCCTACAGGCACTTCACAAATCCCACCCGCATGCACGTTATGCAAGAAGACAAACCATATAATAGTCTATTTTCCTGACATAGCAGCATACTTACGATGGTACCCCACCCGGCCTCAGACCATGCACGATGGGAGACCCATATCACAAACATTTTTCTTGATATGTCAGGGTAATCATTATGACTGGCATTGTACTTATGTATCATGGATCTGTCCCACTATCGACATGATTAATGTCGTAGAAAAGAGGACGAGCGACCTCTAGGAATGGCATAAAAGATATGTTGTCGGCTCAACGTCCCCACCACCACGATGGTGTTATAAGCCGGATAAGGCCACAACCAACCATGTAAATCCCAGGCCAAGCCCAGGATAACATGCGGCCTATGTGATCTAAACAATCACCTAATCAACCAATGCAGAGAACTAAAACCCCTTGCAAATAGTCTTTGCATAATCTTGTCTCTCCCCCAAAAGCTTCTCTCTAATAAGAGAATATCACATGCACTTACTGCCAAATTTTCTCACACTTTCATCACACATTTAAGTGCATGCATCTTCCCAAGTTAAGAGCAGCTAGAGCAGCATTAAGTCAGCCACCCACCAAAAAGGGAGGCAAGTTTCAACCCACAACGCAAAAATGGAAACAGAAGACAACTTGGTCTGCAACAGACCCTTTCCAAGCATCCACATCTGGAACATCGAGTAGTGTATATTCTCACACTATCTACTCTGTCAGAACTGTGATACCCTACACCATTTGCACCAGTCATAATCACGCACCAGAGGGATGTTCGTTGCTACAGATGTTCATACACCTCTGCGATAAAATCAACTTCCACCTACTGGGAATTAACTATCCTAGCGGGAAGGCCAACTATCGACTCACTTAGGACTCCATTGTAGAGATCCTTCCCCCACCGCATTCCAGCGACACAACTCATAACATACGACTTGTGTCATCGCACGCCCAAAACAGAATTTCAACAACCCCTCTGTCACAAGAATTCGGCTTTATTCCTATCACAAAAAACCAAGGCACCTTACGCCCTTGTATTGATTTCCGCGAGATCCCAAACTTGCATACAGCCATCGAACTCCTTGATGACACCCAGCCTCTAGAGAAACGCCTATTACAACTAGAGCTAGTTGATGAAAACAGGCGTCAATCACTGCAACATAATGAGGCCCATAAGAAAAGGGTAAAATCATCATTCGATCGCCAAATCACCCCTCGCTCATTTACTGAAGGAGAGCTAGTCCTTCGCTATGATGTCACAAAAGAATCCTTAGGGCCAGGAAAGTTCGAAACCCTGTGGAAAGGACCCTATATCATCAAACATTTCCTCTGGCAGGGGGCATACATCTTGACAGAACCAGACAATACCTACCTCACTAACCCCGTCAACGGCCTTTACCTCAAGAAATTCTACCCATAAGGACCCCTGTAGCCCTTATCCCCTAGAGCTAGTGTACACAAAAACCCCAACATCGAAATATTTTTGACCCAAAAAACCTAAGCGCATTCAAAATATCACCATGGATCACCAACTTGAACTTTATTTTGGATTTGATGATGGAGCATCGCGATGGTCTCAAAAATTAGTTGCAGCCGCCTGGGTCATCTACTACCCTGACCGATCACCACTATGTTTAAACGGCGTGTGCATCGGTTCAGCAACCAACAATTAGGTATAATATGATGTCGTTATCGGACTTATGTGCGAGGCCCTCCACCAGGGCATCCGCCATATGCATATCTACCTAGATTCCCAGTTAGTAGTCTCGCAGTTAAACCAAACATTTGAAACCAAAGATGCAAACC
Source organism: Pinus albicaulis (assembly GCA_034641835.2). Taxonomy (NCBI): domain Eukaryota; kingdom Viridiplantae; phylum Streptophyta; class Pinopsida; order Pinales; family Pinaceae; genus Pinus; species Pinus albicaulis. The sequence continues at coordinate 44,223,525 of CM076583.1, forward strand.
TATTTAGAAAATATTTGTGTGCCAGAAGGTTAAGCAGACAATTTTATTATATTACGAAATCAAAACCAAACAGTTGATTGTATAGCTAACAATATCCTAGATTGGAATGCATCACGAGCAAACCACCATACATAAAAACCAAAAACATGTATATCCATCAGCATAACACAAATGCATAAACTAAAATAGACATCACACCATGTAGAGCCATAAAAAAGATCTCTCATATATATATATATCAAAAAATATGTGTATCAAAGTACCAAAATAGTATCACTATCCCATTAGCCAGCCCAAAAATACAGAGGTCGTCAAAAATAAGGGAAGCATCCTCATAATGTGTGCTTTCCCTATGTATAAATCTACCCTAGGGGGGTTCCCCCTCAAGAGGAGCACCTGGGCCCACCACTACTCCTGGTACCACCACTGGAACTGTTGTCGCCACTGCGATAGCTACCCATCATAGAGTAGGCCGGTAGTCCCTCTCACGGGCCATCACTACTCGAAGTCATCCATAAGACCTCGAGCAGGCATCCTGTGGGTCAAACGGTCCACTCGACCCTGGAAGTCCTCTAGAGCCTCTACCTGAGCTGTAAGTGTTGCGATGCACACCTCAGATGCATCTGCACGAGCTCTCTCGGCCACTACCTCAGCTGCACCCATGCTACTACCCTCACCGGAAGGACCAGCACCATCCCCACTAGGTTTACCGGCACCCTCGCCCAGTTCACCTACGGCACCACCCCCCCAACCACTAGGCGATTGTGGTAGAGGGTTGTGACCCACCAGTCGAACCACTGGGCATCCCACCTCACCAACATCTACACGAGTAACTAAAATAATGTCAGTGTCAATGAAAAACACTCAAGTACATAAAAAAATTGAGTAAATGCAGAAGTATAACACATACCTGCGGGACCCTAAACATAACCAAAAGGGAGACCAATATCTGGATCACCCTGAAAGTCCATCCCTGCGTAAGGGTATGGCAAAAAAATCTGTGGATTGGCCTCGAACCAGGCCTCCGTCATTTCGTTCCAATAACAACCCACCCTGCCACCACCACTGCGTGGCATCACCGGAGCCGACCTCCTCATACGTGGCTCCCTCGGCCCCCCAATAGGCACAACCACTACAGGCCTCAGCAGCACGACCCTCTCGTACATGATGCTGCACAAAATGCTGGCATACGCAAATGATTTGGATCCACGTTGGACTCGGTTCAGTTGCGACACCATACCATCAAAGCAGAAATGGGCAAAATCAAAGAAATGCTCGTTCCTCAATTGGCATAAAACCGCCAGTTGTGGGCCTGATGCTCGATGAGGCGCAAACGACCCCACCAATTGCACAATAACAGTCAAAGCACACCGCTCAACCACATTTTTCACTGAGGTTATATTGATGCACCCCTCAGTAAGAGGTGCACCACCACAATGCCTCCTCCAGAACCTGTCCATGTTCACTCGCCCAGCAGGAAGTGGATACCTCAGCACCTCTCCCTAAGGCAATAATCTGGTCACAAAGTAAATATCCGTCTCCGGACGGACAATCAGGTTTTTTCCCCTCAAGACAAACATGTTGCACCTCCTGCGCCAATGTCGTATGATATAATTCAACAGACAGTCCTGTGACCGAAGGAACTTATTTTTAGCAAACTTCAGGAGACCCCATGCAGCCAATTGACGGCGCGCCCCAGCATCAACAGCCAGAGCGGTCCGGATCTTGGGCCAATTTCATTCTCTCCACACCATCTTTCCAAGTAACAGGCATCCATCAATACAAAGGAGAAAAATCATAAGGGACAGCAAAAAACCAAGTTTTTTTCAAAAACACTGCCCTTGCGCGCAAACAGGTAGGAACAGCGCACCCTCGCGCGGCTGTACCTGAGAAATGAGTGCAAGGGAGGTGCCTATTTTCCTAGATCGTCTGCGCAATCTAGGGAAAAAATCCCCTTTGAGGCCGTACAAACCTAATTTGTATGGCCCCCGGCGTCACCAAACTAAAAAAACTAAAATGCAGGACGTCATGAGAGTTACCTCGGCATAGTATCACTAATCCCCGGTACACAAGCTAACCGCAATGGAAAGAAAGGCTCTGTTATCACCTCTAATCTCCCAAAACTCAGCAAGTACAAATGAATAGGATTAGGGCCATAATCCCTTATTTATCGCCCTTTTCCAGAACTTCAGAGGTCCATAATAGGAGATCAGAAGGTCCATTCTGAAAACCGTAAGTTGCACCATAATCAGTTTACCATGACGAACGAAAGCAATGCCCTACATTTTCTTTTCAAAGAAATATTTTTTCAAGCACCGGAAGGTATGCACCCTCCCATCTTCCTTTCCAAAATTCATGTTTTTCAATACTATTGGATGAAAAGAAGATGATTTCACTTGAGGTAGTTGTTTTTGCAGGAAGAACCTGCAAAACATTCACAACATCCACCACCGAAAGTTCCAGAGCAGGTATCATTCTACCCTCAGCATGATAGAGTCCCAGAAAACTTTACATATCCTGACATCATTTCTCCATTAGAAATAAACCATAAGATCCTCATACCTGACCATGTTTATCATCACCTCACCCTGCATATGATAAACGTCTGCGATGGTCAGTAGAGCCTCCCCTCTATGGCGATCATCATCCCAAGTAGACCATACATCACCCCACAAGTGACACCATGGCCATACCATTTTTAGTCTGGGAAGCACCTCATGCCGATCCATATACCATGCATAAGGTCAAGTTCACCATTTAAACTAACCCCCTTCCCGGACGATCGGGTTATACAAGCAGAATGAAAGCGCACCTCCGCGCACCGCATTTGGCCCATCATACCTCCATCAACATTAACCAATCTGCGACATCTTCTACTTCATCAACCCCGCACATGAGACCAACCAATGGGACCCCTACCCCCAGCAAAACGCCATCCTCACATCATCAACTGAGTGACCCTCTTTCATGTTTTTGGGTACCTGTCTCTGTGTTTTGTACAAACCAAACCCCATTATTTTATTCTTTTGGTAAGTGTACAAAGATCACAAACAACGCCCTTCGCCTCTTTTCCCTCATATTGCACTTTTTCCTCCCATGTCAGAAGTCCCCCATCTCCCTTGTTCGAAGTATTTCATAACCCCCATGCACACACCATTACAAAAATCATAGCCGGTTCATACCCGCCCTGGAAGTCCTACCGACTCCAGGGATTTGTCCCTTCATAAATACCTATGACTGCCGCCAAGCTGCTCAAATATACTTCAACCTCGGGCCACTGAATCCCCGTCATCTGTTTTCAGCTACCGCTCACCAACATGCCTATTTTAAACCCATTATGGTTCAGTTAAGGCTTCCTTTTTGTCGACATCAACACCTCTTTTCCAAAAAGGAAGCAGTACTTTGGATGACCCCTCCCCATGCAAAGGGGTATCCTCGGGTGGCACTATGGGAGACATCATTGTCCATAGATGTCATCGATCCTCTTGACATTTGACTACAGCAAAATCTTTCATGTCACGATGGTATCGTACCTTACAACCATTGCACTTTGATCAAGATCCGTCGAAGACCCGTGCCTTTATAAGCATCTCTGACAACAATGCTTACACGGGAAGGTCCCAACCAGTACATATGTGTACAGTGCGCAGTGATATGCCATACCAAGATTACGCATATGGGTACCACATTCCACCTATTCAAAGAAAAAATGCCCTTGAGGGCATCAGCAGTCGTCGTCAACAACCACCAACATCACTACCACAGTAGTGACACAGACAGCACATGTCTCTGTCAATTTTGTTTAACTAGCCATAGCATCATGAGCATCGGACATGCCCGCCTCATTGAAATTTTGCAAATATGTTGTATATTTTGTCTGCTTGCAGGGGGTCCCTTAGGCCATGGTTATCTTGGAACCGGTGCAAGGTGTTGTCTATTCTACATGCAGGCCTCACTCTCTCTCTCTCTGCGTACGATTCAGAAAAGAAACTATAATGTATTTCAACTATACAGTTCTTCCTAGACCTCACACATTAAGGGGCATCTATTAACACTGCAAAATCTTACAGCATAAAATGAAATCAGTTAATGTCGAGCCTAAGGATTTATAGGATAGGGATACATTATAGAATCAGAAAATATTTAAAATCTCTAAGGTTTTGAGAACATCAAATTTGAACTAGTCATAAATGCTCAAATGTGCGCTTTTTCCTTCAAAAAAAGCGCCTTCTGCGTGCACTGGAGCCCGATAAGCGTGCATTCCTGGAAGTGGAAAAAAGCCTCTTTCTGGGACCACAAGCAAGCAAAGGACAATTTCTCCATATGTGAAAGCCACCTAAGGACAGCACCAGCGGCCCCTTAGGCATTATGTGAGCACACAAAAGCATATTTCAGCACACAATGGAATCATTCCCCTCTCTTGGGTCACCATCCATCATGTACCAAGGGAGGGAAGGAGGTTTGAAATATCACCTTTATAAACCCACAAAGAGATGAACAATATGTGATCACAAGGTTATGCTAGCCAAAGTTGCCCAAGCAACACCAGTGTCTTGTGTGACCCAAGGAGCGGGAGCTAAAGAAGAGGACTCGATTGTTGACCATCCAACAATATTAGCCCATTGCAGTAGAGAGAGTGAGTTAGACTGCGTCAAAAGGCAGAACTTGAAGGACAAACATACTTGCATCAGGTCCTAGGGCCACTTCCTAGGCCCTTTGGCAAGTGGGTAATATTTTTTTTCATTCCAAGAATTCAATAAGAAGAAGGCCATCAAGCCATGGTTTACCTTGTTACTGTTTGGAACTCTCTATATATAGATTCTTTTGTGTTTTTAGTTTTAGTTTTTTAACAGAGCATACTTTAGTGTAATACTTCATTTAATTTTTATACTTCTGAGCTCCCCCCAGATACTGCCTGTTACCTATAGTTTAAAGAGTAGACCACACTCTCTAAACTCATGTGATTTCATACACCTGTATGTCAAATCCACCACAACACTGGGTATCCGATGAAAATTGTTCAATGGAATCATTATGCAGAACTCCAAATGAGTCTCCAAATGAGGATCCCATAGATGACGATGGGTAGAGAATGATAGCAATGATATCTGACATCTAGACATCATGAGGAGGAATCACAATGTGTGGTTCTTTTTCTGGCTCAATAATGATGTCAGAATACACAATTAAAGAAGTGGAGGGCTCAGTACGAGAGACCTTTATTTCACGAAGTGCCTGACGGGTATTGGGAAAATCTTCAAGATGAGTACAGTGATGGAAATAGTGACCAAAGTTGTCACATAAAGCACAAGGGTGATTTGTGCATAAAGATTTTTTTTTCCTTGGCCAACTCAAGTAAGGTAACATGGACCTCCAGGATGTTAGAGTCAAGAAACGTATCGTCGACCATCTCTTTGAGATGAGGGAGTTCAGGAGAATTGTTGGTGGCATGACCAATAACATCACATGAAGCACACAGAGGTGTTGCCTTTGGAGGCTTAGGAGGATTTGGATTTGTTTGGGGTGCTTTGTCTTTATTTCCCTTTTTCTGGGCTTTTCCCCCTTCACTATATTCTTTCACAACAGGTGTAGGTGCCTGCTTAGGTTGTTTGGAACTGAAGAAAAACAAAGGGAAGATACAACCAGTTGCACTAGGGTTAAATATATTTAAGGTTCAAGGTGATTAGGTGGAGTGTTTGCGGGGGGGAACAATGTACCATACTAGGATCCCCAGAGTAATGTTGGGTAAACTCAATGTAGCCATGACAAGGACAGAGAAAATTCCTAGCGGTGGAAATAAGAAAGGTATCTGACCTGAAGGATAATGACCTCACGGAACTACTCCTAGATGGTTAAGGCCTAGAGGAATTTTTCCTAGTTCAAATGGATTAGGAGAGATGCCAACAGAAGGAGGTGGTCCCTGAGGAATTATACCTGTGTGCTGGGTTGACTTGGGTACAGCAGGTTGTGAAGGCATTGCCTGTAAGATGTGTGTACCATACCGCTTGTGAGCAGCCTGTGATTCTTGCAGCATGCAAAAACTGGACGATATGGGCTCAGAAGGGGTAGGTGGTGGACCATAGTAGGCACCAAGCAAAGTGGAATATTTAAAGACTCCTTGTGAGACATTGGTGAAGGTCGAGACAATCGTATCATCATTCATGGATGAAATGTTGGTTTGAGGAGAAGTTTGTGCCTTAGGATCATAGTAAGTCATTTTATCGACTGCAACGATCTTTCCTTTGTGGGGAAAGAACATCTTACAAAAAACTACAGATGCAATATCTAACATGGCATAGGTGTAACTACAACCCAGAAGGATGTTGTAATCCAATGGGGCATTGATGACTTCAATATAAATGGATATCGTCTTGTCAAAAATAGTTATAGAACAGTTTTGAAGTAATCCAAGGGGATGATATGGATGATCGTCCCATGCATGGAGAGTGATGGTGGATGGGGACAAGTCTGGTGAGTTAAGTTGTTCCCAAACACTAGCAGCCATCATGCAAGTGGAGGCATTTTCGTCAATGATACATCATTGTACAATCACGTTTCTTATTGAGACTAGTATTTGAAAAGAAACGGATGAAGGAAGTGGAGGATATTATCATTGGTCAATTTCAAATATGATCATGCAATCGTCTAAAGGATCCACAATTCATAAGGCATTAACTAGAGCTTTCCATTGGGATGGGCATGACTGGAGAACTTCCAACGTTGACATGGCAGCAGGAGACTGCGCCAAGTCATATACTATGTTGTATGTATGGGCGTCTTTGGCTAAGCAAAATTATGATGTAGTGGTACTTTGGGTTTCTTGGCAATAACCTTTTTCGTAGGACGAGGGGTCTATAGGGTACCATTTGCTGACGGAATGGACTATGTGGAAACTTTTGGTTAGGACTCAATCACAGACTTAGTGGGTGCATTTTCATACTAGCATGAACGATTCTAAAGATTTGCATGTTCAGTGTTGATGACCTCGGAATTCATCATGAGAATATAAAAATCAGTGGGACCAGATTGTGAAGGTTGGGAAGGTTGGGCACTACCTGACCTTGTGTGGGTTGGAAATCTATGTATCCTTGGTGAGGAAATGGGTTGGTAAGAATTTTCGGTTGAGATGAAACAGAGGCCAGAGGAAGCTAAGACATGAGTTTCTTTCCTCTATAAGTACCGTCTTGGGCTTCCCATTATTGATGCATTTGTGGTAAAAGGGGACAATCATGAGTGTAATTTCCATATATGTTCCAACATGCACAAGACTTATTCATACGAAGATCCTTTTTCTACTTAGGTTATCTGCTCTGTTGTTGGGTTCCAGGATTTCCCAGAGGTTGATTAGGTGGAGGATCCTAGTTACCCTTATTACCTTGGGAAGGTTGATTCCTATTACCTTTCCCCTTATTCTTATTCTTGGTCTTGAGCAGATCGATCGCACTCTATTTAGTATACACCTAACCTTGAGGAGGAGATGCATGTTAAGGCAGAGGTTGAGGAGGCATGAGAGGCTAAGGAGCTTATAACGGAGGGGATGGAGCACAAGGCAGTGCATAATAAACATATGGAGGAGGGGAAACATTCGTATAAACAATTTGAGAAACAGTTGGCCCTATTATCTGTTGATACGATTGGGTATAAGTGTACGACATTCTTTGACCTGGATAGGAGTTGCCTGGTGGAGGGGGGATAATTGTAGGAGGTATTAGTCCCCCCCCTAGGGTTGAAAATAACTCATCTAAGGGAGATAATATGGTTGTTGATAATGGTGTGAAATAGATCCAACGATACCGTAGGCGGCATGACATGCCCTCATTTCATTGGCACCACTGGGCCCAGGGAGGTCTAGTAAAACAATATAAAGATAACCAGATTGGATATAAATCAAGTCATACTTTAAGGTTATTTGGAGCACATCTTCTTCTATCTAAGGTAAGTGTGACGCGACATCTTTACCTATGGGGGCCAACAATGATATAAGAAACCAATCCATGTAGACATAGTATTCAAAAGCAGGAGCCCTACATGTGCTCCTCCTTCTACGCCATTCTTGGACATGGTCAGAAAGGCAAGTGGAAAATTTTTGACAAAATGAAGTTACAAGTTTGGTTCTAGTTTCATAATGGAGAGGTAAATGAAAATATGATAAGAAACCTTTAGCGAGAGTCACAAAAGTGGAATGAGAGGCACGAGATTGGTCGACATACCACTTAGTCGTAGCTCCAGTAAACATGTGTTGGAACAAATATGACGAATGGAGTCATCAGTAATGGAATTATAGGAACACCACATGTGAAATGATCGAACATCATTAGTGGGGTCTTCTCTAGGATTTCCCTCAAACTTAGGAATGTTTGAAGGAAGTTTGGTAGGCATAACTAGCCAACTTGTGTTATGAAGAAGGGGATCATTGATAAGATGATTAAAATATGGGAGATTCAAACCAGCGATAAAGGGTAGCAATGGAGTAGGAGTGACCATACCAATTGAGGTTTCACTAGTTGTATTACCTGGGGGAGGACTTGAGGTACCACCTTGGTTTCCCACACCTACATTGGTGCCTGACATGGTGGTGATATGAGGTAGAGAATATACAGAATCAAAAGAATATTTAGACTCGGAGTCAGAAGGACTCGATGGAGGACTGGGAGGATTAACTCGCACCTGATGGGGAGGAATAATATGTCCTAACGGGAACTGAGGATGAAGACCTCGAATTCGCCGCAAAAAACGCCTTGGTGGCACAATGATGTCAAGACAAAGATAACACTAAAGGACTAAAAGATGATAGGAAAAATTAGATTAATAAAGAGCAAGAAAACACCTAGTGCAGTGGTTCTAAGTGTAAACAAACTATATAATTATGCTACTCTAATACACGTAAAATTTTCCTATCAAAATAAAAATGACCTCTAGCCTAAAGGTGATCTAATTCCTCAAACAATCCTAAATATACTATTTTAGATGGTCTTTCAAAGAGAAAGGTAGGGTAGAGAACCAACTGCTTCCCATAGCTAATCCTATAAGGTGTTTTCCTAATATTGGTCACTACGGTTACCTTCATCCCACGAGGGTGGTCGAGTCTTGAGCTTATTCGTAAATCAGAAAATGCACAGAATTCCCTAACATGGGTTGGGTAGCCCCAAGGAGAACTACTTGCATGATGTCCTAGCCTAACCCCCTATGAATCAGGTTTCTTACACACTTTGGCTTTGACTGTGGGATGGTGAAGGATTTTAAGCTCCCTAAAAACTCAACTTTTATGTTTCAATGTAAATTATCAATGGGTGTTATTGAAAGCTTATCCCATCGATCCTACACCTAACTACATGGATTGTTTGGCCTTGATGACCAAGTGGGATTAGTCTATGTGTGTTATATTATTAAGTGTTTTTTTTAAAGTCTTGACTTTGCAAGGTTAACCAATTTCATGTTCACTTAAGGTGTTTATGTATGTGAAAAAATGTGTTTAGTGGATGAGTAAATTAAACATGTTTTGTGATGCCATATGATGCTGAAATAAAAATAATGTTGAAATACTGTAAATAATATTGAAATATGACAAAAATAAACAAAAAATCAAGCACAAACCCCACCCAAATAAGGCCCTCAAATAGCTAGGAAAAAAGAGGCAAACAGGGTACTCAAAGCACATGAAAAGAGCTTGCAAGATCTAATGTCTATGGGACTAGAATCTAAGGCTCTATGTTGCTGAAAATGGTGCAGACAAATAGCAAGAAAAAAAGGGTGAAATCCACTGCAAAGGATAGGTAAGAAGCTCAAAAAAACAAGGATACTCAAGGGGATCCTAGGGGGCAAGGAAAAAGCAACCTCAAAATGGAGTTATGAAGGCTAAAAAACCTATCTAAAGTGGTTGTAATAAAATGGATCAGACCCTGAAACAATGGTTGCATGTACTGAAAACACTAGACTCCTTACTCATTTGATATCTTCCTAAGAATGTGGAAGTGTAATAGAAACACTAACAGGGCTTGTTTCTACTTCAAAGAGACAAACTAAGCATATTCAAGCCAAAGGAGGGTTGAAACAAAGGTCAAAAAACCCAAAATGGTACTCTCGACAAACCCTGAAAATTTCAGGAAAAAAAAAAAAAAACCTCCCAGAAAAAATCTGAAAATGTAGTTTATGACCTTTTTTTGAAGGAAAATGTTGTTTTTGGTCCAAATAGTGTTCTAATCCTCATAATCATCACTTCCAGAGCTGAAAATTGCGTTTTGGTCTTCGTGGCTCTCAAACAATAGGTTTCAGAAAACATGCAGAAAACACCAAAAAAACCACCAGTAACCAGAAATTTGATAGAATAATGGAGAGAAAACTATAAATAGAATAAATAAGCTAAAAATAGATGCATAAAACCTTGAATTTCTGAAGCAAAATTCACCTAGGAAACTAAAGTTGTTACACCAATGGAGTCACCATTTGTTAGTATGAAATATTTTGGAAGGTGTATAAAAAATACTTCATTTAAGTCACGAGTGACAAGTGTGGTTTCTTATACTTCAGATCTGCAACAAATATGTGATAAAAACCCACAAAAACAATGGATGTATGCAAATCTAAAAGCACAAACAACAGATATAAAACCTATATAAAAACTCAATCTTGGAAAAGATTTTGAAAGAAAATAATCATATTAATACACCTTGTGAAGTAGATTTAAAAAAGGTCCTTTGATGTCCTCATCACTTTAGAATTTATATCTTCCTCTCTCTCTCTCTAATGTGTGAAACCCAAACAATGTACAACTCAAAAATGGAAGTTTGAATGGTATGTGACGATAATGGTGACGATGATAATGATCATGGTCAGAAATGGATGAAAAACCCTCTTATTTATAGCAAGGTATTAGTTTGATCTAGAAAATGGAGAATAATAAAATATTATTGACCAAAATCTAGATCTAACCACTTGGAATACTTTATTATATTTTTGGAGAGGGAAAATGAATTTAAAATAGTTAAATACCTTTATTTAGAAATAATTAACAAACAAATGATTTATTAATTATTTCACTAATGTTAAGAAAGGTGTGAAAATGAAATAGCTATTAAATATTTATTTAATAATTATTTCACATATGGAAATAAGGAATAATAAAAAAATAATGATGTATTTAGTTATTCCTAGGTGATTTAGTCAAATGTGACAAGGAATATTTATTAAATAATGATTTAATAACTATTCCTAGATAAAATTAAATAAATAATGGTTATTTAATTATTCTAATGGGTTATAATGGAAAATAAATTAATAAAAGTGGTTTATTAAACTATTTCTTATAGTTAAAGTGATTTTTCTATGGTAAAATTAACCTCGATGGCATATTTCGATCCACCTAATTAGAAATGGATAGGTGATCATTTTTTGGTCATAACAATTACTTTCTAATTTTGAAAAAAAAAAAACAAAGTCAAGTGTGAACTTGTGTTGAAATTGACAACAAGAAACATTGAAAATGGCAACCAGAAATGGCACCCAGAAATGGTACCATAGGGGGCTTCTAATTTAATTTTCCTTTAATTAAATTGGAAGAAAATGTGCAATTTCATCTCATGACAACTTGTAGTAGTTAAATGAGTCAGGAAGACTTAGCTAACTTAGGAAATTCGAGTTAGAGTTCAAAGAGGAGGCATGTAGAGGAATTTTCATGTTTTTTTGGGGTTTAGTTACAGCTATTTGTGAGTTGTAATTATTTAACTCAAGAAATTGAGTTAAAATCAGTTTAACTAGTTCTAACTGATAGATGAAAGGTGAATTAAATATGATTTAATTCACAAGCAGTGATCAATCATTTAACTAATAATTTGTTATAAATATTTGTTTCATGTCAGTTCTAAGGAAGGCCCAGTTGAGACTAAGGTTAAGGGAAGAGATCTATTAGTTGTATTATGATAAAATTGTACATGTCATGCATGAGGTCATCAGGAAGGCCTTGAAGGATTGCGCAATAATTAATTGGTATTTTCCTAATTTATATGGGCTCAATTATCCCAATAATGCGTAAGAAAGGCAGGCCAAGCAGAGGCAAGCAAAAGGTTAAATACTTGACGAATTTTTATTAGATCGCAAGCCAGATTTGAGCTAGATCAGAGTGAGACAGTCATCATAGTGCAGGAAGTTTCTAAGTGGAGAAAGAGCATTGTATTGTTTCATGATCTAGACCATATAAAATATAGGGATAGAGGGGTTTTGAGCAATTTCTTTCCCCACATACATCTTGTGTTGTGTGATTGGTTGTTTCTTTCTCTTACTTGTTATGTGATTGTGCGATCGTGTTTTGTTTTCGCAAATTGTAAGGAGGATTTAGTATTTTTTTTTAGTACATTACAATATAATATTGAATCCATTTAGCTTTTCTACATGGTGTCAGAGTGCCAAAAATCACAATAGAAGAGAATAAATTGAGTTTGTTTTTTAACATGTTCAAATTTGCAGATTTATTCTTCAGGATCCTGCAGCATATCATGATGTATTTCAATGGCTTGAGAATCAAATATGCCCTTAAGTTAAATTTGAATTATATAGCATGGAAGCACAGGATAGAGGCAGTGCTCAAGGACAACAGACTAAAGGAATACATAGATAGTGATATTCCCCACCCCGTAGTAGCAGATTCTCAACTTCTTGATGCATGGAAGAAGAAGGCAGCAAAGGCAAGAAGGATCTTATTAGAGGGAGTTCGAGATCATATGGTATCAAGTATCCATGGTAATGAGACACCATATGCTATGTTGAAGGCCTTGAAAGATATGTTTCATTATAGCAGTGACCACAAGAAGTTGGAACTGAAAGACAAGCTAAGAAAGATCAAGATGGAGGAGGGAGAGACGATACCAAAATACTTGACAAAGTTCACTCAATGTCGAGATGAGCTTAGAAGTGTAGGTGTGACAGTATCCCATGATGATTTGGTGAGCGTAGCTCTTTTAGGCCTTCCCAAGAGCTGGCATAGTTACCAAGACTCTATGAATGGAAAGGAGGAGCTACCAGACTGGGAGCATTTGTGGTCCGACTTGGTAATATAATAGATAAGGCGAAGCACCAGATACGAGACCTCTGGAAAAGACAAAGAAGAAAATTTTTCATTGGTTGTGTTATCATTATAAAAATTTTCCAAACTTGGACAGTTTGTATTTGTTCCTAAGTCATGGTATTAGAATAGGAGTTAAGTCATTGTATGTTTTCAGAGTCTAAGTCATAAGGTTATATTCTCATCTCCATCATCAAATAAGGTCCAACAACTTTGTTTCACATTTTAAGGGTCCCATGTTATGTTTCGGAAATCATGTGTTTATTCACTTTTAAAAAAAATCAAATAAGCCACGAAACCACGTTTTTGTAGCGCAAACAGTGTTAAAAAAAAATTTGCGCTACGAAAACACTGGTCTTTTCGTAGTGCAAAACCCTGAAAATACATTACACGCGCTACAAAATCGGGGATTCGAACCAATTCTGTCCAACTGTCAAATCAATCAAATTTCATTAAATTTTCATGATTAGGTGTCATTCCACGAACCCTTTCTCACACATGCAACCATTCATAACCATCATGAGATTCGTTAGGGGTCATTTATCATCATTCATTTTAAAATTTGAAAGGGGATGGTTGTCCTTGGTCATATTGTCTCATTCAAAAACATTTGTTGGATTTTTTTCTTCGAATGACAAGCTTATGGTAAGCATAAACCATATCTTCTCTCAATTCTCAAGCGAGGCTGAACCCTTAATCAAGCGAGCCAGTTTATTATAGGTTTTCTGAAGCTATAAGGATTCCGAGTGAAAGATGAAAGAGGAAAAAAGAAACCACAGATCAAGCCACTGTTTGAGAACGGAACCTAAAGGAATAGAGGCTCTCACCAAGGATAAATTAGTTCAAGAAGCCTTCAAGAAAGTAGGATGCTAGAGGTTCTGTGAAAAGCTACAAGGAGGTCATAATCAAGTCACAAAAGAATTTTCCATTAATTTCACAGGTTCAAATACAAAGGTTGGATGTTTAAATTTACCAATTTCTCTTGAAATTATATCTTTAGTTAGACATATTCCAAGGGGAGAAGAAAGGTGGTTCAAGAACTTTAGGTTTGAAATGGAACCTTGTAAAATATTTTTGAAGCCAGAGTTTGTGGACACAGATTTAACCAAAGCAGTGCTAAGAGGTTATGTCAAGGATACATATGCTAACCTACTCTCCAACATTCAAAGGTACTTCACCTGTGAAGGAAGATACCATAAGGTGTATTCTTACCATTTCAAGCTCTTATTGAATTTCATTGGAATAATTTCTCTAGATTTACCTTTCTTTTTGTTTCGGAGTTTGGCCAAGATGGCAGATAAGGTGCAGATGAAAACTAAGGCATGTGAAACTTCATTATTCCATCATGGTCTTGTTAAATTAATATTTTTTCATGAACTTCAAAGGGTGAATAGAGAATGGTCTGCATTTCTGTTTTTGTGTGGATTTGGGGTGGGAACACATGGAACAGGTGTTAGCCCTAGGGCCAAAGAAAAATCAGCATTAGAAACCATTGACCTTACAGAAACAAGATCAAAGAGATTTGTCAAGTTAAAGCCCAGAAAACAAATGAAAGAGTCAGAGATTAAAACACCAGTAATTATTCAAGAAACCCGTCAACCTATAAAAAAGAAGATAACCAAGGGTAAGGAAGCAGTACAAGAACAGTCAACCAACAAATCAGCCCAGAAAATATTGACTAGAAGTCAAATAGTAAGGGAAAAAGGGAAAACAGTGGTTTCAGAAGAAGATCCAGGTTTAAAGGGTAGTTTGAATGATATTTTACAAGCTATTGATATTGAGGAATCTCCTTTAGTGCACGCAGATTTTATAAATTTGGATGAAAGGAAATCTAAGAAGATCAAGTCTTCTAAAAATATGGATTTTAATGATGAAATTCCAGAGTTTTTGTTCAAGCCCGGAAGGCCTCTAACTAGGAATTCAAAAAAGTTGTAAGGACTGGATGTGGAGTTAGATAAAGCTGGAGAATTTTCAAATGTTTATGAGGAACCCGTAGACTTTTCATCACCTATGCTTGAAGATGTGTTGTGTAGATTAATCCGTCTTGCGGACAAGACCGATCTCTCTAGTACTAAAAGTAACTAGCAACAAACAGCCAATTATACTAATCTCTCTCTAAGCATATAAGATTCATAAAAACACTATATAGGTGTAAGGCCTACCTTATGTCCAGCACTTGCTTGATCTCGTTGAAGTCCTTCCCGTGCACTGAAAGAACATTCCTCGTGAATCTGCAGTCACAAACAAGCAAAAATATTACACAACACCTGTATAGACATTATTATAAAGCATACTTATCATAATGATCAAGGAATTTATGAAATAAACCATGAATCGACAGTTTAATGAGAGAAACAGTAGGTTTTAGAAGCTAACTTCAAATAAAAGAAAACCTTTACAACCTGTGCCTTGATGTCGTGCAGGTCCTCCTGGGGTCCGAAGCATGAATCTCTTCTAATTTGACAAGCATTGCACTCTTTGAACCAAGACAGATAGAGGTGAGTGATTTAACCTCACAGAAAGTCTTAGTTAACTGAGTTTGAATCTCAACAGCATTTAACCTCAAATATCTTAAGCTTGAACTCCCTTTGAGGCTACCCAAGGCCTCTTTTTAGAGTGGAAAAGAGGAGGTTTTCTGTTCCAAATATGAAGGGATAGAATCCTCCTTCAAAGGGATTAGCTCCTTAAATCAAGGGGTTAGCTCCATCAAGTGAGGGATGCATGAACCTTCTCAAAGCGTATCCATTCCCGAAAATTCCCATCTAGAATCTTCTAGAATTCATCTAAAATCAACTTTTTATCTTTACTTTCTCGCCTTTTTGAGTTTTACAGAGGTCCGCACCCATAACACAAAGAACGTGCAGTATGGTTCCGCAGGCAAGTTGAACTTTAGGTGCGGGACCGCAGGTAATGAATAGAGAAAGTGCGATACCAATGTTTAGGGGATTTTTAGGAACTTTTCTCTGATTTTGAAAGCTTGACATGAGGAGCTGATATGTTAGACTTGCAAAAGGAGGAAGTATGAGTAATAATGAGCTCATACTCATAGTAAAATGTCAGGATGACAGATTTTAGTGTAACAAATTGCCTCGTAAAGTGCAAAGTCTGGAATAGATGAAGCTGGAGTCTGTCATATATGAAGAGTGCAATACTTTATCATTTCAAAGATCATCCTGTGGACACCCCAGTCGAAACCTGTAAAAACATTCAATGCAAAATATATACATATATATGTCATCACTGAGGTAGGCATTCCCATACTCAGACTATAACTAACTAGAAACTAACTCAAATCGTTCTGATACAGGAATGATTTTGAATACATCATAGTACAGATATATGTAGACACAGTATGGACGCAGCCATCTGTTTATAAATAGTCTACTGTATAGATGAAAACAAAATTCCTCGCAGCGTGGATGGTGGAAACTAGATCCAGGGTGTTGATTTCCGCATCTCGAACTAGTACGATTCTATCCATGTGAATAAATGTGTTGAAGTCGAACATAGTAGAAACCACTTGATTACCAGTCAATGATGTGAATTGTTAACAAGTGTGAGAGAAACCACCAGTAATGTCAATGGCTCTCAAAGTACTCAGTACAATCCATGAAATGTGAATGAATGAGCTGTCGAACATGTTTACGTGAATCATTCGATTTGCTGTCAATGATGCAACCTGTCGTCGAAGGCGAGAAACCTGCCATTGAGGCATGCAGATTTCAAGGTACTGACGATTTCTGGATCAACTTCCTAGATAATGTGCTGATGTCGATAGAAAGTGATCTGTCGTAGGCAAGCCACAACACGAAATCATAGATCAAGTTTTGAAAATATATTGGCAAGGACTGACTCAGGGATGGTCAAAAATGGATGACAGATATTTTGCAGATGAATGGTTTATTTAAATTGTTCTCTTGAACACATAACGACACTGCAGATGGCTTGGTAACGATTGACCCAAAGCTAATACCCAGAAACCGGCTGAAGACTTTCAATGTGGTTTGATTAACTGTTAGGTAAAGGACTTCCCAACCCAGGTAAATGAAAGTGTCGTGTTCAAGAGTGGTTGACTGAATTTTCGAAAATTTAAAATACAACAAACACGCCCATTTTTCTCTCTTTTTCCCCCACCATTTCTGGCAAGTACCTCTTTATTTTTTGACAAGCTTGAGGAGGATAACATTTGCTTGGTTATAAGCTCATCCTTCGGATGAGTCCAACTTAGTTTAAAATTCAAACCCTAAGAAGGAGTGGTTCGTTCCTGTTGAAAATTAAACAGGTCCTTTACTGTTAAGTTTTAACGAGTCTAGTATAGGAGAAACTCGGTGTTTTTCAATTTTAGGGAGTCAGAAGAAAAACTTAAGAAAACTCCGTGGGTGTAATTTTTCGTAAATTTAGTCTCTCGAGCCCGAAAAAGGATAAAATAATGCGGGAGAGAACTCTATTGACCGTATTTAGTCAATGTATACCTTTTTCGTAAATAGTCCATTTCAGTCCGTAAAAGGGGTAAACTTATACTGAAAGGACGACTGTTCATTTACTTTAACGAGTTCGAATAGTCAAGTACTCGGCAATATTTTCATATTTAGAGAGTCTAAAAAGGGCTTAAAAGAGGACTTCAAGGTTTCGCTTTTTCGTAAAATTTTTGAAAGAGTCCGAAAAAGTGATAAAAGTATGCTCTTTGTAGAAAAACGATCAGTTCACCTGAAAAATCCAGTTTCTGCACAAAAACTTGAAACATTACACATACATGTTTAAGATAAGTAAAAATGCCTTCAAAAATACCCTTTTTAAAGTGAAAAATAAATAAATTAAAAATTCATTCATTCGAAAAAACTTATAAAAAAGACTTTTTCAATTTCATTTTTACCGTTCAGTTTCAGAGTGAAAAGTAAAAAGCTTTTGGATAAGAAATTTCCCGTGAAGATTTTGGAAAATTCGTCCGTTGGAATCGAGAACCATCAGTCCCAGGTAACCCACAACCTCTCTATCTTGTTTTTCATCCGTTTCAAATTTGTTTTTAGGCTTTAGTTTGAATTTTTGGGGCAAAAAATGGTTAAAAATTTCGCCCGCGGGGTCCGCAAGTGAGACACAGGCTACCTGCGGACCCCGAATTTTTCCTATAAGGAAAAAGTTGTGGGTTCCGCACCCGACACACACTGCGCGTGCAGACCTACGCTCTGTTTACAAAGAGCGGGTGCGGTACCCGCGCGGTTAGATTTAAAACAATGATTTCTCATTTATTTGCCAAAATTTTTCAAATAAAACTATTATAACTTGCCTTTTTTTGTATTGTAGGATTAACAAGATGCTTATCTGGCGAGAACGTGAACATGAGGAAGTGGATGAAGCTGCAATACTTCATTTTCCCACACAAAGGGCATTAAAAGCATGTGGCTTATACAAATTTTGGGCCATCTCAGGCATGAGGGCACAAGTAGAACTCTTGACATGGTTGGTAGACAGATGGAATGTGGAGGACCAGTGCTTCTTCATTGGTGGTCACTGGCTCGAAATTGAGCTGGAGGATATATATTTCTTGACTGGTTTTTCCAAGAGGGGCGAACAAGTTTCTTTGTTTGGGACTAGGCCAGGTGGCCAGACTGTCGCTAGTCTCCAACTAGAATTCTGCAATGATCAAGCAAATCCTCGGGACAAACGGATTGACATAAAACACATCATCCGTCCTGAATTGAAATTTATTGCTTTTACTGTCACCAAACTGTGTGGGAGTGTTGCGCTTCATGTAGCTACTGGTTCCCAAATGTGTGTTGCCATAGACTGTTTTCGCGGCACCATTTTTAACTGGTGTGAAGCTGTGTTGGCCAATGTAAAAGGCCAACTAACCAGAGAAAAAAATGGGAAACTGAAAAACTTTGGATATGGATCCATCGTTGTTTCTTTCGCTCTGGAGAGGATCCCCATGTTATCTCCTCATAGTATTGCTGTTGATGCCGGTTGACTTCGAGAACTGAGAATGGTTCGTTGGTCCGCGTTGATGGCTCGTCATGCTATTGAGGGTACTGAGATTGTGCGATTCCCTCCTTCATATTTTCGTTGGCTAGATCGCCAACTTTTTGTGATAGAGGATTTTTCGTATGCCAGGATAGATTTCCGCGGTGACAGAGAGATGGTTCTCCTAGCAGGGGAACAGTGGGATGATTCAAGTAAAAACATTTTTCAACGTTTGCTAAATTCTAATTTTTTTTAATTTTTTATCGTCTTTGAAAAATAATAATCAAAAGTTTTTTTTTAATGCAGACATGGGTCCACATCGACCAGCTCATCTCCAACCTTATGAGAGAAGACAACCAGTTGCGCCCGCACCAGCCCCAGCAGGCCAATCAGCGGAGATTTTGACTGATTTGGAGCATCATCTAGAGCACTTGACTCTAGATATTCTAAAGACTAGTATAGATGACATTCCTCTCAGGCTGTAGAGATATGTGATTAGAGTTCCAGGACCTTTTAGGAGGTTCCTATGCAGGGTAGCCCGGGCAGTGGTTTCGTATCGTGATCACCATCAGTGATGGGATGATCGTGTAGACTCATATTTTTGACTTTTGTATTATCATTTTTGCCGATCATAAGGTGTGTCCAACCTATGATCGAAGACGATGTATATTTTTGAAAACACTCCTATACTATGATATATCACTATTTTGACGGCTATCTGTGTACATATGTGAATGTTGTTTGTTTTACTGCTTTTGATTATTGCAAATGTCTATTTATCATACTAGAAGCAATTAAATCTGCTAATGTATTTAAATGTCTTGGAATATGCTGATATTCAATGTAATCAAACTCACATTCCAAGAGACGAACTCTCAAAAACAACCGTAATAACACTGGATTTCTAATGGTATAAACCCTGTTAAGCTGTAATACAACAAGTTCAGAATCCAACCTTACAATCAAACTCCGAATTCCAAATGATATGGATTTAGACAATAACTCAATCACTGCACTATACTCGGAAATGTTATTTGTTGTTTGACCAAGGCTTACCCCATGTATGGATACTAACTCGTCAGAGGGTGAATAGATAACCCAAGCTGCGGAAGAAATGTTCCGTGTACTACGACAAGCACCATCAGCAAAACCAATGTAGGTTTGAAGAGACGTCGACATCTGCAATATCAAGAGTAAAACTCAGATAAGCAGGGATAGTGATAAAAATACTCTCTAAACTAGGCACACTTTTCTAATCTAAAACACACCAGCAGAAAAGAAATCTAAACTAACAAAATCTCCACACCACATTAAGCATAATATCGCTTTAGATAGAGCCCATTTCTGGGTTTATCCAAAGGGACACCGTCAAAATCTATCAACTCGTAGGCCCCTTTTGCTAACTTTCGTTTAACAATGTAAGGACCATGCCACATAGGCACGAATTTCCCAGCTCCTAGCTTGTCATTAGCTTGATCATAAAGTAAAACTAGGTCTCCTTCTGAAAAATTTCGAGGGGTCACATTTCTATCATACTGAGCTTTTATCCTTTTAACATGAGCCTCGTTTGCTATTGCAGCATTTCGTCGATTCTCATCCAATTGGGCTAAGTACAAGAAACGTTTCTCCTCTTCAGACGTAGCTGGAAGTAATTCTACGGCTAATTTTAGTGACGGAATTTCGCATTCAATCGGTAACACAGCTTCCAAACCGTAAACCAGTTGAAAAGGAGTGAAACCTGTTGATGTTTTGACTGAGGTTCGATATGCCCAAAGTGTTGAAAATAACATGGAATGCCAATTCGTCTTGTGAATACCAATGATTCGTTTAATCATGGTGACTAAAACTTTGTTAATGGCTTCAACCAGACCATTGGCTTGCGGATAATATGGAGTGGAACTATCGTGGCGCAAGCCAAGCTGATCTGTCAGTTCAGTCATCATGACATTCTGAAAATGACTTCCATGATCCGTAATAATAGCTCGAGGAACACCGAACCTAGCAATTATGTGATTAAATACGAATGTTGCAGCAGTCTTGCCGTCAGCTGAATATGTAGGCATCGCCTCGGCCCATTTTGTAAAATAATCTACTGCTAGAATAATATAAGCATTCCCCCCGGCCGAGTGAGGGTTACATGTAGTAAAATCGATACCCAATTTTGCGAAAGGACCAACAACAATTATAGGGTGAAGAGGAGCGGGTGGCGCGCACATTTTTCGATCAAAAATTTGACAGTTGTGGCATTTCTGAACCGCATAAATGCAATCTTTGAACAACGTTGGCCAGAAATAACCTGCACGCAATATCTTTTGGGCTGTGGCATACCCAGACATATGACCACCACATGCTCCAGAATGGCAGTCATTTAACACCTTTTCAGCTTCTTCATGAGTTAGACAACGTCGGAAAACAGAATCCGCTCCACGACGATAAAGTGTATCACCAATGATATTATACTGTTGGGATTGGAAGCGTATTTTCCGTCGCTGAGTTCGTGAGATGTCAGGCCGAAAAGATTGGGTTTGGAGATAAACGATAATATATCCATACCATGGATCAAGTGTACTGATGAGAAACAAAGATTCGTCCGCAATGGACTCTTCTGCCACTGTTTCAGTATCAGTAGAGGGGAAATCGCACATCAGTTCCGCAAATACCAAATATTTCTTTGCCTTGGATTTTTCAAATTCCAAGTCAAATTCCTGCAGGATAACTATCCATTTGGAATATTTTCCCCCTAGCAATTGTTTGGTCAAAATATACATCATAGGGTTGCAATTAGAAATTATCGTGGTTTTACGTAACAAGATGTAATGTCTAAAACGTTGGACAGCTTGAACAGCTGCCAAGGCCAATTTCTCCACATGTGTGTATTTGATTTCAGTCGGATGCAGATTTCGACCAAGATAATAAATCACATGTTCATTGTGAGATTCATCTTCCTGAACTAGTACCATCCCAATGGTGGAATGAGAAGCAGCGAGATACAAAATGTAATCTTGGTTGTAGTTTGGAGGATGCAATAACGGTGCATGGGTCAACGCGTGTTTAAGTGCATCAAAAGATCGATCAGCGATCTCGTCCCAAAAGAACGGAATGTCCTGTTTCAACAACCGGGTAAAACCCTTTGTAAGCTCGGCATAGTTAGGAATAAATCTACGTAAAAAGTTTGCTTTCCCCTGCAAACTTTGGAGTTGGCGCAAAGTCGAAGGAGGAGGCAATTTAACGATGGCTTCGACCTTCGATGGATCGACGCGAATACCTGCTTTCGAGACAACAAATCCCAGTAATCGACCTGATTCTACACAGAAAACACATTTATGCGGATTCAGCCTTATCCGATAATGCCTACATCTCATAAAAATTGCTCGTAAATGAGTGGGATGATCGGCCCTACGTAATGAATGAGCAGGTAAATCATTGAGATATGGCTGGACAATGTGCTTAATTTCATCAAATGCATAAGACATAGCCCATTGAAAATTTGCTCCAACATTCTTTAGTCCAAAAGGTAGTTTACAATAAGCAAACGTTCCCCACAGACAAATAAAAGTTGTTTTGGGTTGATCTGCAGGGAGTATGTTTATTTTATTGTAGCTGGAAAAGCCATCCATGAAGGAAAACAATTCACTGCCAGCACAATCATCTATTATTTGATCGATATAGGGAGTTGGATAATTATCTTTTGGACATGCTCGATTAATATCCCTATAATCGATACATACTCTTATCGTTCCTTGTTTTTTAGTCACAGGAACAATATTCGATACCCAATCCGTTAAGGGAATTGGATAAATGAATCCTGCTCGAAGTAATTTTTCAACTTCTGTTTTTATAGCAGCAGCTTTTCTAGGATGAATTTGACGTAATCGTTGACGAGCAGGTTTAGCATTCGGGTAAGTCTTAATTTCATGAACGACGATCGATGGATCAATTCCTGGCATTTCTTCATAAGACCAGGAAAACACGTCACAGAATTCTTGAAATGGGGCTTTATAAGTCTGAATTTCTTCATCTGTACAACAAGCACCTATATGAATGTTTTCAATTATTCCTGGTTTTACTGAAATGTCAATTGGAACCGTTCTAGATATATTTTCCAAATTTAACTCAGAATCGGGATTTTGCAATGGATTCTGAGGTTCCTTGGCATATTCAGCAGTAAAAATTGAAGCGAAATCATCTTCAAAATGATCTAATTCAGGTAAAAATGAAGATCGGTGATGTAGATCTTCCCATGGTAAATCATCAACAGACAAAAACTCACGAATTTGCTCATCTGTATGAACAAGTTTAGGAAATGTCGTTGTAACTGAACTAGATATAGTAAGTGATTCCTCATGGATCCCATTCATTGGATCGGTTTCGGTTGAAGAGTGGTCGGAAAATGACTGTACAGCCTGGTACGCAATTTCAAATGGACTCAAGGGCATCACGCCATCAAATGAATCTATCTCGGATTCTGAAGGAATAATCCAAGGATCATCAAACGTAACAGTGTCTGATGAAATCATGTGTATACTTGCAGTAGAAGGTGATACGTTAGGAGGAGGAAAGGAAAAAGTTCCTAGTAAACCAGAATCTTTAATCAAACCTACTCCAACATCCTTATAAGGGATAGCCGTTTTACCAACATGCTGGATTGTTTCTGTAGAGGCTGGGTCAGACGAGAAATAAGTTAACTGATCTATTGTCACGATCTTTCCTTGATATGGAAATTTTATAAGTCGAAAGACCGAAGAGACAACAGTAGTCATAGCATAGGACCAACTACGACCCAGTAGAAGGTTGTAATCTAGAGGGGCATCAACCACTTCCACATCTAGATTAACAATTTTACCTTCGACCCCTATGGGTAAATCCTGCAAAATACCAAAAGGTTGTAAACCTAGACCATCAAAATCCTTTAGAATCGTCGGAGATTGGTTAAGTGTAGGAGAACCAAGAGATTTCCAACACTGAATCGACATAATACACGTTGAAGCTCCCTCATCAATCACATTCCGAAAAATAGGTCTGTTTTTTACTAACACTGGAATCTGGAAAGCCATTTGGTGAGGAAGACGTGGTGTACTATTTTCTAAATCGAAAATTATAAGGTTAGAATCCTGAACATCGACAGCTCCTATGGCAGACAATAATAATTTACGCTGTGCTGGACACGATTGCAGCACTTCCAAAGCCGACATTGCTGAAGGAGAAACAACTAAGTCTTCAACAATGTTGTAATTCTGAGCAGCTCTCGCATGTGGATTGAAAGCTGATTTACGAAGAACACCTTTAGCAGGCGGTTTGATTATCAAGTCTGGATTTTGTTTCTCAATCTGTAGCGGACCAGAAATAGGAGGAGTTGTAGTTGATGTATTTGCATTGGAAGACTCTGCTTCTTTACCATCAACAGGATTCTTAGAACCGTAATCTTGCGATCGCGTCGCAACCCTTACATGAGACATCATCATAATAGGCTCTTCTAAAGTAGTCGAGGAAGAACCAATCATCTTAATATCTTGAATTGGAAAAGGATCCTTCAAGACAGCAGGTTGTTGCGATCCTTTAACGAATTTCGTAACTTCGTCTCGATATGGACATTCTTTCGTGAAATGATCTTGTTCACAAATGAAACAAGGATAGCGAGGTTTACATTTTTCGTCATTGGATTCATCTTTATCAGTTTTCTCTTTCGAATTCTTTTTGTTTTTGTTCCTTCCCTTCTTTTTACCACCGGATTTTGATTTTGTCGTAGATGTTTCAATGACATGAATATCAGCAGAAACTTCGGGAGAGGATTCTCCTTTGGGGGAATCAGGTAAAGTTATAATTGGAGAAGAATTCTTTGAGGATTTCTTCTTGCTTTTAGAATTGACTGTACCAATCATACCGTCAGCGGCATGAGACCCTGAAGGAGCAGCAACTATTTGACCTTGTTTTGGAAGGTCTGGGATTTTTTCATGTAGAGTACCTGACTGCGTATAAACGAGGTCAAGGTACTGAGCCTGAGCAATTACTTGCTCTTCAGTAACAACACCAGCCTTAGCTACATCTTCAGTGATCTTGGGTAACAATGATTTAACAAACCATTCTGCCAAAATTTGATCCGGAATATAAACTTTCACTAAACTTCGTCTACGTCGCCATTCATGAATATGATCAGAAATATACGTGGATGTAGATTGTTTTAGCGAAGTTAATAATTATGTACCATTGTCATATCTGACAGGAAACTAAAAATGAGTCAAGAAAGCTGTTGCTAACTAACTGAAATTATGAAACGAGCTGCGTGGTAACTCAATGTACCATTTGGCAGCAAGACCTATGAGGGTTCTTTGAAAAAGACGTAAGCGAATCGAATCATCAACGATTGAATTAGATGCACACCAAAGGTGATAATTCATAACATGATTCGATGGATCCTCTCCTGACTTACCTTCGAATTTTGGTATATCACTGGGCAACTTATGAGGCATTGGCAGCCAGTTCTGATAATAGAAAATTGGATCATTTGTAAGGCGCGTCAAATCAGGTAAGTCCAAAGTTGCGATAAACGGTAACTGACGGTTAGGGTCTCGAAAACCTTGAGAAGCCAAAGCAGATCCAGGAGGCGGATACCCAGGATAACTAGGAATCGGATTTGCATTAGGTATTGTGTAACCTCCTGGAAAACCAGGATGAACCGGACCATACTGAGGTTGTTGATAAGTATAACCAGGGTACGGTTGATACTGATAGTTTGGATTCTGTACATAGGGACCGAATTGCGGCTGTCCCTGGTATGGTTGATACGTAAATTGAGGTTGACTTGTAACAACTGTACTCATACCGGCTTGTCCTGCAGGCATCTGAACTGTAGTCTGAATGGAGGGTCCTGACTGAGGTACAGATACTTGAGGGATTTGCACGGATACAGGGATAGAAGAAGTCGGTGCTACAGATACTCCAGAAACAGGTGTGACAGGTTGAACAGACGTTGCAGCAGTTGCAGCAGTTTGAGGCGGAGTCTGAGGTGTACTAGGCCCAGCCTGCTGAACTGAACTAGGTGCGGCAGTTTGGATAGCTGGCTGAATAGCTTGCTGGGTTGAACCAGAAACCGAAGGTTGGCCAGGTTGATAAGGCAACTGCACATTAGGCTGCAAAGGCTGTTGATATTGGGACGGATCCAACACCATAGTTCTGGGGTATTGTCCCATAGAAGGTTGAACGTAAGGACCATAACCTGGTTGAACGTAGGGTTGATAATTAAGAGGTAAATTTCCGGCTCCTTGAACAGATGGTTGACCAGAAGGCTGTTGGTAACCTTGAATTAGGTATTGCCCTTGAGGTTGATAACCTTGAGGCACGTACTGAGGCTGGGGTTGATAAGGACCCCGAGGAGCATATTGAGTTTGGGGTTGACCTTGAGGAATGTATTGTCCTTGGGGTTGATAACCCTGAGGTATGTACTGTCCTTGGGGTTGCCCCCCAAAATAATATGATTCCACAGTTTGTCCTGGGAAAAAGCTACCTTGAGGTTGTGCCCCGGGTGGTAATTTACTTCCCTGAGGTTGCCCCCCAGGCGGTAACTGAGTTCCCTGAGGTTGCCCCCCAGAAGGAAACTGACTGCCTTGAGTTTGAGGATTGGGAATATTACCAGACATCATAAAAATTTGCTCTGCGTTCGACGTTTCAATTTTAAGTCCATCAAGACCAGATGATAACACATTTTCGATGGGTTGAGGAGTTGCTCCCGAGAAAGTACCAGAAAAAGACTGATATCCCGAAGGAACAAAAGGACCACCATGTAAAAATGATTCAGGCGTTTGAGAAAACATGGATGACTCTCCAGCCATAAAAGATGACGGATAATAACCTCTGGGTGTAGGATGAAATGGAATTCGAGGTGGATAAAAAGCAAGACCCGGATTCTCTAAAAAGTCTGTTAAAGAGAGATACCAAGGATTAGTTCGAATGGGGCTGTAGAAAATAGATTCACGCTCCCTAAGATTTAATGATTGAGGGGAGTTGGGAAGAGATATGTCTTCGTCTGGATTAGTAAGTTCTTCAATAGAAATAAGTCCAAAGGGAAGATTTTCTGTAATGATATTTCTTACCCTAGGTGAACCTGGATCGCTAGAAGTTGGTGTGATAAATCATGAGGATGTTTCTAACACAGAAGATTCAGTTTCAGGTTCAGAGATTTCAGGTTCATCAGATAATTCACCAGAAGGAGAAATATTTTCAGTAACTTCAGAAACTGAAATCGGTTCTTGAATGTAGGTATTTGATGATCAGGATGTATAACTATAGCTGAGCTTTCAACTTCTGTTGACCTAAGTCTACGGCTACTGTGTGGTACCAGAGCTCGAAGCCCTTCAAGTTGACTTAGTGAATATTCAGGGGGTTTCCCTTGTATTCTCCGGGATTGTCTCGGCAATTTCGCCACGATTAAAAATTATCTAATCACACGCAAATAAAGAAAAATTTCAATGAAAACACCTAAAGTCTCTAAGAAACAAACAATTGAATCATTCGCTTAAAAATCTAAGAGTTCAAACCACACACAAACAGGTAACTTTCCGTACTAAAAACACTAGTTGGTGATGAAATCCAACTTAGTAGAATTTTAACACGAAAAGGGCGGTTGGAACAGTTACCCCGACAACCTGCTTAATGAAACAGACTGGCACAAGTTTCTTCACATAACCATCTTGAGTGAAGAGAACCCCCCAGAGAGTCCAAGTGAGTCTAGTCGACGTCTGTTCCAGGTACAGTGGGATCTTCCCTCAACCGTCACCTTAGGAAAGAATCCTAAAGATTATGGCCTCTAAGGTTACCAACTGAAACAAATATACCTGGGGGAACAGTCTACGATCCGACACACACGCAAGGGCAGAGTAACAAAGCTCAATCCCCTTGAAGACTCCTTGAAACAATCCAAGGTTTACCGACAAGTGACCCCAGGCTCCTCGAAAATGGTCTATCCGAGGTTTACCGTTTTTAATACCTGTATATCTTCTATCATTCCCAATGAGGAAGGATTGATTACCCCACTGGTTCAGATATGATCTCATGCTTGACTCCTTTAAGAGGAGCTTCCCAGAGCATACATGCAACAATTGGAATTTCTTCCTACCACAATATTTGTCTACTTGTTTGTTTTAGCTATCTTGGAGAGTTAATTACTCCCTACTCCAAGATACTAGCCTAAGCTATGTTGGTGATAAGAGCCCTAGAAATAAAAAGATTACTAGATGAATTTTAAATTAAGCGTTACTTTTAGGAGCTGTTTCTTAAGTCAATGGATGCGGAAATGAAACTTTGGATGATGTGAAGACTCGACTTCCAAAAAACACTAAAATGCACCTATGATGATATTCAATTCTTTTTCTTTCAATGAACTTACTATCTAAAGAAAGAGTTAGAGAATGCAATCCTTTTAATTCCTTCTTTAAACATGAAAAATGATTGAAAGAAAGTATTGTCTTTTTAATAAACTATCAAAGCTCACAAGAAAAATCCTTTTCCTTTCCAAACTTAGAAGCTACAAAACAATTTTTCTTCGAAAGAAAGCTACAAAAACTAAAACTACTCAAAACTACAAAATCTAATCTTGAGATCTAAAATCTAAATTGAGTAAAAGCTTTTAAGATTTTTTTATGAATGTTTTCCTTAGTTGTTCAGCAAACTAAGAATCTATTCGTTTAGAATAACAAACAGATGAAAAACACTCAAAATATGTTTTTTTTTTATAAAAATGAAATTCAAAACTTTCAATCAAGTTTTTTCGAAGATTTGCAAAGAAACAAAAGGCTTAATTTCTCAATATAGGATGTTTTCACAATCAGGTCGGATTCAAAAGACAAAAAGAGATCAATGTAATCTGAGATACTGCAAATTGTCAAGAGTTGAATTGCTACAAAAACCAAGTGGAAAAACAATCCAAACTGCAAAATCTTCTAGAAAATCATCAAAACATCAACACTGTTGGAGTTCATTCACAAAAAATTCTTGACAGAAACAATAATCAGTCTGGGCAGAAACCAAATATCTAAAAATAAACTAGAAAAAGAAATCTAGAGGTTTTCTAAAATTTTTACAGGGTCCGCAGGTAACCAGTATTGACAGGTGCGGTCCCGCACTGTATTCTTTACAGAAAGTGCGAACCTGCCCGCACTGTCAAAGTAAGGCAGAGTGCGGTCCTAAGAAAAATTATAGAAAAACTTAAAATATTTCTAAATTTTCAAAAACAGGGAAAATCTAAATTACCCAGACAGAAATGTATCAATCAAAAACCAGGAAAAAATGTTTCCTCAAATCAAAAATAAAAGAGAACCAAAAACAACAAGTTCTTTCCCCAGTGGAGTCGCCATTTTGTTGTGTTGATTAATCCGTCTTGCGGACAAAACCGATCTCTCTAGTACTAAAAGTAACTAGCAACAAACAGCCAATTATACTAATCTCTCTCTAAGCATATAAGATTCATAAAAACACTATATAAGTGTAAGGCCTACCTTATGTCCAACACTTGCTTGATCTCGTTGAAGTCCTTCCCGTGCACTGAAAGAACGTTCCTCGTGAATCTGCAGTAACAAACAAGCAAAAAGATTACACAACACCTGTATAGACATTATTATAAACCATACTCATCATAATGATCAAGGAATTTATGAAATAAACCATGAATAGACAGTTTAATGAGAGAAATGAGTATATTTGTATTAACTTCAAATAAAGAAAACCTTTACAACCTATGCCTTGACGTCATGCAGGTCCTCCTGGGGGCCGAAGCAGGAATCTCTTCTAATTTGACAAGCATTGCACTCTTTGAACCAAGACAGATAGAGATGAGTGATTTAACTTCACAGAAAGTCTTAGTTAACTGAGTCTGAATCTCAACAGCATTTAACTTCAAATATCTTAAGCTTGAACTCCCTTTGAGGCTACCCAAGGCCTCTTTTATAGTGGAAAAGAGGAGGTTTCTTGTTCCAAATATGAAGGGATAGAATCCTCCTTCAAAGGGATTAGCTCCTTACATCAAGGGGTTAGCTCCATCAAGTGAGGAATGCATGAACCTTCTCAAAGCGTATCCATTCCCGAAAATTCCCATCTAGAATCTTCTAGAATTTATCTGAAATCCACTTTTTATCTTTACTTTCTCGCCTTTTTGAGTTTTACAGAGGTCCGCACCCATGACACAAAGAACGTGCGGTATGGTTCCGCAAGCAAGCTGAACTTTAGGCGCGGGACCGCAGGTAATGAATAGAGAAAGTGCGATACCAATATTCAGGGGATTTTAGGAACTTTTCTCTGATTTTGAAAGCTTGATATGAGGAGAAAATATGTTAGACTTGCAAAAGGAGGAAGTATGAGTAATAATGAGCTCATACTCATAGTAAAATGTCAGGATGACAGATTTTAGTGTAACAAGATGACAGAAACAAAGTTTTCCATACTCAAGAGAAAAGAGAAGTTATGAAGGAATGAAAGAAAAACTAAGACTAGCTAATCTTCAAATTGCTAAGCTTGAGAAGAAAGCAAGAATACATGTTGTGGAGAAAATAAACTTTGACAGAGTTAAGGCTCTGTGGGATCTTGAAAGAGTCTCAAAACCTAAAACAGTCAGCAGTGAAGCTCAGTTTTTCACCTGGACTCTTCCTGCAATCAGAGAGGCTAAATTTGTGAGAAGGATAAATGTAAATTTAAGGGCTACTAACAAGAGTTTGAAGAGGCACATTGAAGATCTTGAAATCCAATTGGAAAACTTTGAAGGTAAACTACAGCAGAAGAAAGACAATACGTGACAAATCCCTAATATAATTTTGTTTTGGGAAAGACACCACTTTTTGAAAATATGGCAAAGTTGACTTATATTGATTTCAAGGTCCATTAGCATCAAAATCATCATTAAAGGACTGTAAATATTCTTAAGATTTAAATATGATGAAGAAACTTTGTAATATGGAGATACATAGCAGTTTCGTAGCGCACTACGAAACTGCTGTAGGTGCAGTTTTAAATATTTTGTTAAGGTTTCAAGAGGGAAAACACCTAGTTTTTGAAGTTTTGATGTTGCTAGAAGATAGAAATGGGTCACAAATGAAGTTCTAGGTGTTAAAGAAAAATAAATTAGATGTTAAGAGATGTCTCACAAAGGCATAGTTACTGCGCTACGAAAACAGCTGATATTTTCATAGCGCAGACACATCAGATCTCTTCACACTATTTCAAGGACTTAATTTTGCACAGGTGGATGGAAAGGATTCTATGGAAGTGATAACACATATCTCTTGTCTAAAAAGGTCCATTTTTGTCAGCCAAAAGATTCTAGGAGCATAAATGAGGGTTAAAGCTATATTGCAGGAAACATGTTCCTAGTTTTCAGGACAGATAAGGGATAAGTTAACAGAATGTAATAGCAAGGTTATGGACACCATAAAGGTCGAAGATAATGAGGAGCAGCTATCAAATATAAACTTTAATTCCTAGATCAAGTTGTTTTATTCATAATAAGGAGTTTTACTCCTAATTGCATTAGGACTCTAGAACAGACAGTTAACTGTCACATGTAATTAATAGTCTGTTTTAGGAGTAGATAGGTGTCAAGCTAAGAAATTCGAATTCTCCTCAAGATAGATGAGGGAATCCAAGATTGTAATAGGAGATCTATAAGAGACATGAGGTCAAATTCCTCAAGGTTGGAAAATTTTAATTACAAGCAGATTATGGCATTGTAGCAAACTGTGTGTTTTTATCATAATACAGATATTGGCTTACTACTCAGGATTAAAAAAGAGTTTTTTAATGTGTGATATTCCTATGGATTTTTGTATCTACATATTTGCAATGGTATAAATATATGTTACTTATAATTCATTGGAAAATTCTCTAACTTCCTGCATATTTTTGTAAATTTTGTTGTGTTCACTCTGTTTTTGTTTCACTAATACACCTTGTTGATCATTTCAGCCCCCATCGAATCTTTGGCAAGCAATCCCTTCTGGTTGGGCCTGAAAAATCCATTATCCGCCTATCGTTGCCTCCTCCCAGTCTCAAAAGTGCATAAAAGGGTCGAAAAACCCACGTTTGAAAATATATTAGGCCTTAGTCCCTTTCGGCCAAGCCCCTGCGCCCTTTTCCCTCCGCATGACCCAGGCGCTAGACCATGTGCCAGACCGAAAGGTGCTTATCAAATGTATATCGGGTGCATTTTGAGCTGTCGATCTATACAGATCGGACGGCGTTTTTTCACCTCCTCCACGCCCATAGCCCGCCTGGCTACCGTCTGATCAAACTGTGAAATCAACAATACGCAGCCTGTCTGTCCTGGTGGTCCCCGCGCCTGAACACTGTTCAAAAAACCACTGGTTTTCATCGCACCGCTTTTTTGAGGCAGGCGGTATTTCTCAAATCGGAGTGATTCCATACACCTCTCGCCATGTGCCTCCACGTACGGCTCCAAAACCGCTCTCCATCGCACATTATTGTTTGGTCAAATTCACGGCGCGATATTCTTGACAGCCGTCCAATCTGGGGGTCTCCATCCAACGGTCGTCGCACTCCGAAGCTGTACGAGGGTTAGTCCATGTCAATAGTGCCCCTGGCCCACCGTCTCATTGCCCTCCGATGCGTTTTCAACCGTCAATCTCGTTTCGAGATCGAACGGTCCAGATCATCTGCATATCCTGCCATTGACCCGGTCCTCCTCCACATCATCATCCCACGTGTTTATCGCATTTTTCCCTCCGCCATATATATATTCCATTCATATGTTATATTTTAATGTTTTGCATTATATCTTTAGCCAGCCTGTCCACCATTGTTCCACTGCATATTTAATCGTCACCTCTCGTCCTTCCACCATCTCGTCATGTCGCGTTGCTACACAATCATCCCCACTGCGTCTCCATCTCCACGCATGGTTTTTCTTAACAAGTTCGCGGGTTTTGCAGGGTTTCAGCGACGAAATATTGTTGTGATTTACATTCTTGATTTCAGAAGCCGAGAACGCATCAAAGGAAATTTTTTTCAGAGGCAAAATTTATGGAGCAGGGCTTAGGAAGCGGTTACGACATGGCTTTCATTAAAGAAGCAGGGGTAAAATCTATCAAACCCTCCAGAATCATTCAAAGCATAGATTTTGTAATCGGAAATATTAATGTTGCGGCAGAAGAGTATCAGTGGGAAATCAGAGGAATTCGACGATCAACATTGAAGGTTTCAGGCCTTAATTCAAGGTTAGAAGACAGAGGGTACCATGCACAGGAAACAATACCCTCCAGGTTTCATTTCAGCAGGATTTTCTTTCAGGAAAGGACAGAATGTTCATATGGTTCTATCTCTATACCGTGTTCCTGAAGAGACTTTCACCCAGTGCATTTATTTTAGAAAGCAGGCTACAGAGAACGTACAACACCACAAAGTCATCAAGCAGTATGGGCGTGCACGTCTCCGCCATTTTTTTTTAATGAGACAATTAAATGTTCATCACCTACTCCCTTTTTCGGGCTTTCTTGTTCTCCTATAAAGCTCCCAGAGATCAGATGATTCGGGGTTCCAGATTTTATCAGAAAATTATGCAGTGAAAGGCTTTTTTTATATATTTTGTAAAACTCTTGTATGAAGGCACAGAGCCCATAGGGTCTCAGTGAGGAGGAGTTCCATCTGTTAAAGAGGATTCTGGTCTTTGGTATTTCACAGTCTATAAATCTCTCTCTTATGTGTTATTTAATATATCATTTCATTTAATCCATCTGTCTTGTATCATGTTTTGGAATGCGAGTGGCTCACTGATTTTTGGTATGGATTTATCCTAGTTGATACCCATGCTTGGATTATTCAAGCGCTTTAAATATGGCTCATGCATGATATTCTGTTACGCTATTCATCTAAACGGTATTTCTGCTATATTAGTTTCTTTGGGAGGGTACTTTTAAAATGCTATTATCATGTATGGATTCTTCGATTGGTAAGCCCATGCATGGTGGTATTGTATATCTGGGTATCAGCTCAATGTTAGCTAATATCTCCTCAATATTTCATTCACTACATACACCTTCTGATAACTTATTTTTGTGATGTATTTCTGAATCGGCCCTCTTTGCAATAAATTGTCTCTGAATTGTCTGATGCTTTTACATTGGAGTTTTGCATGTTGTCACTGCGAAATTCCTATCTCTGTATCAGTTTCTGAAGGTCTCGGTCCCATTCAGATTAATATTCCTTGTTTTACAAGAGATAGCATGAGAGCTTTTTATTGATAACTCTACCTGTTATACCATATGCTCCTTTCTATATAAGATGTCCTAGGCACTGGTGTATCACAACTCTAGGTTGTCTCTAGGAGCGACAACATCTTTCTAGCGCCATTGCCAGGTACAAAGTTAAGAAATTTTAAAATCCCCGGGCCTCGACAAAATCTAATTCACTCTTCAAGTATGTGAGTATGGACAGTTGAGAGTTGTAGATCCCTCACCTTGGCGACTCCGCATTTGTTCATTTGATAAATCTATTTGCAGTCCTGGATCCTCGCAAGCCACACCTGAGGTCAGATACGTCTAAGCCAAAGACACCTTCAGTGTCTGACCCTGAAAAGATCATATATAGAAGAAATTGGAGGGAAAGAAAATCAGTCCATTCTGAGATTCCCGAATTCTCTCAAGAAGACTATCCATCCTCTTCCTCTCAAGAAGTCCAAGTAGAAAATCCCTACTCCACTGAGGAAAATCCTGAATATTACTCAGATAGTCCACCCCGGGGAGGCGTTAGAACTAAAGATAACCTTCATCCTACTCCTGAAGCCCAAGAGGTAAAATAATTCACCGAAGTAGCTGCTGTTAACCGTGAACTATTCCCATCAACACCTCAGGCTGTTGTACAATATATTCCTATTGTTATTCATACTCCACTTCCACCTCCTCCTCTTCCTCCATTTACACATCAGACTGTTGCACTACCCCCACCTCCTCCAATGGCCAATGTTCCAGCCTTCTTGTTGAATAAATATGCCCCCCCTAGCATTACCCCAAGTGTTGAATGATATGCCCCAGGATTATCTGAAGATCTTTCCCAAATTCAATGGGGAAAATGAAATTGATGCTCAAAAACATCTTGAGACTTTCTACTCCTTTACAGAGAACTTTAATGTTGAACATTTAGATGTGGTCTTAAGACTGTTTGTGCAATCTCTAGATGGTGAAGCTCGAAAATGGTTTAAGACTTTGGCAGGTCGTTCTATTACCACTTGGGATAATATGGAAGATACATTTCTCAGACAATGGGGGGAGAAGAAAGATCATGGAAAATTTCTTACTGAGTTTAATACACTCAAGAAAAGATATAATGAAGGGTTGTCAGAATTTATCAAGAGATTTAATAAATTGTATTTGAGCCTGCCTGCTGACATGAAACCTCATCAAACTGCTGCTAAAGTTGTTTTTGTAGCAGCCTCTGATTCAGAATTTGGTTTCTCTCTCAGAGAAAGAAAGCCTGCCACCCTAGATGATGCTCAAATAGATGCTCTAGAGTTGGCGGAAAATTTTTCTTCCACTGGTAAATCAAAGGGAAAAGCTGAACAGGATACTAGAAGAAGGGGCAAAGAGGAGGTATCTACCTCTAATCAGGACCGAGACTCGGACGGAATGGAAGAAATGAACAAAAATATCAAGAACATTTATATTCAGCTTGGTAAACTTGATTTGGGGGCCAATAATTCTAACTCCAAGAATTTATAGAATGCTCCAAACAGGGGTTATAATCCCCAATATAGGAAACCACCCCTGCAAATATTACAAAAAGAATGGAAGGAGCAACAAGATCAGGTACCACACCCATTGTAATTGGAGGGTCCAGTAGATAACCCTGCTGAAGATGCTGCCTATAAGCTAGAGGATGAAAATCTTGCTTTTTCAAATAATGATGAGGTAGAATTCCCATTGAAAGATAGTGATGGAACCGAGTCCTCATTACAAGAAGAGGAAAAAGCTAGAGACACAGAAGACTCAGAAATTGATTACTGTTGTAAACAATTTGCTGATTTCATGCAAGCACAATTCAATAGAAAATATGATCTCAGATCCTCTAGAAAGAGGACTCGTACTCAAGACCAAGAAGAAGAAGCACCACTTCAGAAGGATGCACCTGCTCAGAAGGAATCAATAGTGCAGAAAGTCACAGACAAGGGTAAGATTCCTCTAAACAAACCTATGCAGTCAAATGATCAAATTCCTTCTTCTTCAAAAGTAGTCACTTCCCCTAATTCCAAATCTGTGTCAAAAGAAGCCAAACCCTCAGCTAAAAATAAAGAGTCCAAAGAGGTTGTAGTAGAAAATTCCCCTTCTACTTTTAGCCTGCAAAAGGAACTTGAGAAAGTCAAAATCCCAGTCCCCTTGACTGAACTGTTGAAACAACCAGCATACCAATCTCAAGTCACCTCTTTCATGCTCCCTCCAGAAGCAGCACTCATCCCAGATAGTCTCAACCTTCAAGAAGAAAGACCCATGGTTGACTTTGGCCCACATGTCGAGGAGATAGATCCCTCTACTCCTCCCTTCTATGTGTCTCTAGTAATTCATGACCTACTATTACATAACTGTATGCTAGGTTCTGGGGCTTCCCATAATCTTATGCCTCTGTCAGTCATGGAACAACTAGGATTCAGATATCACCCGTCCATACAAAGACCTCTATTCATTTGATTCCAAAAGATTTAAATGCCTAGGGATGATTAAGGATTTGGTAGTCAACTTGGCCCAAATACCAGAAAAAAGTGTGGTAATGGACATCGTGGTGGCCAACATCCCAGCTCGCTTTGGCATGCTGCTGTCAAGGTCTTGGGGAACAAAAATTGGCGGGTCAATCAAGCTGGATCTAACATATGCCACTATCCCAGTTTTTGGTGGTCAGGAGAGGAGGTTGTACAGGGAAACTTGATTTTTCAAGATGGTTACTAAGGCTGACAGCTCTGTAAATTCACCAGTCTATAGTAAAGAAGGAGATTTCTCATGCTTGATGCTGGAAGAAGATCAAGATTATGCTAATGAACCATCCTTATGCTAGATTCAGACTGAGCAATCCTTATAGAGCCATGATGCAGGAACCTGGACACTTCATTTTGATGGAGAAAATTCAAGAGAAGGTAATGGATCTGGAATACTATTGATTTCTCCTACAGCAAGATGGGTCTCTTTGTCCTTCAAACTGGAATACAAATCTACTAACAATGTGGCTGAATATGAAGCACTTCTGTTAGGATATCAGACAGCGAGGAACATGAATATACAAAGTTTAAAGGTTCTGGGAGACTCAGAACTGGTGGTCATACAAGTCAGGAATCAATGTCAGACAAAACATCCTAGGCTAAGGGCTTATAGGAATGAAGTTTGGGACATGGTAGAAAATTTCTTCTTGGCATTTAATATCCATTTCATGCCCCGAGAACAAAATAGGATGGTTGATTCCCTTGCTGTGGCGGCTAGTACATTTCGGCCTCCTCAGAACCCTCTCTTGAGGTATGAAATTGAGGTACGTTATCGACCATATATTCCAGATAACATCAAGCACTGGCAGGTATTTGAGGATGAAGAACAAATGAAGAGATTCCTAGAAATAGTTGGGGAGTTCTCTAATATGGACATTGATGATTGTGAAGATGAGGAGTCTGAAAATACTTCAGAGAGTGATTGGGAGGAGAAAATGGCAGGTAGTAAAGTGTTGCAATTGAGGGGAAACGTAATACCTAGAGGGTTGGTTCCTCTAGAAAGATTATTTGACAAGAACGATGTCCCATTGCAGCCTAGTAAAGTGGTAGAAGAAAATCAGGTGGAAGACTTGAATCTGGGTACTGATGCTGACCCCAAAATTGTGAAATTATCCAAGAAAGTACCGGAAGAATACAAGGAGCTATACCTGAAATTATTTCAATCTTATAAGGATGTATTTGCATGGTCTTATCAGGACCTAAAAACTTTTGACATCAGCATAATGCAGCATAAGATTCCACTAAAGGGGGATGCAAAACCTCATAAGCAGAAGCTTAGGCAAATAAATCCTCTACTGCTTCCCTCCATTGAGAAAGAGATTAAGAAACTGTTAAAGGCCAAAATAATTGTACCATTGAGGTACTCTGAATGGGTGGAAAACCTTGTCCCTGTACGAAAAAAGAATGGAGAAATAAGGCTATGTGTTGATTTCAGAAACTTAAATAGAGCATCCTTAAAGGATAATTATCCACTGCCCAAGATGGATCACATTCTGCAGAAAGTGGTTGGAGCCTCTAGGATGTCAATGATGGATGGATTCTCTGGTTATAACCAGGTGGCTGTACTTCCAGAGGATCAAAAGAAGACTGCTTTCACCACACCATGGGGTACATTTATGTATGCCAGGACGCCTTTTGGATTGATTAATGCAGGGACCACTTTTCAGAGGGAAATGGACATTGCTTTTGTTGGGGAGCAAGATAAATTCTTGGTGGTCTACCTCGATGATATCACTGTATTTTCCAAGAATGATACTGAGCACATTGAGCATCTGTGTAGAACATTTGAGAAATGCAGAAGGTATGGTCTCTCTCTGAATCCTCAAAATTCTTTATTTGCATTAGAAGAGGGAAAGCTTTTGGGCCATATTGTGACTAAATATGGGGTGAAAATATATCCTAAGAGAGTAGAGGTTATAAATGGTATTTCTTTCCCCAGAAATAAGAAGGAAGTGCAGGTATTCCTGGAGCGTATCAATTTTCTAAGAAGGTTTATCCCTAACTATGCTGAGATAGTTAGGCATATAATAGACATGCTGAAGAGGAATAATGAGGTAAATTGGTCCCAGGAATCAAGGGAAGCATTTATCAAGATAAAGAATGCTTTTTCAGAAGCCCCTGTGCTAGCCGGGCCAGATTATGCCAAACCATTTATGATCTTTTCATTTGCATCACCTCATACAATAGCAGGAGTTTTATTGCAGAAAAATGAAGAAGGGTATGAGCAACCTATTGCCTTCTTCAGTCAGGTGCTTCGTGATGCAGAATTGAAATATAACATATTGGAGAAGTAGGAATATGCCCTGGTAAAATCTCTTAAAGCATTCCACATGTATGTTTTGCAGTCCCATATCATTGCATTCGTGCCTACATCAGCTGTAAAAGATATTCTTATTCAAGGAGACAGCGAAGGAAAAAGGGGAAGGTGGATTGCCAAAATACAGGAGTACGATCTAGATATCCATCCTACCAAACTGATCAAAGGACAAGGGTTAGCTAAAATCTTATCAGAATCAAACTATCAGGCCCTGGGCATAAATCTATCTATGATAGCAAATGGCGAGTCAGAGGAAGATAAAGAGCAGCCAGGAGTAGAGAGAGTTACTCAGAAAGCACACATAAAGTATCTCACCAGTCAGTGGTACAAAGAGATAGTAGAATATCTCCTCACACTCAGATGCCCTCCAAGCTGTGATAAGGCTAAATATAGAGCCCTAAGATTGAAATCACAAAAGTACATAGTCGCAAATGGCCGGCTATATTGGCAAGATCCCTGGGGTATCCTACTCCTGTGTATCACAGAAGATGAGGTAGAGAGTATAATGGCTGAATTTCACGAGGGAATTTGTGGAGGACATTACAGCTGGAGGGCCACTGCTCACAAAATCTTGAAGGATGGTTTTTATTGGCCCAAGATTTTTGGAGATGTTTTTGCTCAGGTTAGAGCATGTGAGAAATGTCAGAAATTTGCTAAAAGGCAGAAGTTGGCACCTCTGCCCATGATTCCCGTGCACATATATGAACCATTCAGACAATGGGGAATTGATTTTATAGGTGAAATACATCCCCCATCAAGTGGTCAACATAAGTGGATTTTAACGGCCACTGATTATTTCACCAAATGGGTGGAAGCCATACCTGTGAGGAATGCAACAGATACTGTGATCATAAAGTTCATGGAAGAAAAAATCATATCCAGGTTTGGCTGCCC
This sequence comes from Pinus albicaulis, assembly GCA_034641835.2. NCBI lineage: Eukaryota > Viridiplantae > Streptophyta > Pinopsida > Pinales > Pinaceae > Pinus > Pinus albicaulis. The sequence continues at coordinate 44,263,479 of CM076583.1, forward strand.
TGCCAGAATAGTGACTGATAATGCACAGGCCTTCAAGTCTACAAAGTTTGTAAGCTTCTATCAGTGGTATAACATCACACTAATTCACTCTACAGCCTATTATCCACAGGGAAATGGCTTGGCAGAGTCTTCCAATAAAACCCTAGTAAGGGCGTTGAAGAAGGCTATAAATGAGAATCAGAAAAATTGGGATTCCCAATTGAAATTTGCTCTATGGGCCAATAGAATTACTAGCAAGAGAGCAACTGGGAAATCCCCATACGAATTATTATATGGGAGGGCAGCAGTATTTCCAATTCAATTAGCCCTACCAGTAGCCTGATTCATGCAGGAAAGTCAAGAAGAGCCTAATGATATGATCAGGAGAATAAACCAGCTGGTGGAATTGGAAGAAACACGCAATCAGGTAAATCAAAGGCCGACAGAATATCAGGAGAAGATGAAATACCTTTTTTATCAGCATGCTAAAGACAGGAATCTGCAGATTGGTGATTTGGTACTCAGATGGGATATCCAGAGGGCTGAAAAAGGAAAACATGGTAAATTCGACCCACTCTGGTTTGGTCCTTTCAAAATCGTAGAGCAGGGAGGTAAAAATACTTTCAAGCTGGAGAATTTGCAGGGAGACCTACTTGAAGCTCCTGTAAATGGTCAATTTCTCAAGCCCTACTTTCAGTTCTGATTCATGCGAAGGAAGCCTGATGTATTATATTGTATATTAGTTTCCTTTTTTTTTTTTTGAATAATGTCGATTTCGTGATGAATCATGAAGTAAAAAGTAGAGGTGCCGAAGGGCAGAGTTCACACAGAAGAGTATCTGATGGTCTGTGAAGTTCTTGACACGTTCAGGGATGAAAGTGCCATCCCCAGATGGAGCCGATGTTGATCATTTCAACCCCCATCGAATCTTTGGCAAGCAATCCCTTCTGGTTGGGCCTGAAAAATCCATTATCCGCCTATCGTTGCCTCCTCCCAGTCTCAAAATCGCATAAAAGGGTCGAAAAACCCACTTTTGAAAATATATTAGGCCTTAGTCCCTTTCGGCCAAGCCCCTGCGCCCTTTTCCCTCCGCATGACCCAGGCGCTAGACCATGCTCCAGACCGAAAGGCACTTATCAAATGTATATCGGGTGCATTTTGAGCCGTCGATCTATACAGATCGGACGGCGTTTGTTCACCTCTGCCACGCCCATAGCCCGCCTGGCTATCGTCCGATCAAACTGTGAAATCAATGGTCTGCAGCCTATCTGTCTTGGTGGTCCCCACACCTGAACACTGTTCAAAAACCCGCCAATTTTCATCGCACCGCTTTTCTAAGGCGGGCGGTATTTCTCAAATCGGAGCGATTCCATACACCTCTCGCCACGTGCCTCCGCGTACGGTTCCAAAACTGCTCTCCATCGCGCATTATTGTTCGGTCAAAGTCACGACGCGATATTCATGACAGCCGTCCGATCTGGGGGTCTCCATCTGACGGTCGTCGCACTCCGAAGCTGCACGAGGGTTAGCCAATGTCAACAGTGCCCCTGGCCCACCGTCTCATTGCCCTCTGATGCAATTTTAGCCGTCGATCTCGTTTCGAGATCGAATGGTCCAGATCATCTGCATATCCTGCCATTGACCTGATCCTCCTCCACGTCATCATCCCACGTGTTTATCGCATTTTTCCCTCTGCCATTTATATATTCCATTCATATGTTATATTTTAATGTTTTTCATTATTTCTTTAGCGAGCCCATCCGCCATTGTTCCACTTCATATTTAATCGTCACCTCTCATCCTTCCACCATCTCGTCATGTCGCGTTGCTACACAGTGATCCCCACTGCGTCTCCATCTCCATGCATGGTTTTTCTTAACAAGTTCACGGGTTTTGCAGGGTTTCAGCGACGAAATATTGTTGTGATTTACAGTCTTGATTTCAGAATCCAAGAACACATCAAAGGACCATTTTTTCAGAGGCAAAATTTATGGAGCAGGGCTTAGGAAGCGGTTACGACACGACTTTCATTAAAGAAGCAGGGGTAAAATCTATCAAACCCTCCAGAATCATTCAAAGCATGGATTTTGTAATCAGAAATATTAATGTTGCGGCAGAAGAGTATCAGTGGGAAATCAGAGGAATTCGACGATCAGCATTGAAGGTTTCAGGCCTTAATTCAAGGTTATAAGACAAAGGGTACCATGCACAGGAAACAATACCCTCCAGGTTTCATTTCAGTAGTATTTTCTTTCAAGAAAGGACAGAATGTTCATATGGTTCTATCTCTATACCGTGTTCCTGAAGAGACTTTCACCTAGTGCATTTATTTCAAAAAGCAGGCTACAGAGAACGTACAACACCACAAAGTCATAAAGCGGTATGGGCGTGCACGTCTTTGCCATTTTTTTTTAATGATACAATTAAATGCTCATCACCTACTCCCTTTTTCGGGCTTTCTTGTTCTCCTATAAAGCTCCCAAAGATCAGATGATTCGGGGTTCCAGATTTTATCAGAAAATTATGCAGTGAAAGGCTTTTTTTATGCATTTTGTAAAACTCTTGTATGAAGGCACAGAGCCCATAGGGTCTCAGTGAGGAGGAGTTCCACCTATTAAAGAGGATTCTGGTCTTTGGTATTTCACAGTCTGTAACTCTCTCTCTTATGTGTTATTTAATATATCATTTCATTTAATCCATCTATCTTGTATCATGTTTTGGAATGCGAGTGGCTCACTGATTTTTGGTATAGATTTATCCTAGTTGATACCCATGCTTGGATTAGTAAAGCGCTTTAAATATGGCTCATGCATGATATTCTGTTCCGCTATTCATCTAAACCGTATTTCTGCTATATTAGTTTCTTTGGGAGGGTACTTTTAAAATGCTATTATCATGTATGGATTCTTAGATTGGTAAGCCCATGCATGGTGGTATTGTATATCTGGGTATCAGCTCAATGTTAGCTAATATCTCCTCAATATTTCATTCACTACATACACCTTCTGATAACTTATTTATGTGATGTATTTCTGAATCGGCCCTCTTTGCAGTAAATTGTCTCTGAATTGTCTGATGCTTTTACATTGGAGTTTTGCATGTTGTCACTATGACATTCCTATCTCTGTATCAGTTTTTGAAGGTCTCGGTCCCATTCATATTAATATTCCTTGTTTTACAATAGATAGCATGAGAGATTTTTATTGATAACTCTACCTGTTATACCATATGCTCCTTGCTATATAATATGTCCTAGGCACTGGTCTATCACAACTCTAGGTTGTCTCTAGGAGCGACAACACACCTAAAAAAATTTGAAATGCCCTGACTTCCATGATGAGATGATGTTGATGTTTTGTGGGAAAATACCTAGACTCCATAGCCCAATAGATTTTTTTTTATCATTGGTTCAACCAGTCATACACTTTTTATGCAATTTATTCCTAGAGTTAGCCATCTAATCCTTAATTTAAAATCTTAAACCTAGTGAGAGAGCCCTCTCAGGTTGAGGACGCTAAGCCTCAACTAAAATTTTGGTTTGAAATAGTTACACTAAGGTAGCCTGACCAGCAGCCTATCAAGTCCTATTTTGGTGATAACATTTTGGAGCATCTGCCGGGAGCCTGAAGATTAATCATTCCCGAAATCAAGAAAGTTGAACTTCTGAAGGTAGCAGGAGCTCAGAAAGTTTTTCGAGGCTGCAATCTCCCTTGGTGACTCCATACATTTTCAAATTTTAAAGGTGGGTTTGAGAAGGAGATATACACGGAGCAATCCTGATCCCAATCCACCTACCGCTGTGGACAATCCAAGCACTATTTCAAGAGGCAGTCAAAGAATTTCAGAAATATCAGGTACTCCATGTCATTCAAAAAATTTCTCCTCTGAAATATTAAGAAGTCATGAAGACAAAAGATTTGATGATAAAATTCATGAAGTGTTGTTTAGGTCAAAAAGTGAAAAGGAACTCATTGATGTTATCTTAGACTTACAAAAAAGAGGAATTGACACTTCAGCCCTAGTAACCCAAGAGGACAAAGAATAATTTTGGGAAGTTGTTACCTCTGAGCTGTTGTTAGAGAAAGAGTCTTTAGATAAACTCAAATATCCTGACCCTTTCGAAGTCTTGATAAAATCCAAAGTTGGTTTGCCTCTTCCAAATTGGAGCTCAATTTTTAGTGGCTTGCAGAAACCAAGTAGCCCTCCTCATATCAGTTCTTCATCTTCTGTTTCTGTCATTCCTAAAACTACTTTTCACCTCTCAAGCATGGTTTCTCCTGCTAGGTATGCACCAATTTACTCCCTGTTGTTTTGCATGACCTTCCTAGTAAATATGCTGCTAGGATTCCTACTTGGGGTAGTGATGAAGAAATTATAGCAGAGGAATTTGTAGACAGATTTAATGATTTCATAGACAGGGAAGAATTTGATGATGAAGATGTGAAGCTAAGGTTATTTGCACAGAGTTTTATTGGAGAAGTTATAAAATGGTTTAAAGCCCTTGCACCAGGAAGCATTAGAAATTGGGATGAATTTGAAGATAAATTTTTAAAGAAATGGGGAAACAAAACCAATCCAGTTCAAGCACTTACTGAATATAACAGCCTTAGAAGGGAATTTGATGAGTCTGTCCAAAAATTTTCGAAGAGATTTAATAAAAATTTTACACTCAATTCTAGCTCATTTGAAACCTTCGGAAGCCTTAGAACAAATGAGATATGCTGAAGCATTTGATTATGAATTTTCTATCTTGCTGAGAGAAAGAGAATCACCTTCACTCGCTGAAATGCAAAGTGATGCAGTTAAGATGGAGGTAAACATGATAGCTGCTAAAAATTCAAAAATGGGAAAAACTAAATTGAAAGCAGAGGTGAAACCTTCCACTTCAACTTCTGAAGACAAATTTGATTCAATGATGAAAACCATGGAGAAGTTGATGGATAGGTTAGCTCTTGGAAACACTTCGGCTCCTCCTGTGCAACATGAACCTCAGTTTATAAATCCTCAATTCAGGAGACCTCAGAACCAGCAAAGGCCAAGAGAAAATAGGAATCAACAGCCCAATCCCCCAGTGAGACCTCCTTTTCAGCAGAATTTGGTAGATGAAGAAGATGAGCCTGAAATTCCTGAAGAATCCATCCATTGTCTTGATGAAGAGATGTCAGGTATTTTTTTGACTAAGGAAGAGCATGATGAGTCAGATTTGGCTAACCAAGAGGGAGAATCATCAGATTATTTTAAGGGATATCAGCATGCCATTTTTGAGATGAAAGAGCAATATAATCTCAGAAACAGAAATTTATTTATCATTTCAAGCAAAAAACAACCTAAGAAATATTCTCCGAAGGTTGCTGAAGCTAGAAATGATACCCCAAAGGTTGTTGAAGGTAAAAAAGATACTCCACTTAATAAGAAATATACTCAACCTCTTCCTCTTATCAAAAAAGTTGAAAAATCTGTTTCTGTTTTGAACCTTGAGAATGAGATTTCAAAGATTAAGATATCAGTCCCATTTAGCGAGATTATCAAGGTAAATGAATATAGAAGCAATATTTTTAAGTTTTTAAACTCACAACTAGGAGCTGCCGATATTTTGAATGTTCAAGAAGATAATCCTACTATATATTTGGGTCCAAGGATAGAAGATGAAAAAAATGAAGAGTTTCCTCCTTTTTATGTAAGCATTAGTATTCATGATATGACTTTACATAATGCTATGTTGGATTCCGGGGCTTCGCATAACCTTATGCCCAAAGTAATCATGGAAAGGATGGGATTACAAATCACAAGACCATATAAGGATTTATTTTCCTTTGATTCAAAAAGAGTTCAATGTATTGGTCTAATCAAGGATGTTGTTGTTGGCCTTACGCAAATCCCAGCAAAAACAGTTGTTATGGATATTTTTGGGGCTTATCTTCCTCCAAAGTTTGGTATGCTATTGTCAATATCATGGGCAGCGAAAATCAAAGGCACAATGCAGATGGACCTTACCTATGCAACTATTCCAATTTTTGGTGAACAAAGGAGATTGTATCGGGAGACTAGAATGGCTTACATGGTAAGTAGTAAAGATAAGCCTAAGAATTTTCCTATTTATTCTTTTGATACTGAGTTGGGATATACCATTCTTTTTAATGAGTCAGTTGATGGTGTTGATGAAGAAATAAGAGCAGAAAATCAGCAAACAGAAATTCAACAAGTAAATGACAAATAGATGGAAGAATGGTGGTCACTATACTTTGATGGATCAGTAGGAAAAAAGGGGGCAGGAGCAAGGATTTGGATTACAATTCCAACTGATGAGAGTAATTTTTACTCTTACAAACTGAATTTTGATTGCACAAACAACATGGCTGAATATGAGTCTTTGATTTTGGGTCTAGATCTTCTTAAAAAAATGAAGGCTCAAAATATCTCTGTTTTTGGAGATTCTGAATTTGTTATTAGACAAGATGAAGGTGTTTATAAAACAAAGGATGTAAGAATGAGAACTTACAAAAAATTAGTTTTAGACATTGTGGATAACTTTCAGTCTTATTCCTTCATAGTCAAAACTAGAGATCAAAACTCTATTGTTGATTCTCTTACTGTCTCCGCAAGTCTTTGCATCATTCCCATGCATTCAAATGAAAAATATGAGATTGAAGTTCGTCATAGACCAGCCATATTGGACAATATCACAAACTATAAAGTTTTTGAAGATGATCAACAGGTAAAGAATTTTATTGAATTGAAAGAAGAGTTTGAAAGTACTCATGTAGATCAACAAAATATGTTTGTTGAGTCTAAAGGAAATTATGAAACTTTTCAATTGAAGAATAATGCAATACCAAAAGGTCTTATTCCTCTTGAGAATCTTTTTGATCAAAATGATATTTTTAAAGCGCCAAAATTACAAGTTGATGAAGAGGAAGTAGAGAGGTGTAATCTTGGTACATTAGCCTTGCCTAAAATGATAAAAATTTCAAAATTTCTTTCAGCTGATATGAAATTCAAATATATTGAGATGAGGAGGAGGTTTATGGATGTTTTTGCTTTGATTTATGTTGATCTAAAGCAATATGATCATTCCATTACTCAGCATACTATTCCTATCAAAGACAATGAGAAACCATTCAAACAAAAGTTGAGGAGAATTAACCCCCTTCTCATGCCATTAATTGAAAGGGAGATCAAGAAACTCTTTGATGCAAAAATCATTGTCCCAATCAGATTCTCCAATTGGCTTGCAAATTTCGTACCGGTTAGAAAGAAAAATGGAGAAATCAGAATTTGTATTGACTTCATAAATTTAAACAAAGCATCATTAAAGGAAAACTATCCTCTTCCCAAGATGGATACAATTCTGCAAAATATTGTTGGTTCTCAAAGAATGTCAATGCTTGATGGTTTTTCAGGCTACAACCAAATTCTTATACATCTGGATGATCAGGAGAAAACAGCTTTCACAACACCATGGGGTAAATTCATGTATGCCAAGATGCCTTTTGGTCTCATGAATGCGGGAGCTACTTTCCAAAGAGCAATGGAAATTTATTTTTCTGAAGAAAAGGATAGATCAGTGGTTTTTTATCTTGATGATATCACAGCCTTTTCAAAGAAAGAAGAAGATCATTTCAAACAGTTAGAAAAGGTTCCGCTGAAATGTAGAAGGTTTGGTATTTCCCTTAATCCTACTAAAATATTTTTTTCTTTAACTTCAAGGAAATTACTTGGTCATATAATTTCTGAAGATGGAATTAGGATTGATCCTAATAGAGTTAATGCAATTCAAAATGTAGATTTTCCAAGAAGTAGGAAAGAGATTCAATCATTTCTTGGAAAAATGAATTTTGTTAGACGCTTCATTCCTAACTTTGCTGAGATTGTAAAAGATATTACAAAGATGTTAAAGAAAGGAATTGATATCAAATGGATAGCTGAGACTAGAAGATATTTTGAGAAAATCAAGCAGGCACTCACACAAGAATTGGTACTCATCAGCCCAAATTTTTCCAAAGAATTTATGGTTTTTACATTTGCTTCCGAAAACACAATTGTTGGAGTTTTGATACAAAAAGGAAAGAAAGGTACTGAGAAGCTGATTTCTTTATTTAGTAAAAAATTATCAAATGTTGAGTTAAAGTACAATATTCTAGAAAAACAAGCCTATGCTTTGGTGAAAGCTATAAAAGATTTCAGAATTTATATTCTGCATTCTCATGTCGTGGCATATGTTCTAAGTGTTGTGGTAAAGGACATTCTAACTCAGGCAGATCCCAATGGTAAGAGGGGAAAATGGATCGCAAAATTGCTAGAATATGATATAGACATCAAACCAACCAAGTTGGTGAAGGAACAAGGCTTGGCGAAATTAATGACTCGGTCAAATCTGGACTGTCTTGACATAAATCTGAATGCAAAAATATCATAAATTTCTGATGATGAAGAGGAAATGGTTGAAATTGAAGATAAATACATCATTTCAGAGTGGTATAAAGATGTGGTTTTTTTTCTACAACATCACAAAGCTCTCGCTGATCTAACAAAGTCCAAAGTAAGGTTTGTAAAGTTGAAATCTTTAAGATATTTTGTATATGACATAAATCTGTTTTGGAAAGATACAGGAGGAATTTTGCTGAATTGTTTAACTAAAGAAGAGGCTGATAAAGTCATAGAAGAATTTCATAAAGGTGATTGCGGAGGACACCATTATTGGAAGGCTACAGCAAATAAGATTCTCAGAGTGTGATATTTTTGGTTAACAATGTTTAAAGACATTTATATAAAAATCGTTGGATGTCATGAATGCCAAATTTTTTAAGGAAGAAGCAAGCTTGTACCTCTACCTTTGGTTCCTATATATGTGGAAGCTCCTTTTCAATAGTGGGGGTTAGACTTTATTGGAGATATACATCCACCATCATCGAGGCAGCATCGATGGATTCTCACAGCAACGGACTACTTCACCAAATGGATAGAGGCGACACCAACAAGTCAAGCTAATGATTCTGTAATTATTTCTTTTCTAGAGAACAATATATTTTTAATATTTGGCTATCCCATGAAGATTATAACAGATAATGCTCAAGCATTTAAGTCCAAGAAAATGATAAATTTCTACCATCAATACCACATAACTCTTGGACATTCTACTGCATACTATCCGCAAGGGAATGGTCTTGCTAAATCATCAAGAGCGAGCATTGTAAGGATCATCAAAAAGATATTGCAAGAAAAAAAAAAGCTTGGCACTTAAAGCTGAAGTATGACGTATGGGCTGATATGATTTGTACAAAGAGGTCAATTGGGACTTCGCCATATGAACTTTTCTATGGTGCTGAAGCTTTTTTTCCGACATCACTTGGGGTACCAATCATGAATTTAATTAAAGGATTTGAAGAGGAACCAAATACCATTTAGAGGAGAATCAAACAACTGGTAGCCTTGCAGGAAAACAGAAATGAAGTTTATGATAGCCATCATCGGGTTCAAAATCGAATCAAGAACACATTTGATAAGAAGATCAAAGAAGATAGTTTCCAGCTACAAGACAAAGTGCTGAAATGGGAGGCCAAAATTGAGGAAAAGGGCAAGCACGGTAAGTTTGAGAACTTATGGAAGGGTCCTTTTATGATTGTTGGTTTTCATGGGAACAACACTTATATATTGCAGGAAATTGATGGAGGATCATATGTTGGAGGGTCTGTTAATGGAAAGTTCCTAAAGCATTATGCTTCTTGAAGTTTTATCAGACACTCATGACATTGTACATATTCCATCTTTGTCAGTTTTATTGCTAATAATGACAAGATGAAACAGAAATCTTAAGCTCGAAGTGAAGGCCCAAATAGTTTGAAGAAGATGCTTGTCAGTATAAATTTTTTTTTTATCAAAAATGGATAGCACTGGAGCTGCGGATTCTTAGTGTACCACAGGGGCACACTATCCCAAGTGGAGCCATTGTTATCACTATAAAAATTTTCCAAACTTGGACAGTTTTTATTTGTTCCTAAGTCATGGTCTTAGAATAGGAGTTAAGTCATTTTTATGTTTTTAGAGTCTAAGTCATAAGGTTATAGTCTCATCTCCATCATCAAATCAGGTCCAACAACTTTGTTTCACATTTTAAGGGTCCCATGTTATGTTTCAGAAATCATGTGTTTAGTCACTTTAAAAAAAATTCAAATAAGCCACGAAAACAAGTTTTCGTAGCACAGACAGTGTTAAAAATTGTTTTTGCGCTACGAAAACGCTGGTCTTTTTGTAGCGCAAAACCCTGAAAATATATTACACGCGCTACGAAATCGGGGATTCGTAACCAATTCTGTCCAACTGTCAAATCCATCAAATTTCGTTAAATTTTCATGATTAGGCATCAGTCCACGAACCCTTTCTCACACATGCAGTCATTCATAACCATCATGAGATTCGTTAGGGGTCATTTATCATCAGTCATTTTAAAATTTGAAATGGAATGGTTGTCCTTGGTCATATTGTCTCATGCAAAAACATTTGTTGCATGTTTTTCTTTGAATGACAAGCTTATGGTAAGCATAAACCAGAGCTTATCTCAATTCTCAAGCGAGGCTGAATCAGTTATCAACCGAGGCTGAACCCTTAATCAAGCGAGCTAATTTCTCTAAAATCAAGCGAGCTAGTTTATTACAGGTTTTCTAAAGCTACAGGGATTCCGAGTGAAATATGACAGAGGAAAAAAGAAACCACAGATCAGGCCACTGTATGAGAACGGAACCTAAAGGCATAGAGGCTCTCACCAAGGCTAAATCAGTTCAAGAAGCATTCAAGAAAGTAGGATGCTAGAGATTCTATGAAAAGCTACAGGGAGGTCATAATCAAGTCACAAAATAATTTGACATTAATTTCACAAGTTCAAATACAAAGGATGGATGTTTAAATTTACCAATTTCTCCTGAAATTACATCTTTAGTGACAGATATTCCAAGGGGAGAAGAAAGGTGGTTCAAGAACTTCAGGTTTGAAATGGAACCTTGTAAAATATTTTTGAAGCCAGAGTTTGTGGACACAGATTTAACCAAAGCAGTGCCAAGAGGTAATTTCAAGGATACATATGATAACCTGCTCTCCAACATTAAAAGGTACTTCACCTGTGAAGGAAGATACCATAAGGCGTATTCTTACCATTTCAAGCTCTTATTGCATTTAATTTCTCTATATTTACCTTTCTTTCTGTTTCAGAGTTTGGCCAAGATGGCAGATAAGGTGCAGATGAAAACTCAGGCATGTGAAACTTCATTATTCCATCGTGGTCTTCTTAAATAAATAGTTTTTCATGAACTTCAGAGGGTGAATAGAGAATGGTCTGCATTTCTGTTTTTGTGTGGATTTGGGGTGGAAACACATGGAATAGGTGTTAGCCCTATGGCCAAAGAAAAATCATCATCAGAAACCATTGACCCTGCAAAAACAAGATCAAAGAGATTTTTCAATTTAAAGCCCAAAAAACAAGTGAAAGAGTTAGAGATTAAAACACCAATAATTATTCAAGAAACCCCTCAACCTATACAAAAGAAGATAACCAAGGGTAAGGAAGCAGAAATTAGCCCAGAAAAGATTGACTAGAAGTCAAATAGCAAGGGAAAAAGGAAAAACAGTGGTTTCAGAATAATATCCAGGTTTAAAGGGTAGTTTGAATGATATTTTACAAGCTATTGATATTGAGGAATCTCCTTTAGTGCAAGAATATTTTATAAATTTGGATGAAGGGAAATCTAAGAAGATCAAGTCTTCTAAAAATGTGGATTTTAATGATGAAATTTTAGAGTTTGTGTTCAAGCCCAGAAGGCCTCTAACTAGGAATTCAAAAAAGTTGCAAGGACTGGATGTGGAGTTAGATAAAGTTGAAGAAGTTTCAAATTTTTATGAGGAACCCATAGGCTTTTCATCACCTATGCATGAAGATGATAGAAATAGAGTTTTCCATACTCAAAGAGAAAAGAGAAGTTATGAAGGAATGAAAGAAAAAATAAGACTAACTAATCTTCAAATTTCTAAGCTTGAGAAGAAAGCAAGAAGATATGTTGTGGAGAAAATAAACTTTGACAGAGTTAAGGCTCTGTGGAAGCTTGAAAGAGTCTCAAAACCTGAAACAGTCAGCAGTGAAGCTCAGTTTTTCACCTGGACTCTTCCTACAATCAAAGAGGCTAAATTTGTGAGAAGGATAAATGTAAATTTAAGGGCTACTAACAACAGGTTGAAGAGGCACATTGAAAATATTTAAATCCAATTGGAAAACTTTGAAGGTCAGCTACAGCAGAAGTAAGACAATAAGTGACAAATCCCTAATATAATTTTGTTTTGGGAAAGACACCACTTTTTGAAAATACGGCAAAGTTGACTTATATTGATTTCAAGGTCTATTAGCATCAAAATCATCATTAAAGGACTGTAAATATTCTTAATATTTAAAGATGATGAAGAAACTGTGTAATATGGAGATACACAGCAGTTTCTTAGCGCGCTACGAAACTACTGTGGGTGACATACACAACAGTTTTAAATATTTTGTTAAGGTTTCAAGAGGGAAAACACCTAGTTTTTGAAGTTTGATGCTGCTAGAAGATGGAAATGGGTCACAAATGAAGTTCCAGGTGTTAAAGAAAAAGAAATTAGATGTTAAGAGATGTTTCACAAAGGCATGGTTACTGCGCTACGAAAACAACGGATATTTTCATAGTGCATACACATCAGATCTCTTCACACTATTTCAAGGACTTAATTTTGCATAGGTGGATGGACATGGTTCTATGGAAGTGATAACACATATCTATTGTCTAAAAAGGTCCATTTTTGTCAGCCAAAAGATTCTAGGAGCATAAATGAGGGTTAAAGCTATATTGCAGGAAACATGTTCCTAGTTTTCAAGACAGATAAGGGATAAGTTAACATAATGTAACAGCAAGGTTATGGACACCATCAAGGTCGAACATAATGAGGAGAAGCTATCAAATATAATCTTTAATTCCTAGATCAAGTTGTTTTAGTCATAATAAGGAGTTTTACTCCTAATTTCATTAGGAATCTAGAACAGACAATCACATGTAATTAATATTCTGTTTTAGGAGTAGATAGGTGTCAAGCTAAAAAATTCAAATTCTCCTCAAGATATATGAGGGAATCTAAGATTTTAATAGGATATCTATAAGAGAAATGAGGTCTAATTCCTCAATATTGGAAAATTTTCATTACAAGCAGATTATGTCATTGTAGCAAACTGTGTGTTTTTATCATAATACAGATATTGGCTTACTACTCAGGATTCAGAAAGAGTTTTTTAATGTGTGATCTTCCTATGGCTTTCTGTATCTATCTATTTGTAGTGGTATAAACATATGTTACTCAGAATTCATTGGAAAATTCTCTAACTTCCTGCATATGTTTTTAAACTGTGTTGTGTTCACTCTGTTTTTGTTTCATTGATACACCTAAAAAACTCCAAGATGCCTTGACTTCCATGATGAGCTGATGTTGATGTTTTGTGGGAAAATACCTAGACTCCATAGCCCAATAGATGTTTTTTGATGTTGGAAATGGCGATGCGGTGATGTTGTCCTTGAGGCAACCCACCGAATGAAGATGAAGACATGTGACAATGGACATGTGTTGTCCTCTCCTTGATAAATACACACCATGAAGTTATGCTTGACTTGATGGACTCGTAAAAGGCGCAAATATGATGTGATATGTATACAAGCGTGAAAAGGCTATGTTGTCCTTGAAAGGCAACCAACTTGATAAAGATGATGGAAACTTCTTGATGAAGTTGTGCTTGCTAGAATATGTTCTTGATGAAGAAAATATGATGTATCTACAGTGTGCAATGAAGAAAGGAATTCAGAATGTGCTCAAAGTATGATGGAAAAATTATGTCTCTATGAATACGCGGATATGTCTAAAAAGAACGTGATAAGTTGCGTATGGAAAAAGTGCTCAAAAAGTGCAAATCCAGGGGCCCGTGGTATTGAAGGCTCATGGTATTGATGACTCGTGGTATTGAAGACTCATGGTATTGAAGACTCGTGGTATTGAAGGCTCATGGTATTGATGACTCGTGGTATTGAAGACTCATGGTATTGAAGGCTCATGGTATTGGTTTGGCTCGTGGTATTGAAGGCTCATGGTATTGTTTTGGCCCATGGTATTGAAAAAGATAAACCTATATAAGGAGAAGAAATTCATTGTGCAAATCACAAGTGTGGGTACAAGATGTCTGAGCTTGAATGAATACTTCTCTTTGAAGTAGATCTGAATGGAAAGGGTTACACTTGAAGATAAATCTGAATGTATGATGCACCAATGATGAAGAAGGGGATCTAGATCTGAAATGCATTTGTATTTGCTAGATCTGATTATGCAAGGCTTAGATCTGTGATGAGGCGAACATCTAGGCGAACATCTGTCTGAAGTGAAAGGGTATGAAATATCTGATCTGTTCTGCTGTGTTTCTGATATCTGATCTGTGTTGATAAGTATCTGTTGGTGATGTATGTTTGTGCTTAAAAATATGGAAAGGGTCCAGTCTGAAAATATGATGAAACGTGGCATGCAAGTGTTGTTCTATTGAAGTTGTTGGATCCAGTGTGAAAATTGATGAAACGTGGTCCAAGTTGGTGCTGAGGGTTGTAGCCTTCAGTTAGGGGGTCGTAGCTCCCTTCCAGGTGAGGCTGGTAAACGAGATCATGTCAGAGGCTCTTCCAGGAGTTCCAGGTGAGGCTGGTAAACGAGAGCAGGGTGTCGTAGCTCCCTTCCAGGAGAGGCTGGTAAACGAGTCAGGGGGTTGGAGCTCCCTTCCAGGAGAGGCTGGTAAACGAGCGCAGGTGGGTGCCTGCGTGCTGGTAGGAGTCTGCGCCAACACATATGTTGTAAGATGTTTTCTCTATAATAAAATATTGAAGGCTGAGCAACTGCAATGGTGGTTTTCTCCCGACTTGGGTTTCCACCTAAAATCCTGATGTTCATGTGTGATGCCAGGTGATGGTTTATTCGTCTTTACTGCATATGTTTACGTTTATTGAATATCTCGATGAATAAATGATGGAATGGTTTAAGTGAAGTTTAATGATATATCTAGACTGTGTATAGGTCAGCTTCATAAAGGGGATCTGACGTGATATACGCTAGTTTATCAAGGAAAGGAAGGTGAGGGTTTTAAGGGAATGGAAAAGTAAAAGATTTATTTATAGAAATACGTATCTACCCCCCCCCCTCTCAGTATTTTTCCCAACAATTGGTATCAGAGCGAGGTCCTTGTGCAGAAGCTTGATCGCTTAAAGGAGATCCGTCGGAATGGGAAGTCAAGAAGGAGTAATGTCTATAAAGCCACCTCTATTCAATGGAAGCAATCTGATATTCTGGAAGGTACCTACAAAAGCATATCTGCAAAGTCTTGGTGCAGATGTATGGGCAATCGTGGAAGAAGGTTATCAATACCCGGCAAGTATTCCTACTGATGCAGCTGAAAGAAGGAAGTATGAAATCAATGCCAAAGCAGTGAATGTCTTATTGGGAAGCATGTCTGAATCAGAATTTGCTAAAGTGATGCAGCTACATTCGGAAAAAGACATATGGGACAAAATCATTCTAAGCTATGAAGGAGACACAAAGGTAAAAAGTGCAAAACTCCAAACTCTTAGAATTGAATATGAAAATTTGAAGATGCATAGTGATGAGAGTGTTGCCAGTTTCTTTCTTCGTCTGGATGATATTGTAAATAGAATGAGAAATTTGGGGGAAACCATAACTGATACCACTCTGGTGGAAAAGGTCTTAAGATCATTGACTTCAAAATTTGACTCTAAAGTTTCTGCTATTGAAGAAAGACAAGATTTGCAAACTCTTACTATTGTTCAATTACATGGTACTCTGACTGCTTTTGAAATGAGACAAGGAGGCCCTTCTCAAGTAAGAGAAGTTGCTTTTAAGGCATCTACAAAAGGAAAGGAAAAGGAAGTTGTCAAAGAATCCAGCTTTATATCCGATGAAGAAGAAGCGAATTTCGTGAGAAAGCTCCAACTAGGTACTGGAAGATTCAAAGGTAAGCTTCCCTTCAAATGTTTTGAGTGTGGAAAAGTTGGTCATTATGTTGCTAAATGTCCTTATAGAGAAAAGCATGGTAAAGGGAAACAATTTGAGAAGAGAAAGAGTTATTATGCAAAAGAAGATGATGATGAAGTGTCCAGTGAAGATGAAGAAGATTCTGATCAAGATCTAAAAGTGCTCATGGCTAAGAAGCAAAAGAAGAAGGTTACTCGAGGAAAGGAGATACCTCAGAAATCATGTATAGCAAAAATTGAAGAAGATGAAACAAATTCTGACGAAGATCTACAAGCACTCATGGCAAAGAAGAAAAAGGAGAAGGCCACTTGTAATACTCTTCTTTGTGCAAACAATAGTAAAGATAGTGAAAGTAAAGTTGTGGATCTAGAAGAAGCTCTCAAGATTAAAGAAGAAGAACTACAAAGTTCATACAATAAGCAAGAAACTATCGATAAAGAGATGATCTCACAAATGAAAGATCAAATAGAAATGCTGAATGGACAGGTGGACAAGTATCAAAGGTTTCATACTTATGCATCCAATCGAATTAAAGATCTAGAAGCAGATTTTGAAAAATCAAGCAAGAAGAATGAAGGACTTGAAGCTGCAATCATTTGTCTTCAGGAAGATTTAGAAGCATCAAGTAAGAAAAATAAGGAAACTCTACAATCATTTGAAAAGGAAGGCCTTGAAGCAGAAATCATCTCTCTCAAAGAAGATCTGGAAAAATCAAATAAGAAGAATGAAGAGCTGCAACAAACATGTGAAGGAAATGAAGATTGGTTGAAAGAAGAGATTCTAAATCTGAAGGATCAAGTTGAAAATGGAAGAAGAAAAGAAGAAAGCATGACAAAGCAATGTCAAGCCTTGGAGGTTGAGGTAAATATTCTCAAAGGTAAATTAGAAGAAAAGGTTAAACTTTTGAGGTTTCATGATAGTAATAACATTTTGGACAATATTCTGAGTAATCAAAGGTCTCCTGCTATCAAACATGGTCTTGGTTTCCATGAAACTGTTAAAGGAGAATCTAGCTCACAAGGATGTGCCAAAAATTCAGAGGATGTCAATGCAAAACCTGAAGTGTTGAAAGAGACAAAATCTCAATCAACAATCATGAATTCTCAAAGGAATTCATTCAAGAACGGTGAATGTTTTAAATGTCATAATTATGGACATGTTGCAGCAAATTGCAGGAGCAGATCATTTCAGCCTCAAACAAACAGTTCCTACATAGAAAGGTACTCTGGTTTCTTCAAGGGATATTGTTATTCATGTAACAAGTATGGACATAAAGAAGCTGAGTGTAAAAGGAGGAAGAATATAAATACTCATTATGATTCTTATGTTTATTTCTCTGGCCACATGAGATGTTATGCTTGTAACAAGTATGGACATGTAGAAAAAGAATGCAGGATGAACAGATCTGGGAAAGTGGATGATTTTCAGCACACAATTGGAAAGCTCAAGCAAATTTGGAAAAAGAAGGAGGACCGATCAGAAACGTAGGGAATTCTGACCCTACTGCAGTCATCCGCTTCTGAAGCTTACTTCTCTGATTGACTGCAGGAATGATGTGAGATACATTATGAGATCTACACGTATCACACAAGGGGAGCACATGATGACTTCGCGGTTGATTTGATTATTCTCAAGCTTTCAAGCTATGTTTACTTCTCATCATTCTCGACAACAGATTCGATATCCTCGACGTACATGAGGCAGCTGCTCGTGAAGAATGAAGATGAAATTTATGCTTCACTTTCCATACGCAGTTCCATTAATTCAAAGTATCACAGATACACGCCGGTTCCGTATGATTTCAGTCAAGGTGATACATTGATGATAAGAAAATTTATCTGATAGCTGAAGATCTAAAGCAGAGGTCCAGCGGGAGCATCAGTCTGACTGCTGATGATTGCACTGTTAGCATCATTCTAGTTATACTCATGATAATGAAATGATGCATGGGTTCTTGTGTTGAAGATTATGGATGAAGCCTGGTTGCTTTATGATGAAGAGCATTCATTGTTGAGATGAAAGTCTTATAGTTCAGAGATAAGGACAAGGTGTCTCAGATTGCACAAGTTAAGGAAGAAGCACTGGTTTAGGGGGAGTAGCAGGTTGAATTCTAATGGTTGCATTGTTGGAAATATGACTGCTTATTCTTTGGTCTTGATCATATAGAGTTTGGTTGCTATGGTTGAGATTTTTTTTTCCTACATATGTTACTTCATGTTACATCTTGAAGATCATGGTGATTTTGGACCACATGGATGATTGCTTGACACATATCTGAAGATGCTGTTCTGGTATGATAATCTCTTTTGGAAAGAATGTATTGATGCTGCAAAGGATCTGAAGGCTTGGTTACTAATGGGCTATTAAGAAATCCATCGGATGACGCCAAGACACAAACCTACACTATTCCTCAAGGAGATCCAGAACGTGAAGCAAATAAACATCCTAAAGAAGTTGAACATCAGTTTTGCCTTACAAGAATCGATCCGGGTTGAAAACTTAGAAGGTGTCTAGATACTTAAGCTCGAAACACAACAAGGTATGTACGCAGTTCCTCGTGACATAAAACCGCTGTATGGTTGGTTGCCGACACCTGGTTGTTCACTTCTCAAAGACAATGGTAAAGTAATGTTTTGCATTCGTGGTGTTCCAGCTTCATAAATTGCTTTGGCCGTTTTGGTGAAGATGCATTGATGATTTGTTGGTGAAAGTGTTCAGGATGCACAAACTAAGGGGGAGCCTTAGTCATATGAAAAGAATGCATGGATGCACAGATTCAGGGGGAGCATTAGTGTTGCTGAGTATAAATGCATTGTTGGCATTATGATGGTTATGTTATATGATATCTCTTGAGGTCTTCTTGGTGTTGGTCATAAATGGTCATATTTATATTTTGGTGAAAAGGTCTTGTTGAGACCCATGTTGTAAAATTGTAATATTCAGTCATGTAAGGACTTGTCAATTTGTAAACCCACTTGGTTGGGTAGCTGAGTCATGTTTGTAAACCCACTTGGTTGGGTAGCCGAGTCACATTTGTAAACCCACTTGGTTGGGTACTTGACTCTTCTATGTAAATCCACTTGGATGAATCTTTGATGTAAGTATGAGTCATTGGTGATAGGAATGTCATAGAGTCATGTACTTCATTGAAAAATATGTTTGAAGATTCAGCATGAACTCAGGGGAAGCTTGGTCACTTCAGCATACATCAGATCTGCAGAACGCTTCTTCTACATGAGGAGAAAAGGGGGAGAGTATGTTGTTGTGGATCCGCCCGTTGCCCTTGATGTCAAAGGGGGAGAGTGACATAGTGTTTGAATGAAGATAATGATGTGCCCTTTGCCCTTGATGTCAAAGGGGGAGAGTAACTTGGTGTTTGAATGAAGAGAAGATAATGATGTCAAATATTTGGGAGAGTGACATATTTGGGAGAGTGACATGGTATCTATCTGCTGTGGTAACCAAACACCATCATGGTTGCCATCAAGTCCAAAGGGGGAGATTGTTGGAAATATGATGCAGGATGTTGTCCTTGATGGCAACCCACTGAATGAAGATGAAGACATGTGAGAGTTGACATGTGTTGTCCTTGATGGCAATACACCTGATGAAGTTATGCTTGACTTGATGGACTTGGTAAACGAAGTAAATATGATGTGATATGATGTTAGTTAGCAATATGATGCTAAGTGTTGTCCTTGAAAGGCAACCCACTTGATAAAGATGATGGCAACTTACTTGATGAAGTTGTGCTTGCTAGAATATGTTCTTGATGAAGAAAATATGATGTATCTACAGTGTGCAATGAAGAAAGGAATTCAGAATGTGCTCAAAGTATGATGGAAAAATTATGTCTCTATGAATACGCGGATATGTCTAAAAAGAACGTGATAAGTCGCGTATGGGAAAAAGCGCTCAAAAAGTGCAAATCCAGGGGCCCGTGGTATTGAAGGCTCATGGTATTGATGACTCATGGTATTGAAGGCTCATGGTATTGATGACTCGTGGTATTGAAGACTCATGGTATTGAAGACTCGTGGTATTGAAGGCTCATGGTATTGATGACTCGTGGTATTAAAGACTCATGGTATTGAAGGCTCATGGTATTGGTTTGACTCGTGGTATTGAAGGCTCATGGTATTGGTTTGGCTCGTGGTATTGAAGGCTCATGGTATTGGTTTGGCTCGTGGTATTGAAGGCTCATGGTATTGTTTTGGCCCATGGTATTGAAAAAGATAAACCTATATAAGGAGAAGAAATTCATTGTGCAAATCACAAGTGTGGGTGCAAGATGTCTGAGCTTGAATGAATACTTCTCTTTGAAGTAGATCTTAATGGAAAGGGCTACACTTGAAGATAAATCTGAATGTATGATGCACCAATGATGAAGAAGGGGATCTAGATCTGAAATGCATTTGTATTTGCTAGATCTGATTATGGAAGGCTTAGATCTGTGATGAGGCGAACATCTAGGCGAACATCTGTATGAAGTGAAAGGGTATGAAATATCTGATCTATTCTGCTGTGTTTCTGATATCTGATCTGTGTTGATAAGTATCTGTTGGTGATGTATGTTTGTGCTTAAAAATATGGAAAGGGTCCAGTCTGAAAATATGATGAAATGTGGCCTGCAAGTGGTGTTCTATTGAAGTTGTTGGATCCAGTGTGAAAATTGATGAAACGTGGTCCAAGGTGGTGCTGAGGGTTGTAGCCTTCAGTCAGGGGGTGGTAGCTCCCTTCCAGGTGAGGCCAGAACGAGATCGTGGGGTCGTCCCTTCCAGGTGAGGTCAGTAAACGAGAGCAGAGAGCAAGGGGTCGTAGCCCCCTCCGTGAGAGGCTAGTAAACGCAGTCGGGGTTGAGCCCCTTCCAGAGAGGTCGGGGGAACGAGCCGGCAGTGGGTGCCTCATATGGCCGGTCAAGTCTCGCGCGCAAGACATAGTTGTAAGATGTTTTCTCTATAATAAAATATCAAGGTCGTTAACCGCAAATGGGTTTTCTCCTGATTTTGGTTTCCACCTAAAAATCCTCGTGTTCATGTGTGATGCTTTGTGTGATGGTTTATTCTGTTCTTACTGCACCTGTTTACTGTTTATTGAGCACCTGATGAATGAATGATGGAATAATATAAGTAAAGGTATAATGACTGATCTAGATCTCTGTGTATACGCTAGTTTCATAAAGGGGATCCACGTATATACGCTAGTTTACTGAAGGAAAGTAGCGTATATTTTAAGGAATGGAAAGTAAAAGATTTGATTGAAAGAATACCGATTCACCCCCCTCTCGCATTTTCCTAACATTTGATCATTATCATTTGATCATTATTTCAACCAGTCATACACTTTTTATGCAATTTATTCCTAGATTTAGCCATCTAATCCTTAATTTAAAATCTTAAACCTAGTGAGAGAGCCCTCTTAGGTTGAGGAGGCTAAGCCTCAACTAAAAGTCTTGTTTGAAATAGTTACACTTAGGTAGCCTGACCAGCAGCCTATCAGGTCCTATTTTGGTGATAACAAGTTGGAAAAGGAAATAAATCCAAGGAAAAGAAGTCCCAAGGTGAGAAGGGAAAGAGAGGCTTGTCCAAGATCAAGTGTTTTCATTATCACGCGCACGAGCACTATGCCTCGAATTTCCCACAGAAGAATGCAAGCAAGAAGGATCCTGCAGTTGTAGCAGGTAAGCACTAGCTTCACATTTAAAGCTTTATTTTACTCTCATTGTATGCATGGCCAACACTGTAATGGGATGCATGTGGTATCTAGACAGTGATTCCTTGTTTCATATGGTGGGGAATATAGATCTCTTCAGTGACTTGGAGGAGAAGGACCTCCAGCAGAACATGTAGTTTGGAGATGACAGGAAGTATAGCATGATCGGCATAGGTACACTTACCTTTCAGTGGGAGTTTGGCTCCCCTCTCAAATTGACAGATGTTTTGTATGTTCCAAGACTAAAGAAGAATATTGTCTCCGTAGCGGTATGGAAGACATTCTTTATGATGTCATATTTATAAAAGGAAAGGTGTTTATTAGAAACATCACCACGGGACAAGTGAAACAGATCGGTGTAAGATTCAAGAACCTCTATGCTCTCGACATCGGAGATGCATGCAAATTTTTGAGGAGAAAATCGGAGGTTAGTGACTTGGTGGTTGATAGTGAGCATAAATCACCTCTCAACATGAAAACTTAGACGCAGTCTCATAAAATTGTGGAGCAGAAACAATTAGAGAATAAGAGAGGAGACCGAGTGGAGGCGTCCACTCAAGCAGAGACCTCCAACAGGGGGGAATTTTGAGCCAGATGGGAAGAGGAAGCACATGCAACCATACCTCTAGCTGAGAGGTGGGGCGATGGGCAGGATCCATTGAGATGGCTTGTCTCATGGATCAGACCTAGATACGAAGAGCCCATAATACATAGTAGCAGGAAGGATCAGTAAGATTGATGCAGTCATATGTCAGGAAGACAAAAATCAGAGTGAAAATTTTCAAATACTGCAGCATAGATCAGAGTTGGCAGCAATGTAGAGGGAACAGATGCAAAGTCAGCAGCAGTGCAGAGTTTCCAGTAGACAATGTAGTATTTAGAAGCAGTCAGAGACTCTGATGATAGATGCATCATACAAATTCAGTTTTTTTTTAGGCTATTTAGTTTCAAGAGTTGCATGAGTTAACAACACAAAGAAGTGTTGCATGCAGAACATTCCAAAGGTACTGGATTGGGATAGATTGGATTCCTTTCTTGTTGAGAGGGATTGTTGAAAATGGAAAAAAGAAACATTGAAAATGGAACCGAAAATGGCACCCAGAAATGGTACCATAGGGGGCTTTTGATTTAATTTTCCCTTAATTAAATTGGAAGAAAATTTGTAATTTCATCTCATGACAACTTGTATTAGTTAACTGATTCACGAAGACTTAGTTAGCTTAGGAAATTTGAGTTAGAGGTCAAAGAGGAGGCATGTAGAGGACTCTCCATGATTTTAGGGGTTCCAGTTACATTTATTTGTGAGTTGTAATTAATTAACTCAAGAAATTGAGTTAAAATCAGTTTAATTAATTCTAAATGAGAGATGAGCTAGTGATAGGTCCAGTGAATTAAATCTAATTTAATTCACAAGTAGTGATCAATCAGTTAACTGATAATTCACTATAAATACTTTTTGCATGTCAGTTCTAAGGAATGCCCAGTTGAGACTGAGGTTAAAGGGAAGTTATCTATTAGTTGTACTAATAGAAAATTGTACAGGTCATGCATGAGGTCATTAAGAATACCTTGAAGGATTGTGCAATCATTAATTGGTATTTTCCTAATTAATAAGGGCTCAATTAGCCCAATAATGCATAAGAAAGGCAGGCTAGGCAGAAGTAAGAAAAAGATAAAATACTTGGTTGATTTTTCTTAGATCACAAGCTAGATCCAAGCTAGATCAGAGTGAGACAGTCAGCAGAGTACAGGAAGTTTCTCAATGGAGAAAGAGCATTGTATTGTTTCATGATCTTGACCATATGAAATATAGAGATAGAGGGGTTTTGAGCAATTGATTTCCCAAGATACATCTTGTGTTGTGCAGTTGATTATTTCTTTCTCTTACTTGTTATGTGATTATGCGATCATGTTTTGTTTTCGCAAATTGTAGGAAGGATTCAGTGTTTTGTTTTAGTACATTACAAGATCGGATTGAATCCATTTATATTTTATACAACTACTACTTAGTCCATTACGTTAGGCTCAAGAGTATAGTGACATTTCAAATGACTTGACTTGATTCCAGTCTCTTATGTAACAAGAAACAAGAATACCCATTCATAGAATTTAAAAAAAAAAAATTTAAAAATGAAAATACAATAAAATTTTAAAAATTAAAAAATTAAAAAAAAATTGTTAACCACAACTTAACCAAATTACGTCGCTCATTGGCTAACCACAAATTAACAAAATTAACCACTTGGTTAATTAAATGGGAATTCTAAGATAAGAATGATCTATATTTCATGTTCTGTCCTAGAATTATGGTCTTATCACTCAATCACCACAAGTTAACATTCTAATCTTTATGATTAATAGGAATGTGACCATGCAACTAAGTATATTCTATAGTTAAATTTCACAACATATATCATCAATTAGTTCTACTTGAGTTTAAATATTAATAATTGTAATGTAACATGAAAAAATTATGTAAAAATTTTAACATGTGTTTATGGCTCTAAAGTCCCACTTAAATAATTTGTGGTGGAACCATGCATAAAGCACATTAGTATACAAATAATTATATGCTAAAATTGAATATTGTTGTCCCATGTAAATAATTTGTGGTGGAACCATGCTTAAAGCAAATTAGTATACAAATAATTATATGCTGAAATTGAATATTGTTAATATAGTGGACCACATCCACATCATAGCAAAATGGTCACCATAAATATCCTATTAATTTTATTCAAATCCTTACTACATTGCTAAAATATCTCACCATATAATTTTAAAAATTAATAATAAAAATAGCATATTTAACAATAACATATATTTTGTCCATGGGGTTTTGGATAGACAATGATCGAATGCTTTGTTAAGGCACATCTTGATACGAAGTCGCCAGTTTAATTCCCCGTTGTGATCGGGTTGATATCTTGGACATGATGATGTAGTCCCACCAAGCTTTAAAAAAAAAAAAATAACATATATTTTAATCTAGAGTATAATAAAAATAATGTATTTAAAAATAACATATATTTTAATTTACCTAAACCTAAACTAAGAGACATGGACTAGCTATTATATAACGCTTGTTTTACATATAATAGATTGAATATATCATCACATGTTATCTTTTTTAATTAAATTTTTTATCTTTTACAATTTATTTTTAAGGGAGAGGTCTTCGCCCTGTTTTTGTCATATGTCTGCATCCAATGACTAAGCAACACATGTTAGGATAATCCAAAAAAAGGCTCAGAAATCCACTTAATTTTTACGTTTTGGTTTGTGACTGATAACACCGTGGAATTGGGGCAGGCACATTAATAATGGAGATGTGTGACGATGTTGTAAATACTTGTTTCAAAAGCAAAAATAAGGCTCCCTCGCCTAGATGGGATTGAAGTTCATACCTAATACATGAAGTCGTGAAGTCAGTGATCCCCCTCTTACCACTCTCGATTTATCCAAAAGAAATCAGTGATGAATCTCACACCCAAGTCGAGATGATTGACTCCCACAGGTATTTGGTAGTGTCAGGACATTATCGGGGTTTTTGATTGAGCACAAAAACTTTTCTCCCAAGGAAATGATTTATCTCAAATCCATATGTATTCTAGTGGTATGTATAGAAGTTCCGAGTAAATGTAAAACTTTATGTATAGTCAATCACAACAAGAACTAAATATCCCCTTCAGTATTTCAGGTGACAAAGAAAAAAGAGGTTAACATTTTTCTAGAAATTTCCAGGAAATCTCTTGATAAGAAATCATTTCAAAATGGAATTTTGAAAATATGATAGCCAAAATGCATCCCAATAAAACCCACAGCCCTATCAACTTACCATGAGCCCAACGTTGGAAAAAGGAGTTCTTGCAAATCTGATATCCTAGATAGAATATCTTCAAGGGAATCATCTCAAAACATTTTGTTTATTCAATTCAAACACATAACAGAGTCTAGGCATAGATGAGGCTATCAAAACACTTATTCCTAGGTCTATACAGGGCTAGTATCTGGAACCCTATAACATCTTGGGGTCCCTGGAGGCTGTGGGTTAAGATAAGATCCTTGGAGCCTTGTAACAACTTGGGTCCCTGGAGGTTGTGGTTTGAGACAAAGGTATTTAGATTTTTGTAACAGCTTGGGTCTTGTTGAAGCCTAGAAAATCTCTGCTTCAAACATTGGGGAAAACCACCCGGTCGGGACCTTAAGACAGCTCCTTTTCCATTTGGTATGGTGGCTCCGACTGGATTTAAAGGACCAGTTTCCTTATAACTAAATGGATTGGTTTGGATGAGTGGAAATGGGACTAAATTAACTGAAATAAAACTATCTAATTTAAACTAAATACTGGTAAAGAAATTCTAACACTAACCCAGGTAATTATATGTGAATACAACTTAAGATTGTTCCAATTTAACAATAACCATGAAAATGTATTATTATTTAAATTGAAATATGTAGAAACAAATAAAGATAACTCTGTTTAAGAAATTAAACAGAGTTGTATTAGCATATTGCATTCATCATTGTATACCATCTATATATACTTAATGAAAGATAACGTTTCAATTATACTCAGAAATGATATATAAAAAGAAACGTTGTGAAAAATCAAATATATATAAATGATAGAAAATTTTAAAGAGAATATCATAAGACAAAAGAAATCAACAGTGAACAGATAGAAATACCTCATTCATCTTGAAGACTTTCAAATGAAATCTGATACTCTAATCCAGTAACTCTGATGCAAAATCAAATTTCAAGGTACAGAAATGCAACACTTCAAAGATAATTCCGCATAAAAATCACCAGATGTGATCCTTTTTAAAAATATATAAGACAATGGAGTACAGAAATGCAATCTCCAAGTCAAAAATATTAAGATCCAGGACCCCTCTCTAAATGCATGAGAAGGGTTTAAATACTACTTAACTAAATCTAAAAAATAGTCTATTACAAAAATTGAGGATTCGGTTCAATGACTGTCTTTTTCCTAGGCTAAAATACAGTAAAATTAAAACTAAATCTAACTATCTATGAACTTGATCTTTAAACTTGCAGGCATCTATCATAGTTTTGAGAAAATGTGGTTGACCGACTTCAACATTCAACTGTCCTGAAAAGACAGAGTCGGCAAGTGTAGGCGTAATCTTCTCTGTAGCATTGATGATACAATTAAGCGCACTGTGCTGACTGTGTGGCTTTACCAAGTATGCCCAGTAAGAGTCCCAATTTAATCTTGTCAGCCCTTGAATTGATTTTTCTCTTTCTTCTGCCTTTTGCCTCCATTCTGTTTGCAGTTGATGTGCCTGTGGGAGATATCCTGGAACAGTTTCTGGAATCAAATTAGCTTTGTGTAAATTGTCATTTACACAATCAGTAAGAGTGTTTGCCGCTGTAGCCGCCTCCTCTGCTGCCTTCTCTTTGTGCATTTCCTTTTATTGGAGCTTTTTGCTCTGTTATCAATTTTGCAATTTCATCTTGATTTTGCTTCACCATTTTTCCATATCATACTTTTAGCCAAAGTAGTTTCTTTTTATCGATTTTTCCTTTCGCAGTAGTTTTTCTCTGTGCCGAACACGCTCTACATCTTTTTCCTTGCTCAGCATTAAGTGCCTTGCATTTGGTCAATGTTTCCTCATTTTGTCTTATAGTTATTTCAAGTCTCTTCGACTCCCGACTTTTCTCAAGAAGAGATTTATGTTTCTCTGAGAACTCCTGACCTCCACAGCTTCTTCAGTAACTTCTAAAAGCTCTATAGAAGCTAATTTTGGCAAACTTACATACCTTAACTTGTGGTAGAAACTGTGTCAATTTTCCCACTTGGATATTTGAACTTGTGAATAGTGTCTAAAACATCCTTTTTTGGTACTGTCCACTCGTGTTTGATTTTCTTCAATGGTTCATCTCTTTTGGTCCATTCCTGTGTGCATTCTGACAAATTCACATGTTCTCTGGCAAATTCTTCCATAAATTGCTTATTATAAGGCGCATGAGGTTCCGGCAACTTATACATCAGCCTCACATCTTCCGTGGTGAATGACCCGATTAGCTCTTCAGATGGAGTTCTAAATTGCCTGTCTGAAATATTGGTGCTGTCCAGCACCCATTTCACCATGTCCGTATACGAGAGAATCCTCGGCCTTGCCGCTATCCTATGCAGAAATTAACAAGCCAGTTCTTTGAGGGTTGCTTCAGACGTATTACTAGAACCTGCTGTAGCCGTAACTTTTAATACCACAGGATTTTCTTCCTCCAGCAAATTATACATTCCTTCCCAAGTGGATATACCGGCATCCTTATTGCAAGCGGTGTCTGCATATAGTGAAGCCATTTCTCTGTTTTCAAAATTCGAGCTCTTCTCCTTCTTACCCATAATGTTCTGTGAAAGCTTTGTATAGACGTTTGCTCCTTCGTGCCTGCGTTTTACGAGTTAAATGAGAGTAATGGCATGAGAAAGGTGATGAGACTATTTTAAATGCAAAGGCGGATGAAATATATTATTTTAACGTGAAATGAATTTCAATCAAAACAAAATCTCATTTACCATTAATTGTCAATCCAATCATTAAAGCGCATAACAGATATTGATATACGGGAAGATTGCCTTTGAACAACGCGCCTACATGAATCTGCGACATTGCGATCTGCGATTTGCTGCGCAATATAGCAATATCGCAATATTGCAAAATGAAACCATCGCAGTTATGTAAAATAGCGCAAAAGCACAAATTGCGCAATAGCGCAAAAGCGCACATCGCAAATCTCGCAAAAGCGCAAAATTGTAAATAGCGCAAAAGGTATTCATTTAACATTTCTGTTTTCTGCGCTATGCGATCTGCGACCAATATGTTTATTGTATAGGCTTTTTGGGATCACATTATCGCAAAATCACATTTTCAGTTTTATAAAAGATATATACCATTTTGCGATGGATGCGCTATTTTGTTTAAAGAACAATTTTATTGTAATCTATCATAAACTTAAGTGTTTCTTAATGTTCTTTCTAAGGGATTTCTCTAAGTTTATAATAGAAAGTTTTATTTGAAAGGGAAAACAAATCCTAATTGATTTTTTGGATTTTTTAACTAAGGGTCCCCATTTATTTAGTATTATTACTAATATTAAAAAAAAGGGGGGTTGTTGCTTGGTCACAACAATTGGCGATTCACTGAAAGAAACAGTTATCTCTGAAAAAATAAAATGAACACTATATCTTTAGTAATTAAAGATTTTTAAAGATAATGAAAACTACCTTAGGATAATTCAAATAAAATGTAACTATGAAAAATAAATAAAAATCATTCAGAATTTCTTTCTAATTCCTTAAGAATAAAAACATTTGTTGGGTTATCTCAAGCTTTGATTGGTGTTAATAATGAAGTAAGTGGATTTCTCCAAGTTTTGGTTTTATAATATAATCTATTGCCATAGGTATTGCCTCTGCTGCCAGCAAACGTTCATAGTCTTGACAGGGTTACCTTTAAACCATTAACCATTCATTGTCCCATCCAACTAAAATTATGACTTTTTAAAAGATAAATTCATAAGACCTATTATCTCATGTTTTTGTCTTTTACTTATTTTTTATTTTAAGAGCCATTGTCCTGGTTTGGTAGCCAGTTAATAACAATGCCATTCACTAGTTATAATTAAACTGAACAAGCTGGCTCGTGATGAGACCCCTTGTCTTATGTTTATAAGCCATTACCCTATTTTGGTATGCAGTATTGGTAATGTCAGTTTTATTACTCCCTATGAACATGGTAAGTCAGCTCATAATGAAACCTCTTATCTCTTAAATTTTCATATAATTTCTTAGAATTACATTCTAAAAAATCACAACTTAAATGGATGGGGTGAAATAGTTTTATCCTTAAGAATCAATGGATGACAATTTTCAGAGTTTTTTGAGTTCCAAAACTTTGAAAAATCTTTACTTTTATAGATAACCTTTCTCTGCTTAATAAACTTATGATGATTTACATTCTCCTTAAGTTTTCAAAAGATCATGCAAATGATTGAAATAATCTTTCAAAGTTTAACATCTTATTTTAAACTATCCCAAAACTGTGATCATTACTCTAAAAATTCTTATTTACACAAAATAAATATTTATAATATTCTTCCGAAGAAATTTTCTTAAATAGTAAACAGTCAATTAGAGACTCATTAACAACCTTTATTTGCAAAAAAAAAAAACAATCAAAACTCTGCAGAAAGGAATATGTACAGTTTAAGAAGGGGTTACCTCCTTATGAAAAGAATTTCTTCAAGATAAGCCCATTTACAGGAAGAGATTCTCTCTTACCTGTTAGATCCTGGAGTATGAATGTATTTGAGCCTATCTTCTCAATGATCTGAAATGGTCCAAGCCATATTTTCTGAAACTTGGTATGTTTACCTTTTTTTACCTTTTTCTTCGTGTGCTTTATCCCATTTCAGAACAAGATCACCAATTGACAAAATTTTTGAGCCGGTAGAACTTGCATCAAAAGAAGATTTTACAAGTTGTTGATGTTTTTCATGAATAATTTTTTCTTTATCTCTATCTTCTTCTAGTTTAAGGATTTGATCATATCTCAATTGAACGGATGAAGAAGGATTTTCCTCAATAAATTGCACGAGGGCTAATGATGGAAGAGTTAAATTTGATGGTATCATAGCTTCTTTTCCATAAACCAAATTGAAAGGTGAAGTCCCTATTGAAGCTTTTTCAGTGATACGATCAGCCCATAATGCAAAGATTAAAGATTTGTGCCAATTATTTTGATTTTGATCAACGGTCATTTTAATGATTTTGATAAGGTTTTTGTTAGTGGATTCAGCCAAACCATTACCTTGTGGATAATAATTTGCTGAATATTTTAATTTAAAACCTCTTTTGACTGCAAATTCTATTAAACTATTTCCAGAAAAGTAAGATGCATTATTAAGGACTAGAGCGTTAGGTATACCAAACCTGGTTATGATGAATTGATCTATGAAATCAATAATTGCATCAGAATTGGCTACCTTCAACGGGATTGCTTCTACCCATTTTGTAAAGTAATCAGTTGCAGTAAGGATGTACTTGTGCTATTTGGAAGAATGAGGTATTATCTCACCAATAATGTCAAGCCCCCATTGTTCAAATGGTTGCTCAATAGTCACTGGTTGCAAAGGAAAAGCTGGTTTCCTTTGTCTTCCACTTGCAGTTTGTCAAATTCGGCACTTCCTTACGTAATCATGTGTATCTTTAAAAAGGGTAGGCCAGTAATAACCAGCATGAATTATTTTGTGAGTTGTGGTATCACCTCCAAAATGACCTCCTGCTGGTCCATCATGCAACTCCTGCAAAACCTTTTCAGCTTCAGTCTTTTCAAGACATCTTAATAAAATTGAATCATAATTTTTCCTAAATAACACATTATCAATGATCTCATATTTAATAGCCTTTATCCTTAAAGCGCGTTTACTCTTATAACTGAGATTAGAAGGAACATACCCATTTTTCAAGTAATAGATAAGATCAGCATACTGAGATTCAGAATCTGTAACACTTATCTGACTTACTTGAATATCTTGATTTGAATCTTAATTTTCTGGTATGTTATGAGCTCCTGCCAATAATCTGCAAAAACCTTGTCCTCTAACAATCTTAGTTGGTTTAATATCAATATCATATTCTTGCAAGGCTGTTACCCAGTTAGCTCTCTTTTCTCCTACTTCTTTTTGAATTAATAATTGCCTCACTGCAAAGAATGGGACAATGATTTTTGTATGTGTTTTCAAGAGAAAAGGTCTGAAATGTTTGATTGATTTAAACACAACAAAGGCTTGTTTTTCAACATCGGAATAATTAAGCTCAGCTCCTTGCAGATTTGAGCTAAAGAAAGAAATTGGTGCTTCGATTTCTTGATCATTGAGTTGTGTTAAAACAGCTGCATAGGATGTTTCGGTGGCCAGAGTATACAAAGTAAAATCTTTAGAAAAATCCGGGGTATTCAATGTTGGTGCATTAATGATCGCTTGTTTGATTGCCTCAAAGGCTTCTTTCTCTTTATGCCCCCATTTGAATACTGAATTCTTCTTGATCATATTTTGCATAGGTAAAACTATAAAAGAAAATTTAGGAATGAATCTTTTAACAAAATTGATCTGTCCTAGAAATGATTGCATGGACTTTTTGTTATGAGGTAAAGAAATATCAGAAATTTCTTTCACTCTATCTGGATCAATATATATACCATCTTTTGACACAACAAATCCCAAGATTTTTCCTTCACCCAAAGCAAAGAAAGATTTCTTTGGATTTAAGGAAATACCAAACCTTCTACATCTTTCAAATATTTGTTTTAAATCATGTAGATGATTGGCTCTCTTTTTTTAAAATACTGTTATGTCATCAAGATAAACAACAACTGACTTATTGATCAGACCTTTAAATGTTATGTCCATGGCTCTTTGGAAAGTTTCTCCTGCATTTATTAGACCAAAAGGCATTTTCTGATAAGCATAAGTTCCCCATTTTGTTCTGAAAGTTGTTTTCAATCTGTCATCTGGATGAACTAAAACTTGATTATAGCCCGAAAATCCATTGAGAAAGGACATAAGTTCAGAACTAGCTACCTTTTGAAGTATCTGTTCCATGGTTGGCAATGGGAAATTGTCTTTTAAACATGCCTTGTTTAAATTTTTGAAATCAATACAGATTCTTATATCACCATTCTTCTTCCTTACAGGTACCATATTGGAAACCCAATTGGAGTGCCTGACAGGAAAAATGATTTTGGCTTTTAAGAGTTTATTAAGTTCTGATTTGATTTGACTTTCGAGATTTGGATGAATCTTTCGCAACTTCTGTTGAACAGGTTTAATATCAGGAAGCATTGGAATTGTGTGTTGAATAACCGAAGTATCATACGTTTTTAAATCATTATAATTCCAAGCAAAAACGTTTTTATATTTGTTCAAGAGTTTAATGAAAGCATTCCTTTCCTCTGGTGTTAAATTGAGTCCTAAATTAACGTTTTGAGGTTTAGACTCAGAACCAAGATTTACTAATTCAAACTTCAAAGTGGAACTTTGAAGTTTAGCATTAGTGACTTTCTTGAATCTGTCTTTAATGTCATATAAATCCTCTAATTTAACAATAGATTTTGGAATGGGATTTTCATTACCTTTTGAAGCAATTTGAAAATCATGATCATTCTCATCAATAATTTGCTCATCATAAGATTTCTCTGAAGTCATGAAATTTAAAATATCTTGATCATGATAGAATACTCTCCAGTTTGTAACATTGTCTGGGACAGATGGACGAAAAATTAATTCTACAGAAAATCTATCAAGACTGCAATCTTCAGCAGGTAGGAGTTTAGATGCAACATTAGCTAACAAGTCAGCTGATGTATTCTGATTCCTAGGAATAGGAGAAATATTGAATGCTAAAAAATGAGTGGTGAGATCTTGTACTAGAGTTTGATAGTGTTTAAGATGTCCTGAAAGGCAATGAATAGTATTCCTAACTTGTTTTATGACAATTTCGGAATCACCAAAGACTTTCAAGTATTTAACATCTAACCCTATAGCTTTATAAAGTCCTTGAACCAAGGCTCCATATTCTGCGGTATTATTTGTACACTCGAATTCTAACCTACATGACAGCATGGTTTTCTCTCCATCTGGATCAATTAAGATGCATCCAGCTCCATCTCCATCACTAGACTTTGATCCATCAAAATATAACGACCAAAATAAAGATTTATCTATTGGCTTATCTACAATTACATCAGAAATATTTACAATTCTGGAAGGATCGGATTGTGAAAAAATTTCTATTTGAGAAACAAAAGTATTTACAGAAAAATGTGATTGAGGTGCTTCGAAGTTTCCAAGAAATGATTCAGCAGAATAACCTCCAAGAATATTGTTGTTGAATGCCACAGGCTCATTAGGTTGTTCAAATTCAGTGACAGTGTGCGTCATATGTTTTTCTCGTTCGACTTTGATTTGATTTGGTTTCCCTTTGTAGGGAAGCCACATATGTGAATAATCGGTTGAGATATAACCATTAAGTTTCGCAGACCAGTCCCTACTTAAGATTAATCCATAGAATTCAGGAATATCAGCAATCAAAATATCAATTCTTTGGACAATCCTAGGATCGGAAGCTAATCTGATAGTAACTGAATTGATTTCTCCTACAACTTGAACTTTAGAGTGATCCAATTGAACGATATGAACTGCTGACTTCTGTGGTTCGATATTCAATTTGGCACAGACAGAAGTAGGCATTATATTGGAGGAGGCTCCAGAATCAATCAAACAATTGTGCAGATTTTTATTGTACATCTCATAAGTCAAAAGAAAAGGAGGAGTTTGATAATTTGACTTTTCTCCAATGAGCACTGTATCAGTAGCATCTACCTTATCTGGTGGCTTACCAGCTCCCCTAGCTACTTTTGCAACTACACCACTTGGTAAAGGAGAAATTGGTGTAGCGTTTAATTTTTTCAATAGCAACTTTTGCTGGTGTTTTAGTTTGCTGAGTTCATATAAGGAAATGTTGGCTTTAATCTTTTTCATGTCTTCAACAATGTTGTACTCCATAGGATCTGACACCACTAAAGTCTTTGTTGTTGATGTGGGAGGATTAGAAGAAGATGGCTGATTTTGAGTAGGTAATGGAGAAGTTTTCTTTACAGGGGATTTGTCTTTGGTACTTGGAGTTGTAATTTTCTTTTTAGGAACTGTTTGCACTGGTTCCGATATAGAGTTACTCCTAGTACTTACAGGCATAGCTTCTTCACTATCAGAATTAGGGAGAATAAAATCCCACATTCCATTCAATTCAGCTATTTCTTCATTCTCATCTTCCTCATCTGATACTAGAGATGTATCTTCTTCTTCTTCCTCTTCTTATGATTCTGCATTAGAGATTGCATTAGGAGGTTTAGATTCAACTTGGTTTCTTCTGAAATTTCGGAATGGTTTTTTAGTAGAAGTTTCAGCTACTTGTTTTTTAATTTCAACCATTTCATTTGACATGGTTTTAAGGACTTTCTGTAAACCTTCCATGTCGTATGGGTCTTTGGCCTTTTTCTTTGAATCATCTTTGAAGCTGACTTTCTTTGATTTCCTTTCCTCGATAGCATTTTTCTTTTCCAGAGAAGTAATTCGTTTTTCCACTGCAATAGCTTCTTTCATATTCTCAGCTAATGTAGGCTTTGCAGCTCTGTCTACGAAAATTGCTATGTTTGAGGGTAAGGCAGTTATGTACCATTCAATTCTGACTTGTTCACTAGGCCTTGAATCTGTGTGAATTTTGTTCAAGAGTTTGTTGAATCTAGCGTTGAATTCTTTAATGGGTTCCTTGGGTTCTGCTTTCAAATTTGAGAGATCGTTGATTAAAGTAGCTATTGATATGTCATCTCCAAATTTGGTTAAAAAATGATCTGCAAAAATGGCCCAACTTGTTATGGATCCCGAAGGTAATGAAAAGTACCATGATCCTGCTGCTCCTTGAAGAGTATAAGGGAATAGTCTTACTACAACATCTTCATGTGTGACTCCATTCAAATTAATAGCCAGCATAAAGTTATTGATATGTTCTTCAGCTTGAATATTAAGATCTGGGCTAAACTTTGGAAGCCATTTTCCAGGATTGTCTGGTAAATCATGTAAAGGTGCAGCCATGTTGACTACCCCTGGAGTAGCCCATGGTCTAGCCATTATTGGAACAACTATTGGAGGAGTAGTA
Source organism: Pinus albicaulis (assembly GCA_034641835.2). NCBI lineage: Eukaryota > Viridiplantae > Streptophyta > Pinopsida > Pinales > Pinaceae > Pinus > Pinus albicaulis. Next base: position 44,298,994 of record CM076583.1, read on the forward strand.
GAAACTGGTGGTGTTTGAATAGAAGTTGTTGGAATAGATGATGTTGAGATTGATGATGATTGAGCAGATGATGATTGAGGAGATGATGTGGAAACAACTGTAATTTGTTGAGTTGGGATTTCGGAAACAGGTATTTGAATATTATATGTTGAACTTATATCACTTACTGATTCCGATTGAGTTTTTCTTGTCTTGACTCTACTAGGTAAAGGGAATTCCTTCGGAGAAATACCAAGTTTTTCACTTTGAAGCCTAGTAAGAGGTTTCGAAGAAACAAATTTTGAGGTTACACTACCTTCAGATATTTCAGATTCTTCTAAAGATAATGAGAATCCTTTCAATTTATGAATTAAATCTTGAACTTCAGGAGACTCAGGATTTTGATTGTCTGAATGTTTTGAGATTTTGGTAGTGGGTGTATGAATATTCTTCGCAATTTCTTCTATAGGATTTTGTATTTCAGAAGAAATTGAAGAAGTTGATGAGGGTGTTTTGCTCTCAGAATGGCTTGTGGATAAAGATTTACTTGCCATTCATAGCTCAGGCCCTCCTTCTAGCGCCAAAAATTTTGAAGCCTAGAAAATCTCTGCTTCAAACATTGGGGAAAACCACCCGGTCGGGACCTTAGGACAGCTCCTTTTCCGTTTGGTATGGTGGCTCCGACTGGATTTAAAGGACCAATTTCCTTATAACTAAATGGGTTGGTGAGGGGTTGATTTGGATGAGTGGAAATGGGACTAAATTGACTGAAATAAAACTATCTAATTAAACTAAATGCTGATAAATAAATTCTAACACTAACCCGGGTAATTATATGTGAATACAACTTAAGATTGTTCCAATTTAACAATAACCATGAAAATGTATTATTATTTAAATTGAAATGTGCAGAAATAAATAAAGATAACTCTGTTTAAGAAATTAAACAGAGTTGTATTAGCATATTGCATTCATCATTGTATACCATCTATATATATACTTAACAAAAGATAACGTTTCAATTATACTCAGAAATGATATATAAAAGAAAAGTTGTGAAAATCAAATATATATAAATGATAGCAAATTTTAAAGCGAATATCATAAGACAAAAGAAATCAACAGTGAATAGATAGAAATACCTTATTCATCTTGAAGACTTTCAAATGAAATCTGATACTCTAATCCAGTAACTCTGATGCAAAATCAAATTCCAAGGTACAGAAATGCAACACTTCAAAGATAATTCCGAATAAAAATCACCAGATGTGATCCTTTTAAAAATATATAAGACAGTGGAGTACAAAAATGTAATCTCCAAGTCAAAAAATATTAAGATCCAGGACCCTTCTCTAAATGCATGAGAAGGGTTTAAATACTACTTAGCTAAATCTAAAAATAGTCTATTACAAAAATTAAGGATTCGGTTCAATGACCGTCCTTTTCCTAGGCTAAAATACAGTAAATTTAAAACTAAATCTAACTATCTATGAACTCGATCTTTAAACTTGCAGGCATCTAGCATAGTTTTGAGAAGATGTGGTTGACCGACTTCAGAATTCAACTGTCCTGAAAAGACAGAGTCGGCAAGTGTAGGCGCGATCTTCTCTGTACAATTGATGATACAGTTAAGCGCACTGTGCTGACTGTGTGGCTTCACTAAGTATGTCCAGTATGAGTCCCAATTTAATCTTGTCAGCCCTTGAATTGATTTTGCTCTTTCTTCTGCCTTTTGCCTCCATTCTGTTTGCAGTTGATGTGCCTGTGGGAGATATCCTGGAACAATTTCTGAAATCAAATTAGCTTTGTGTAAATTATCATTTACACAATCAGTAAGAGTGTTTGCCGCTGTAGCCGCCTCCTCTGCTGTCTTCTCTTTGTGCATTTTCCTTTATTGGAGCTTTTCGCTCTATTATTAATTTTGAAATTTCATCTCGATTTTGCTTCGCCATTTTCTCATATCATACTTCAGCCAAAGTAGTTTCTTTTTTATAGATTTTACCTTTCACAGTAGTTTTTCCCTGTGCCGAACACGCTCCACATCTTTTTTCTTGCTCAGCATTAAGTGCCTTGAATTTGGTCAATGTTTCCTCATTTTGCCTTACAGTTATTTCAAGTCTCTTCAACTTCCGACTTTTCTCAAGAAGAGCTTTATGTTTCCCTGAGAACTCCTGACCTCCAACAGCTTCTTCAGTAACTTCTAAAAGCTCTATAGAGGATAATTTTGGCAAACTTACATACCTTATCTTGTGGTAGAAACTGTGTCAAATTGCCCACTTGGATATTTGAACTTGTGAACGGCGTCTAAAACATCCTTTTTTGGTACTGTCCACCCGTGTTTGTTTTTCTTCAATGGTTCATCTCTTTTGGTCCATTCCTGTGTGCATTCTGACAAATTCGCATGTTCTCTGGCAAATTATTCCATAAATTGCTTATTATAAGGCGCATGAGGTTTCGGCAACTTATACATCAGCCTCACATCTTCCATGGTGAATGACCCGATTAGCTCTTGAGATGGAGTTCTAAATTGCCTGTCTGAAATATTGGTGCTGTCCAGCACCCATTTCACCACGTCCGTATACGGGATAATCCTCGGCCTTGCCGCTATCCTATGCAGAAATGAACAAGCCAGTTCTTTGAGGGTTGCTTCAGACATATTACTAGAACCTGCTGTAGCCGTAACTTTTGATACCACAGGATTTTCTTCCTCCAGCAAATTATACATTCCTTCCCAAGTGGATATACCAGCATCCTTATTGCAAGCGGTGTCTGCATATAGTGAAGCCATTTCTCTGTTTTTAGAATTCGAGCTCTTCTCCTTCTTACCCATAATGTTCTGTGAAAGCTTTGTATAGACGTTTGCTCCTTCGTGCCTGCGTTTTACGAGTTAAATGAGAGTAATGGCATGAGAAAGGTGATGAGACTATTTTAAATGCAAAGGCGGATGAAATATATTATTTTAACGTGAAATTACTTTCAATCAAAACAAAATCTCATTTACCATTAATTGTCAATCCAATCATTTAATCCAATCATTAAAGCGCATAACAGATATTGATATATGGGAAGATTGCCTTTGAACAACGCGCCTACATGAATCTGCGACATTGCGATCTGCGATTTGCTGCGCAATATCGCAATATCGCAATATTGCAAAATGAAACCATCGCAGTTATGTAAAATAGCGCAAAAGCGCAAATTGCGCAATAGCGCAAAAGCGCACATCGCAAATCTCGCAAAAGCGCAAAATTGTAAATAGCGCAAAAGGTATTCGTTTAACATTTCTGTTTTCTGCGCTATGCGATCTGCGACCAATATGTTTATTGTATAGGCTTTTTTGGGATCGCATTATCGCAAAAGCGCAAAATCGCATTTTCAGTTTTATAAAAGATATATACCATTTTGCGATGGATGCGCTATTTTGTTTAAAGAACAATTTTATTGTAATCTATCATAAACCTAAGTGTTTCTTAATGTTCTTTCTAAGGGATTTCTCTAAGTTTATGATAGAAAGTTTTATTTGAAAGGGAAAACAAATCCTAATTGATTTTTTGGATTTTTTAACTAAGGGTCCCCATTTATTTAGTATTATTACTAATATTAAATAAAAGGGGGGTTGTTGCTTGGTCACAACAGGTCCCTGAAGGTTTAGGGTTGGGATTGAATATATGGCGCCTTATAACATCTTGGGTCCCCTGGAGGTTGTGGGTTGAGATAGTATACTTTAGATCCTTTTAACAAATTGAAAAGAGTTCATCCTGAAGTAGGACCAAAGGAAGACGTGATTGAAGACTTGTGTTATTGTGTTATTGTCACAATGTATTTTGGACTCCCTAGGAGGGGGTGAATCACTATGTGTGCACTTGAGGTGAGGTAGAGTACCTCAAGACTCCTTGTGTTGTAAAATAGGTATCATTAAGCTAATGGGATTGTCCTTTGGAGTCTCTATATCAGTTGGAAACTAGTATTTTAGTCCCTTGAACAAGTGTCCCCCTCACACTCTAGAATATGGCTAAGAGGTGACAGCTGCAAGTAAGTGTGGTTGTAGTTGTTTATGGTTGGATGGAGAGTCTGTGTCCCAAACTAAGTTTCCCAATAACTTTAAATATAATTATATTCTTATACTTTTTTATCTATTGATAAATCATGCTACCTTCTCATTTAAAATGGTTTTGGGATTTTGGAACTATAATTGTGTTGTTGATATTATAAGCATGTGTTACTTATCTGTGTGGAGATGGCCTTGATGGTTATGATAATATGCATGATTGTATGTATGTGTTGCATTTGGGTTATTGTTGATGTTATATGAATTACTCAAGTGTAGTCCTCTGGACTAGATGAGGTGTTGTGTGAATCATTTTTTAATATTTCTATAACCTGCAAGATTTAGCATAATGTAAATGAAACAATGTGATAACAGATATTGTGCCATGTCTCTGCACTGAGGTCTCGTGCTACAGAATCCATATGATAATAAGGATTATGTTATATTTCTAAGATGAACCATAATTTAAATGAAATGCTTAACTATATTGAAAGTAGAAAATAATTAAACAATAGAGGAACATAATGCCATAAGAGCTTAAACAAAAATTGAAATAGTGGGCTCGGAGACCATTTTATTTACATGAAACAATTACATTGAAAATTTTATACTCAATGGGGTCTGCATACACTTACATCCATTTATTTTCTTGTGTTATGAGGTTTTTTTGTCGTGCGACAGGAATTGAGTTAGTATTGAGGTATGTTTCCCTTGGGGCTAGATGAGCCCATCAACTTTACCTAAATGGTATTCAACCTTGCATTTTCAGCAGTCTATATATCTTTCGTTACATCCTAGTGTCATTGGTGAGGCACCAAAAGGCTCTACATATCTCCATGGAGCTGCTCATATCTGTTAGGTAAACTTGACTCGGGATAGAGTCAATGTTAACTAGGGTAAATAGTAGTGGTTTTGGGGCACATGGTATTGTGCACCCATGGTTTTTAGCCCATGGTATTGCATGTAATGGAGCCTATAAAAGGCTGGAAATAATTCATTGTAACGTAGGCCTGGAGGTGATCAGCAGTGAAGGCTCACTTGGCTGGATTGGCCAAGGTTTTGGCCAATGCTTAATGAAATTTCATTGGTTGGGTTTTGCCCCAGATTTGGGGTTTTCCCGGATAAACATCTATGTTTATGTTTATGATTTTTTGTTGGCTATTTTATGTTCTTGTGTTCCTCTGGGTAAATTTATTATTTCTCCTGTAAATTCTAACAATTGGTATCAGATTCGAAGGTCTATTTGGCTAATAAACTCGCAAGAAAGAAGGGTCCCTGGTTCGAGTGGAAGCAATGGAGGAAGATGGTAAGTTTAGGGTCGAGAAATTTAACGACCAAAACTTCCCGCTGTGGAAGATGCAGATGGAAGATTATTTGTATCAGAAATATTTTTACCTCCCATTGAGCAGAAAAACAAAGAAGCTGACAACTATGACAGACGCAAAATGGGAGATTCTCGATAGAAAGGCACTCAGAACAGTACGGTTGTGACTCGCGGTGTCAGTAGCCTTCAATATTTCGAAGGAAAAAACAACAGAGGGTTTGATTAAGGCATTGGTGAAATTATATGAAAAACCCTCGGCCTCAAACAAGTTATTTCTTATGAAAAGTTTATTTATTGTGAAGATGTCGTGAGTAAAAGCTAGAACATGGCTCTAGTTGAGTTTTATGAGGACATTATCAACTCTTGGCTCCAGAGCATGTTGCTACAACTGAGTTGAAAGGGGATTGTTTGTTTATCGTGCTAGCTAAATACATGGCCACTTTCGCATGCATGCAGCAGCGAGGAGTCTGCATTCTAAGAGAGAGTGGGAACAAGTAGGAATGGCTAAAAGCTGGTTGATCAATGTGGTTTCCCCATATGTTGCTCGGTGATGGTGCAAAAAATGTGTGAATGGAGTGATAGATAGTGTTTTGTGGTGGTGCACAACCAAAGAAAGAAAGAGAGAACAGAGGATATTACAATGGATCTGTTGTAGGTTGTGTCTCTTCATTTTTCAGGATAATAAAAAGGAAGGACTGGTTGTTCGGGGTGGACATAGCCCAAACTGGGTGAACCATGTATATCTATGTCTCTCTGGTTTTATGTGTTTTGTGTGCTTTTGTTTTCTGCATATTTTATTTGTTTCATTGATCTGTAATATATAATTTTCTAACGATATCCTCAACATGGATTCTAGCACTAGTGATGTGTGGAAAGTGAGGTGGAGACCTATTAGAATATCACACCAAGCCCGTGGCAGGTAATGCTAGCAGGAGTGCCTACGTTGGTACGTGTGGGATTCCTTGTCCAAGAAAAAGGAATGAAGGTGGGCCAGGAACTCCTTGGAGTTGGATTCACCCAATATCAAGATGGGTAGCACTAGGGAATGCCTTAATAAACCATTGGAGTCGGAATGAATCCTTGAAGTTTATTTGGAGGTCTGTCAAACCTCTAAGACATATCCATGGTTGAGAATACTAGCTCAAGAAATTATGCGCATTAGCAAAGCTAGTATTCAGGGTGATCGTGGAGATCCCCATCTGAGAAGTCGCATGAGGCAAGGTCGAAGTACCTTAGCCAAGCCATGGGGTCAAGCTCTGAAAATTAAAATAAAATATCAGACAACTTATCCTTTCACAAATCAAGCCCTAGCCATGGATACCTTCCATTTTCACAGTTGATTTTCCCTTCACATGATTGGTTGTAAGACCATTGACATGGCCTAGAAGGAATGCCTCGAAAGAATTTTTGCGGGAAAAAATGGGAGTAACTAGAACACGATAGTTGGGACACGTTGGAAACCACACAACCCTGGTTATTGTGTTATTGGTTGGGGATAGATCTACCTGACAGGTCATCCCGTCAAGTTCACCGTGAGCAATCGCTTAAGGTTCAGGCAGAAAGGAGAAGGGTGTTTGTGTGGGATGATGTGGAAGTGCCACCACATGTCCCAATTGGGAGAAATGGTCGTGTAGGGGTGTGGCCCACCAAACCGACATGGTATGGAGATAAAACCCAGAGGTATTGCCTCGAAACATTTCTAAGGGTGCGAGAAAAGAAGAGTCATGAGAAAGTAAATGGAATGATGTGACACAATGATGTGCACCCGACACTATTTCCATTGGCCATAAGGTTTGCCTACAGCCCCATAGGCTCAGATACCTAGCTCGGAAGCATGAAAATGATGCATTAAGGAATACGTCGGGAAAATCTTGGAGGGATGACATAAGGTGGCATGAGGTCAAGCTTGTGCCTTGTTGTAGAATTATTGGCTGGGGACAGGTCCACCTACCAAGTCAGCCCGAAAAGACCACCCAAATGATTAAAGTGGGAGGCAGTTGAAAACCATCAAGAGGTAACTAGACAGATGACGTAATTCATGCCACAAGGGCAGTATGCTCATATTCAGTTAGTGGAGAAGTGTCTCACCATCCAATTCATCTCGATGATATATTGCCAGAAGAATAAAGGAGCATTATTTGGAGTGCGTCGGGAGGGTCCCTATGGGATGACATGGGTGGGTTGTGCTAGATATAAATGCAAGCCCATAAGATTTACCATTGGCAAAGGGAGGACCCACAGATAGATCAGCCAACACCATGATCTTGGCGGAATAAAGAGTCATCGCAAGTGACGAGGTGCCGGGATAATGTGAACCTGCAACAATAGTTTTTGGAGGACATGTTTGGACATATGACGAGGAGGTAAGAGGTGCTCATTGTCCATGTAAGCCTAATGCATATAAGTCAGCCGGTAATCAAACACATAGTTTGGGAACTTCCAAGAGAGCATAAGTGGGATGATGTTTCCAATGGGATCCACCCCGAAGGAAATTGGCTAATTTAGAGAGTGAAGGTTCCTTGGGTTTTTAGCATGCATAATTAATATGTGTGTGTGTGTGTGTGTGTGTGTTTTTGTGTCTATATAATTATGGAACTATTAACATGAAATTGAAAAACATAATAATAAGATAAAATAATTACCCCATTCCTACAAAGGTATGATGGCTCGGGTGACGTTATAGAGTGGTATCAGAGCATCCGGGTTCAAAACTTGGACTAGATGGGATCTATCATGAGAAAGTGATAAGTTTTTAGAATTTTCCAAACAAATTGTTTAGGTGTTAAGGTTTGGTCTAAATAAATTAATAAACAAACCTAATTGGGCATCAATCCATCCTGTGACATGGTGGAATGGAATAAAATTTAAGTTTTTGATCATCGTCGATGATTTGACAGTGTTCACACACCCTTAGAGTAACGTAAGTGGGGAAGGGACCCCCCATGCATGTTGTTGATCAGCGTATTGAGGTAAATGGTATATATGGTATCGCTCCATCTCCTTAGTAACATTAGTGTGGGCTTGACCCCCCCATGCAAGTCATTGATCTACCCCTAGAAAATTTAGATCGGTGGTTCTGATGGTGGGAGGAAAGGACCACCAATTACGACTTGTGGCAAAATCCTTTAGGGATCGGGACACAAAAATATTTGGCGGGCACGGGTGGTATCAGTTGTGATGAATTATGATTGTTGTAGGTCATAAGTAAGAGTACGAGAATTTTTTTGTTGCAGTAACTATGTGCTAACATGATCATCATGCACATGTGATTTTTATGGCAACCCTGTAAGAGCAGGACCTTGTGTCTAAATAGTTGTTTAATTTATTGATGATGCACTAATAACTTAGATGGATTTAATTTTAATTTTATGCACATGAATTATTAAATATGGTTAGTGTGCTAACATGATTATTTTGTCACAAAATAATTCTCCATGACATCTCAATGAATGCAAGGTTCGTGAGCATCGTGGTGTTTTATTTTGTTATTACATGAAAATCTAACAGTGTGTGTGGTTAAAAACACAACACAAGTACCATAAACAGATGAAATACAACAATGAGGACTGGAATGGTTGGGTACAGTTTCAATCAATCATAGCATGGAAGTGATGGGGTCATAGCCAATGAAGAAGAGAGATTATTTGGCCAAGGGGGAGGGAATCACTCTCCAGATTGGATGGACACCTTGTAAATACTGGGGGTTGAGGTGAGAAGATTTAAGGCTGATAATGGGAGACTGGTAAGATATCATGAAAGGCCAGAAGAGATCAATGCAATCATCCACTAGAGTCTCTTGTATTGGCAAAGGCAAAGTCAATCTGAGTTGAGGGCCAATCATGGAGATATGAAAAGACTTCATGATTCAGAGGAAAAAATCAATGGGACAGATGGTGGTAGGTCCAGAAAGATGCACAGATGAGGAAGTGAGGATATTGTGCTAGGATATGCGCCTTTGATCACTCCAAGGGGAAAAATTGGCACACAAGTGCATTATTCTAACAAACCATATAGTTTTACTGCCTAGAGGCACGAAAATTCTCACCATTACCATCATCATCATCTAGGAATAAAAGGAAAGGATATATGATTGAGTAGTTTAAGAAAGCTAATCCACCCACATTTGATGGGGATATGAAGAAATAAAAGGATGTAAAAGCTTGGTTGCTAGGAATGAATAAGTTTTTCAGGATACATGACTATTCATAGAATGCGAAATCTAGATTCGCCACTTATAGCCTAAATGGAAAATAAAATATATGGTGGAAGGATTTGAAGAATGTTGGAGGTATTCTTGAGAAATAATTGACTTGGGATGAGTTTGAAAATCTCTTTAGAGATAAATTCTTGTATGAACACTATTATGGGTTAGTTAACTAGTGATGAGTATATGACGAATTTTTTAAAACTATTGAGATATGTGTCATATATAAAGGATTAAAAAACAAAAATTTAGAGATTCGTCAGCAGATTTCCTATAGAATTTGAAGATGAAATTGAGTTGTTAGAACCCCAAACCCTAAAAGATGTTATCAAGAAGCTATCACATTATTATGAGCAAGTAAAACATAGGCCTAATATTAAAAGTGATTGGCAGGCTAAAATAAATGATGGACATAAGAATAATTGGCCCAATGAAATCTCAGAAAGGAAAGAAGGTAAGCACCCATCTCATACAAGATAGTTTCAGTGGAAATCCAACGTGTTGATAAGAAAAATATGTAGCAATTGACATCAGCACAACCCAATTTCGAAGGCTGAGAGTAGCTCGAGTGTTGGACATGTGGTGGGAGCCATAGGAGGAGAGCCTGTCCACATCAACCAAATTTTAGACCAAATATTTACAATGCTCAGGAGCCGAGCATGGTGGGTCAAGTATCCCAGAGTATGCCAAGAATTTACATAGTAGTATAAAACCACCAAGCATATCATCAGGAATCCATCATTGAGATGGAAGGTAAGGTAAAAGAGAAATTCATTTCTATTTTAATTAGTCCAGGTTCTAATTATAGCTATGTCAGCCCAGATCTTGTTGAGAAATGTGGTTTGAGCAAGGAGTTTCATGAAAAAACTTGGTTGGTTCAATTGGAAACTAGGACAAAAAGAAAAATCACCCATTGGGTAAGGTATTGTACATTTGAGCTCAGTGGCATGCCCACAAAATCCCATTTGAATGTATTTCCATTGGGTGTGTATGACTTATTTTTGAGCATGGACTAGTTGTACTTACATCGAACCAATGTAAATTTCTATGAAAAATTAATTGAATTCTTGGATGAGCAAGGAACGAAAAGAGTGATGAAAGATAGAAAAAGCTCATTTAAGTGAGGTTAATCACGGCTATGCAAGCCAAACATGGAAATAGAAAAGGAAGCATGTTCTTTGTGGTGAAAAAAATAGAGAAATAGAAGATGAGGAAGCTAAATTGCTACAAAAGTACCCTATTTTGCAGCAATATGTAGATGTCTTTCCATTGTAGGTTCCTAGATTACCTCCTCAAAGAGATATAAATTTATCTATTGAGCGAGTACCTAGAGCACCACCAGAATCTAAGGCTCCATATAGGATGAGCACCTTAGAATTGGTTGAGCTGAAATTGTAGTTGAAGGAAATGCTTGATAAAGGTTACATAAGGCCTAGTGTGTCCCCATAGGGAGCACCAGTATTTTTTGTAAAGAATAAATATGGAACACTTATATCATGCATTGATTAAATGCAATTAAATATGGTAACCATCAAGAATAAGTTCCCATTAACAAGGATTGTTGATCTCTTTGATCAATTGAGAGGAGCAACATTTTTCTCCAAAATTGACTTAAGGTCATGCTACCATCAAATAAGGATGAAGAAGGAATACATTCATAAAATTGCTTTTAGGACAAGATAAGGGAACTATGAGTTTTTAGTGGTACACTTTAAGCTTACCAATGCCTCTACCATGTTCATGTGCATGATGAACAATGTGTTACATCCTTATTTAGACAATTTTTTCATTGTATTTTTTGATGAAATATTGGTGTATTCAAAGACAAAAGAAGAACATGAGAAACATTAGGTTGCACTGTTGAAATTTTTGAGAGAGCATAAGATCTATGAAAATATTATAAATTGTGACTTCTTCCAGCCACAGATACATTACTTTGGGCATATCATTTCCAAGGAAGGAATCTCAGTTTATCCTAAAAATATCAAAGCCATAATGGAGTGGCCAACTCCAAAGAATGTCGATGAGGTTAGATCATTCATGGGATTGGCGGGATATTACATGATATTATCTGTAATTTCTCCAAGATAGGTCATCCCATTACATCCTTGTAGAGAAAAGGAGAAATATTTGAGTGGAATGCACAATGTGCAGAAATCTTTGAGCAGTTAAAACAATTTCTCACCAGTGCGCTAGTGTTGAGAATTGTAGATCCTGACAAGGATTTCGTGGTGTGTACAAAATCCTGCAAGGAGGGACTTAGTGGAGTCTTGATGCAAGAAGGGCAAGTCATATGTTATGAGTCCATAAAGTTAAATGAGCATCAGGTAAATTATATAACACGATTTAGAATTGGTTGCCATCATCCATGCCTTAAAAATGTGGAGGCATTATCTACTTAGCATGAAATTTATGCTCATGACAGACCATAGTGAGCTCAAATATTTTCTTGGACAACCAATTTTGAATGCTATGAAAGCAATATGTTTAGCCACACTCAGCAAATTCAACTTTAAAATCAAGTACATAAAAGGTAAAGAAAACAAGGTTGTTGATGCTTTAACCAAAAGAATCCAAGTAAATTACTGGTAGCTATAAGTTCTTATACAACAAATCTAATACAAAGAGTCAAAATTTTTGGACTGCAAGATGAAAATATCATCAAGTGAAAGAAAATTTGCTACAAATTGGTGATGATGAAGAATATCACCTCACTGGGGAAAGCCTAATTAGTTTCAAAGGATTAATTTATGTGCCTAACAGTGCGGAAATTAAAATATTGACAATGAAATATTCCCATGTTAAACCGTATTTAGGCCAACCAGCGTATCAAAAGACCCTTACATCCTGTTATCACCAAAATCGCACCTGATTGGCTGCTGATCAGACAACTTTAGTGTAAATATTTCAAACCAATATTGTGACTGAGGGTTAGCCTTCTCAATATGAGAGGACTCTCTCAAGAGTTAATGATATGGAATAAAGATATAGATGGCTAACTCTATTTAGTAAATAAACTGGTTATGATGAATGTAGGTTGAAAAGATCAGAGCTTAATACCATTGGGCTATGGAATCAGTGAAAGGGATCTCAATAACAAGGCTTTCCTTGTGGAAGCTAAGGCTTGTAAATATTTCAATGAAAGAGCAAGACATACAGGTGGTTTTCAATAGCTTGAAGTTCAAAGGAAGTTAGAGCGTATGATACATGAATTCTGAGTAATGAGACATCAAGACATTGGAAGAAAACTATTAAGAGAGATCAATCATGGCTTAATACTTAAAGGAAGTTAGAGCATGAACAATCATGAGTTCTGAGTAATAAGAATTAAATTATTTGAAGAAAATATTTCAAAATATAGGACAAAAACTCATTGAAATATAATAAGAATCTCAGGTGAAGAAAAGTTGTGTTGTTACTATATATAGCAGAAACTCCAATAGTTTTACAATCAAATAGTCTTCTAAGATAACATCTCCAACCTGATGAGTGTAGATTGAAAATAATATCAGTATGTAGGCATAGGCTTATGGAGTCAAAAATTTTAGTGATTCAATGAGTTACTTGACATAGAAGTTGAGGTTGTTCAGAGTTTCTAGAAGTAGGACACACACAAATAAAACATGAGTATACATAGTCAATTCACATACAAAGGAAGTCAGAGCATCTCATAGATGAATTCTTAGTAATATAAGTGAAAACCACTACAAGTGAGATACATAAGAGGTACAAATAGAATAGGAAAGCACTAAAAACTCCTTCAGAATCTCAAGTTGTCCAAGTAACAGATCTCTATATTAGCTGAAACAATCCATTACAATAATCTGCTATTTTGCCAAAAATATTCCAACCCTTGACAAATTCGACCCTGTGGCCTTTAATAGACATGTTACAACGTCATATTATCTGCCTCTAGGCTATATACATCGAATTTTTTCCTACTAACACCTTGCATAACCATAAAACATCAAATTTATGACAAACAGACACTTCTCCTACTTGACAGTCCTATTTCAACTAGGACTCAAACTCTTCATTATTATCTTTAACAACATTATCTACTTAAATAAATTTCATCTTCAAAAATTATGATGTCACATGGTCGAATTTAGATGATGAGATTCACCACTTAACTAACCTCCTCAAAACTAGGAAACAAAACCTTGTTTTTTAGGTAAATGGTATTCTTCTTCTTTGAATATTTTGGTTGTCATCTGGTCTTGAATTCATGGTCCTTGCATGTTTAATAATTTCTTGACATGGTATTTAACTCTTTCATATCCTCCAGCTATCCAAAACCTACTAAAAAGACTAAAACACAGTGCGCTACGAAAGTAAGGCAGTTTCGTAGCACACTTTGGTAGCGCCTTAAAACAAGCCTTTATCCTCAAAATTTCTAACTCTTTCCTCTTGCATCAGCTTTATCATCTTTCAACACATCTTTCATAAAAATTTCTGCTCTTAACTTAGCCTTTAACACCTTAAATACTGATCAAAAGAAGCAAAAAAGGCAGCTACAGCAGTTTCGTAGCGCTTTTCTGCTTTTTAAGCCTAGAGGCGCTACGAAACTGCTGAGTATGCAGATTTTTTCATAAATTTGTCATATGAAAACTATGATTGCCCAAAAACTCAAAAAATAACCTGTCTTCATCATCCACAAACCATAAACCAACTTCACTTTAGGCTCCTTGAGGCATTTCTTCCTCATTCACATTTAAGACATCCTTGCAGATTTTTCATGTTTTTCCTTAAAAATAGGTCCTGGAACAGAGCCTATATCTTCTAATACATGATGTATTTTTCAAAAATTAAGGAGGTTTTTGTAGGCCAATATGTCTTTAATAAACAACTCTCTTGGTTTTTTTAAACACATCTCCTATTGTCCAGAAACTGTATTTGAAAAACATGTGCAAAACAGGAAAACTTTGTTTATGAAAATAGGGCTTCAATGAAATCCTTGTAACTCCCAACTGATAACACCTGTGAGAAAATTGAGAGATTTTTTTTATCTGGGGATGTGATTAAGACAAACCTATTTCATAATTCCAAAACACTTTTTCATTTGGCCAGAAACTGAACTTTAAGTTGACTGCTAAACAGTCATGTACAGGACAGTTTCGTAACAGCAGTTTCATAGCGCATTTTAATTTATCAATTTCTGCCACCTCCTAATGAATTTGAAGAAACGGAGAGAGGTTTTTGTAGTTAGGTCTATTATTAAGAAAACGGTCTTTCAGATTTCCAAAATTCGTTTTCATTTGCTCAGAAAACGCCTTTTAAGTTGACTTCTCAAAGTCAGAAAACAGAGTTTTGCTTCATATTTCGCTACGAAACTATCAGCAATTTCGTAGCGCAAAGTGAATTTTTTCAATGTAATGCCCTACAAAACTGTGGTTTCTTGGCTAATTAGGCAGTTTTGATACAAAAACCTTGGGAAATGAAGTGCAATGGAAAATGATGAATGTTTGATATGAAAGAGTTTAAAAATGACTTTGTTTAAACCTTAGGGAAAGCTTCAAACTATAAAAATTTTAATACTTCCCTTGACCAAACTTAAAATGACTCATAAAACCCTATTTTGACCCATGAACCTATTTAACCTTGTTAAAATTATGTTTGAATTTTTTGAGTGATAACATTGGCTCCACTTGGGATGGTGTGCCCCTGTGGTACACCAAAGAACCTCTAGTTCCAGTGCTATCCATCTTCTTGGAAATAAAAAATCTGAAATTTATGAAAACTTCACCAAGCTCTTATGGCCTTCACCTCGGGCTCAAGCTTCATGGTTACTGCTGGAAAACCAACTTTGTACCAACTGAAAATATGCTCATTCAACTTTGAGCTTATTCACACACTCCTACTTACCCTAATAGCTGCAATCTCCATTTTTAATTCAAGAAACATGAAACTTCCAATGAAGCCAATCATTTATCTGATCTGACATTTGAACCTCTTAACTGCACTTGAACCAAAAATAAGCATGATACTGAGATGAACAAGGCAACATAAAATATATCTAATCTTCAAAATGAAAATATAACTGGAAATCTGAACTATAGAACTCTTCCATGTAGTCAGCTAAAGGATCAAATAAGACATGATCTGTTTGATGATTCTCATGATATTATGTAGCTTTGGAGAACTCTTACATGCTTTGATCAACCACACAAGACTTCAGTTTTGTGCTATCAAACTGATTTTCAACCTGATTTTCAAAAACAAGGTATTCTTCCTCAATTTCAAAAGAGAAAGGTAGCAGCACCTTCTCTTTGTGTTCTGGCATTAAAAACTTTTGAACAGACTGATCTTGATCATGAATACTATAAGATTTAATTTGATCTTCTAAAGCTTCAATGTCTTTTTCAATGTTCTTAGCAACTTCATCCACGAATTGAATCTCATCTACTGACTTGCACTCAAATGATTTCAAATTAGAAGACAAGGATAAAGAAAAAATTTCACCCACTTCTTCATTAGTGTGATCAGTATTTGATGTAGACTGATGCAAGAAATAACATGAAGAATCAAATTTTTCCTTTACCTGAGAGTTATAGTAATTATCTTCCAATATTTCCTCTTGTTGTTTGCAATGATTCTCATACTCCTGATGATCAAAATACTGACAAGTCTGCAACAACTTTTCATCAAACTTAGAGGATGTAACATGATTATCATAAATAAACTCGTGTTGGGTTTCATTTTCATCCAAGAGAGAGGATATCATTTCTTCTTGGTGATGAAATGGATTGTCATGAAGGGCCTCTAAAATTTCCTCATCCATGAACTCATCATCTTCATAACAATTCTCCAAATATTCAATAAAACTCACACAGTGTTTACAGCAGTCTTTGACTAGCAATAAGGAGGGATGACACTCTTCATACATCTCATAAAATGCAACATGGAAATCAGCAAGAGAATATAATGAACCATTTGGCAATATTTCATACCAAGACCATTCTTTTCCTTCTAAAGTGGCCATAAACATCTTCATGAAACAATCCTCAGGGAACTGAACCTCAAGACTGTGTACATGCATATGAAATCTAACAAAATGAAGAGCAGCATTGTCTTTCTTTTCATCTTTAAATATTGGAATATCAGTTAACGATTCAACATTTGGCATAGGATTTGGAAAACCAGGGATGTGAGACTGATTCATAGGTGCATACCTGGCATTTATTCTTGCAATGTAATTCATCTTGAAACTTCATCAAGCTACTGATCTTCAAGCAGTGGAGTCACCTTCCAATTGATTATTTGATGTATGGAGTGGCCAGAGCATAAATACATCCAATATGTGCCTAAGTGTCTACTGCTCTTAGACCTTAGAACAGAAATTTTGTCGTTCTTCACAGGGAAAATTTATACCTTTGGTCTCCCAACAGACGCACCAAAATGTTATCACCAAAATCATACTTGATTGGCTGCTAATCAGACAGCTTTAGTTTAAATATTTCAAACTAATATTTTGATTGAGGCTTAGACTCCTCAATATGAGAGGGCTCTCTCAAGGGTTAATGATATGGAATAAAGATATAAATGGCTAACTCTATTTAGGAAATAAACTAGTTATGATGAATGTAGGTTGAAAAGATCAGAGCTTTAATACCATTGGGCTATGGAGTCAGTGAAAGGGATCTCAATAACAAGGCTTTCCTTGTGGAACCTGGGGCTTGTAAATATTTCAATGAAAGAGCAAGACATACAAGAGGTTTTCAATAGCTTGAGGTTCAAAGGAAGTCAGAGCGTATGATACACGAATTCTGAGTAATGAGGCATCAAGACATTGGAAGAAAACTATTAAGAGAGATAAATCATGGCTTAATACTTAAAGGAATTCAGAGCACGAACAATCATGAGTTATGAGTAATAATAATTAAGACATTGAAGAAAACCTTTCAAAATATAGGACAAAAACTCATTGAAATATAATAAGAATCTCAGGTGAAGAAAAGTTGTGTTGTTACTGTATATAGAAGAAACTCCAATAGCTTTACAATCAAATAGTCTTCTAAGATAACATCTCCAACCTTATGAGTGTAGATTGAAAATAATATCAGTATGTAGGCATTGGCTTATGGAGTCAAAACTTTCAGTGATTCAGTGAGTTACTTGACATGGAAGTTGAGATTGTTCATAGTTTCTAGAAGTAGGACACACACAAATAAAACATGAGTATACACAGTCAATTCACATATAAGGGAAGTCAGAGCATCTCATAAGTGAATTTTGAGTAATATAAGTGAAAACCACTACAAGTGAGAAACATAATAGGTAAAAATAGAATAGGAAAGCACTAAAAACTCCTTTAGAATCTCAAGTTGTCCAAGTAACAGATCTCTGTATTAGCTGAAACAATCCATTACAATAATCTGCTATTTTGCCAAAAATCTTCCAACCCTTCAAAAATTCGACGCCATTGCCTTTAATAGACATGATAAAACATCATATGATATGCCTCTAGGCTAGATACATCGAATTTTTTCCTACTGACACCTTGCATAACCATAAAATATCAAATTTATGACAAACAGACACCTATCCTACTTGACAGTCCTATTTCAACTAGGACTCAAACTCTTCATTATTATCTTTAAAAAACTTATCTACTTAAATAAATTACATATTTGACAAGTATGATGTCACATGGTCAAATTTAGACGATGATATTCACCACTTTGTGACCACTTAACTGACCTCCTCAAAACTAGGAAACAAAAACCAGTTTTTTAGGTAAATGGTCTTCTTCTTCTTTGAATATTTTGGTTGTCATTTGGTCTTGAATTCATGGTCCTTGATTGTTTAATAAATTCTTGACATGGTATTTAACTCTTTCATTTCCTCCAAACATCCAAATCCTGCTCCAAAACCTACTAAAAAGACTGAAACACAGTGCGCTACGAAAGTAAGGCAGTTTCGTAGCACCTTAAAACAAGCTTTTATCCTCAAAATTTCTAACTCTTTCCTACTCCATCAGCTTTATCATCTTTCAACACATATTTAATAACAATTTCAGCTCTTAAATCAGCCTTTAACACCTTAAATACTGATCAAAATAAGCAAAAAAGGCAGCTACAGCAGTTTCGTAGTGCTTTTCTGTTTTTTAAGCCTAGAGGCGCTACAAAACTGCTAAGTATGCAGATTTTTTCATAAATTTGTCAAATGAAAACTGTGATTTCCAAAAAATTCAAAATATAACCTATCTTCATTATCCACAAACCATAAACCAACTTTAATTTAGGCTCCTTGAGGCATTTCTTCCTCATTCACATTTAAGACATCCTTGCAGATTTTTCATGTTTTTTCCTAAAACATAGGTCTTGGAATAGAGCCTATATCTTCTAATACATGATGTATTTTGAAAAAATGAAGGATTTTTTTTTATTCTAGGATTTCTTGAAGAAAAACCTCCCTTGGTTTTTTGAAACACATCTCCTGTTGTCCAGAAATTGCATTTGAAAAACATGTGCAAAACAAGAAAACTCTGTTTCTGAAAATAGGGCTTCAATCAAATCCTTGTATATCCAAACTTATAACACTTGTGATAAAATTGAGAGAGGTTTTTGTAGCTGGGGATTGTATGAAGACAAACCTCTTTCAAAATTCCAAAATAAATTTTCATTTGGCCAAAAACTTAACTTTAAGTTGACTGCTAAATAGCCATGTACAGGACAGTTTTGTAACAACAGTTTCGTAGCATATTTTAATTTATCAATTTCTACCACCTCCTAATGAATTTGATGAAACTGAGAGATTTTTTGTATTTAGGTCTATTATAAATACAAACCTCTTTCATATTTCCAAAATTCGTTTTCAGTTGCTCAAAAACCGCCTTTGAATTTGACTTCTCAAACTCAGAAAACAGAATTTTGCTTCATATTTCACTACGAAACTATCAGCGGTTTCGTAGCACAAAATGACTTTTTTCAATTTAATTCGCTACGAAACTGTGGTTTCTTGGCTAATTAGGCAGTTTTGACACAAAAACCTTGGGAAATTAAGTGCAATGGAAAATGATGAATGTTTGACATGAAAGAGTTTAAAAATGACTTTGTTTAAACCTTAGGGAAAGCTTCAAACTATAAAAAAATTAATACTTCCCTTGATCAAAATTAAAATGACTTCTAAAACCCTATTTTGACCCATGAACCTATGTAACCTTTTCAAAATGATGTTTGAATTTTTTGAGTGATAACACATCCACTAAAAAGCATTATTATTGGATAAACCTAAAGAAGGAATTGGTGGATTTCATGGAAAAATTATAGAATGCTAACAGGTAAAGGCTGAGTGCAAGCATCTGACAGGATTGTTGCTACCTATCCCCATTCTGGAATGGAAGTGGGAGGTAATTTGTATGGATTTAATTACAAGATTTCCTAAAACATCCAAGAATCATGATGCAATCATGGTAGTGGTGGATAATTTGAGAAAGGTATCTCGTTTTGTAGCAGTCTAATTCACTAATTCCTCTAGTGACATAGAAACAATCTTTATAAATGATATTGTGTGGTTGCATGGCATCCCCAAGAATATTGTGTCAAAAAGAGATGTTAGGTTCACTTCTAGGTTTTGGAAGCAATTTTTGCAAGAATGGGAACAAAATTAACATTTAGTACAACCTATCATCCACAAACATATGGGAAAACTGAGAGGATTAACAAAATCCTTGAGGACATGTTAAGAAAGTATGTGATGCATCTGCCTAAGAAGTGGGAAGAATATCTTCTAGTTTTGGAATTTGTATACAACAATGGATACCAGTTATCCATAAAGATGAGCCCATTTGAGGAATTGTATGGCAGGAGTTGCAACACTCATATTAGCTGGAGTGATCCAGTGAACATGGTCCATGTAGGACCTGATATGATCAAGGATATGGAGAAGCAAGTCCAGATCATAAAATAGAATTTGTAAGTGGCACAGGATAGGAAGAAAAGATATGCAAACCAGCATAGGGTGCACAAATAATTCCAAGTTGGGGAACATGTTTACCTGAGAATTAAACCTAAGAAAAGTTCCCTGCAGATTAGGACATGTGCCAAGTTGGCACCACGGTATTGTGGGCCATTTGAGATCCTTGAGAGGATCAAACAAGTGGCTTATAGGCTAGCTTTACCTCCATCAGTTATATTTCATGATGTTTTACATGTTTCTTTGCTTAAAATATATGTACAATACTCTAATCATGTGCTTGATTAGTCTGTGCTACAAGTTGAACCCAAGGGAGAGTTCCATCTAGAGCCAATGTGAATTCTAGAGTCTCATGATCTGGAATCGAGCCATAGAGAGATTCAAGGTGCAGCGGAAGCACTTTGGGCTAGATGAGGCCAAGTGGGAAATGGATAATACCATGAAATTTAACTATCCCTTCTTGTTTGCTGGTTAAAGAAAGTCTGTATATGATTTTAAATGTTGTATAGAGTTGTGTGTATAAAGCTCCATGAAATAGTATGTCTTGTGTTTTGTTTTTAGTGTTGCATATGAGTATATGAACACTGAGGGTGGTGTTCCCTCAAGGGGTATGGGACTGTAACAACCCCACCCATGGCCCTCTCATAAACTACATTGTAAATATTTTTTCAATATGTTGAATCAAAAAAGGGGGATGAGTCAAGGGACATGGATTCCAGGGTTGGGGAGGAGAAATTATTGCTTGGGATGTTGTGGTTTCTTGTGAAGAAAAAGAAACATGAATTGCAGGATAGCCATTAAAAATTGTTTGGTGCATGAATTTAATGAACTAGTTCATGAAATTAAATGGGTTGCAATAGAAAGTACGCAAACCCATGTTGCTTGAGAAGCAGCAATAGGAAAAGAGGACATGCAGAGAAACTGAGGGACAATGAATTTTAGGCCAACAAGGATGCAGCATTAAATGAAAAACAACAAAAATTTAGAGGTGAATAGGAGCATCCATTGGAAGGTAGATAGAAGCATTCGAAGGCATGCAGGAGGCAGTCATAGAAGGCAGAGAAAATTCGAGCATCCAAGGAGAGAAAATCAACAGGCATATTTGAAGAGAAGTGAATAGAAGAGAATGGGATTGGTTCTCTGGCTCCCTGAAGGTTGTGGGTTGAGTTGATAGTCTCTAGAGCCCTGTAACAGCTTGCGGTCCCTTGAGGCTGTGGGTTGATATAGGATCCTTGTAGCCCTGTAACAACTTGGGTCCTTGGAGGTTTTGGTTGAGATAGAGGTATTTGGAGCCCTGTATCAGCTTGGGTCCTTGGAGGCTATGTATGGGTTGGGATGGAATCTCTAGAACCCTACAACACATTGGATCCCTAGATGTGGTGGGTTTAGATAGTAGACTCTAGATCCCTATAATAGCTTTGGAAGAGGCCATCCTAAAGCAACACCAAAGGAAGACCTGATTGAAGACTTGTGTTACTGTGTTATTTTCACTATGGGTTATGGATTCCCTAGGAGGGGGTGAATCACTGTGTGTGCACTTGGGGTGAGGTAGAGTACCTATGTGCTCTTTATGTTGGTAAAATAGGTAGAAATTAGTTGGTGGGATTAAGGAAGGGGGTCTTATGGTGTCCTTGTTTCATTTGGTAGTTGGTGATTTAATCCCTTGAGCAAGTGTCCCCCTCAGACTCTGGAATCTGGCTCAGGGGTGACAGATGCAAGTAAGTGTGGCTAAAATTTTCTATGGTTGGGTGTATAGTTCTTGTACCATACTCAGTTTCCCTACAAGTTTAAAGATAATTATATTATGATACTTGTTTATCTATTGATAAATCATGTTGCCTTCCTCTTTAAAATGATTTTGGATTTTGGAACTATAATTGTGTTGTTAATATGATAACCATGTGTTACTTCTCTGTGTGGAGAGGGCCTTTATGGTTATGATAATATGCATGAATGTATGTATGTGTTGCATTTGGGCTATTATTGTTGTTATATGAATTTCTCAAGTGTGGTCCTCTGGACTGAAAGAGGTGTTGTGTGAATCATTTGTTAATATTGTTATATCCTGAAAGATTCAACATAATGTAAATAAAACAACGTGACAAAATATATTATGCCATGTCTTCGCACTGAGATCATGTGTTGCATAATCCATATGATATTAGTATTATGTTATGTTTCTAAGTTGAACCTTATTTTAAATGAAATGCTTAACTATATTGAAAGAAAAATATAAGTAAACAATATAGGAACGTAAGACCATGTTGCATGCCTCAACAACATCCATAAGAGCTTGAACTAAAACTTGGAATAGTGGGCTCAAAAACTCTTTTATTTATATGAAACAGTCAGATTGAAGATCGCCTGCTCAACAAGGTCTTTACAAGTTGTTTTTTCGCGCAGTAGGCATTGCATTAGCGTTGAGGTTTGTTTTCCTTGGGCCAGATGAGCCCATCACCTTTACCTAAATGGTCTTAAACCTTGCATTTCTAGTAGGATGGATATCTTTCATTGGCATCATAGTGTCATCGGTGAGGCACCAGAAGGCTTTGCATATCGCCATGGAGCAACGTATAGGCTCAACATGGATTTTGACACTGGTGACATGTGGCAGGTGATGTGGAGACCTCTTAGGATTTCACACCAGTCCTGTCATAGGTAAGGGTCATAGGAGTGCCTAGGCCTGCATGTGTGGGATTCCCTATCCAAGAACAAGGAATGCAGGTGGGCTAGGAACTCCTTGGAGTTGGATTCACCCAATCTAAAGAAGGGTAGCACCAGGGAACACCTTAATAAACCATTAGCATTGATATGAATCCTTGGTATTGATTTGGATGTTTATCGGACCTCTGAGATAGAGCCATGGTAGATAATACACGCTCGAGAAATTATGTTTAATAGCAGAGCTGGCATTCAGGGCGGTCGTGGAGATCCCCATCTGAGATGTCACATGGGGCGTGGCTGAAGTCCCTTAACTGAACCATGGCAGAGAATGAGAAGGAAAAATTTGTTGCGACGCAACATGAAGCAATGGGAGTAGCCAGGATCATGATAGTAGGGACATATTGGCATCCACGCAACCCCAGCTATTGTGTTGTTATTTGTTGGGGATTGACCTACTTAATAGGTAATCACGTTAGGTTCACCCGAAGAATTTGCTTAAGGTGCAAGTAGAAGGCAGTAGGGTGATGACGAGGAATGATGTGGTAGTGCCACCACATGTCCCAATCGAGATAAAGGGTCATGCAGGGGTGCGGCCACCAAATAAATGTGGCTCGGAGAAAAAACCTAGAGGTCTTACCCTAGAACATTTATAAGGGTGTGAGCAAAGTAGAGTTGGGTGAAAGGAAATGGGATGACATGGAACGATGATGTGTGCTCGATAGTGTTTCCATTGGCTAGAAGGTTAGTCTACAACCACATAAGCTCACATGCGAAGCCCAAAAACATGAAAAGGATGTGTAAAGAAAGATATCAAGAAAAGGTTGGTGGGATTATGTAAGGTGGCATGTGGTCAGGCTCATTCCTTGTCATCATGTTATTGGTCAGGGATTGGCCCACTTTTCAAGTCAGCCTGAGGATACCACCCCAGAAGATTAAAGTGGGAGGAAATTGAAAAGCATCGAGAGGTAACTAACGGGATGACGTAATTCATGCCATGCGGGCAGTACACGCACATCCGATTGGTGGAGAAGGGTCTCGCCAGCCAAGTTAGCCTGACGATATAACACTGGAAGAATAAAGGAGCGCTCTCTGGAGTGCACCAAGAGTGGCCCAATGAGATGACGTGGGTTGGTTGCACTAGATATACATGTAACCGGAAGAATTACCATTGGTAGAGGGGGGACCCACAACCTATTTAGCCAACGCCATGACCCTAGAAGAATGAAGAGTCATCACAAGAGAAGAGGTGTTGGGATCATGTGAACCTGCGGCGGCAGTGATTGGCGAACAGGTTTGGGCCTATGAGAAGGAGGTAAGAGGGGCCCGTTATCCATGTTTTCCTGGGACAGAGTAGTTGGAGGGCAACCAAATGTGTATTTTGGGAATCACTGGGAGAGGATAAGTAGGGTGATGTGTCCAATGGGACCCACCCGGAGAGGATAAGTTGGGTTTTCAGCAGTCATAACGAGTGTGTGTGTGTGTGTGTGTTTATATATAATTATGAAACTATTAATGTTAAATTGAAAATAATAATAATAATAATTACCCCATTCCTCTAAAGGTAAATGATGGGTCGGGTGACTTTATAGTGTGAATGACTTTAAGTTACTGTTACTGCCTATTTTTCTCTTTATTCCCTATCCTATAGTTTCTACTTATGTTTATTAACTTTTCCACTCGCCTTTTGTTCTCTTTAACCATTAATATACAAATGCTTGTGACCATTTCTGCTCACATCCTTCTTGTCTTCATAACTAGCTTGAGTATGGCCTTTACTTTCTTAAATCGCCTACTCTCAACTCCAAACTCACCACAAAATTAGGGAAATTAAATTGCTTCTGAATTCTACACTTTTTATCTGCATTCTTCTTTTACTCATTGTTTTCATCTTTATTCTCTTCTAACAATTTTATTTCTTTAAGTCTGACTAAATTTGTGAAGAGGACAAGCTAAAGGCATGCATAAAGGAGAAGTGAGTTGTTCCACTAAATTCTTTGAACTTGGGCCCGAAAATTCAACTAGTCAATGACAAGGAGGATTTAAGAGGAAAAACACATCTTCAGATTTATTGAAAGCTAGTGAATATAAAGCAAAGTTGTCTAATAGTAATAGGGCACTTGTCCAAGCAGGAATTTACTAGGATAATATCGCATTGGGAACCATGTTTTCTCCTTTGACTTATGAGAACACAATGAGTTCTCATGTGAGATAATCAAACTTCTAAAATAACATTAAAATGAGAACAGATTCTATTTACTAAGACCTTCCTTGGGATATTCAAGCATCAACTCATGCAATATCAACTTGGCATTAGAGTCTTAGAAAACCATTTTAGAGTTTTGTTGGCAGTGTGAACTTAACACCTTTCCAATTGATCCTATAGTGCCCTTGCAATCCACTATGCTTGCAAGTGGACCATTATAGAAGTACTCATAACAAATGTAGGTAATCACTCAAAAAATTGTCTATCTTCTAGTTAAAAATGTGAGTAATGTTTGTTGTTGCAATATATTTATGACCACTACTTGAGGACCTAGTTGAAGCTGATTATTTGCCAGATTTAGTTTGTATCTACCAAAATTGGATGTTATTTTCTAAATTGTATCTTGATTTTATTTGATCTATCCATCCACTATAAAGATGAAAAGGGAAATTTTAAATGTTTTCTATGAAAGGTTTTATTTTGTTTCTTAGATATATTTTAGTGTGAGGTCTTCAAATGGTTTAATAGATTTCAATTAAATGAGTGAGTGTATTTTGTAGTGATTAGTAGGGATCTATTTTGTATTGAGTTTTTTAATGAAGTTGTCTAATTACAAAAAATCTAACTTGATATATTCTCATTAAAACATAAAGATAATTTTACATTGCAGCAAAAAAATAATTGAAATATTGATATTATTTTATTTTATTTTTACAAATAACTAGTAGAATTGAACAATGGACTCAAATTTTGGAATGGTTGTGATGAATTAGTCTATTTTGTCTTCTTAGAATTAAGTTAAACAAATTGTGTTAATTTTGTTGTCACTACTAATTTATCCTCCTTTTATTCTTGACAAATGGATTATATTTATTATTCTCTTATATGGGGTGGCAGGCGTGGGAGGGATTCTCATAAATCCTGATGGAAAAATAGTAGATTGGTATGCTTGGGGGTTAAGCAAGAAAATGAACAATCAAGCAAAGGCATATGGTCTCTTCTTTGGCCTCATTATTTCCCAACAAAGAGGGATAAGGGTTATGAACATCATGGGGACTCCCTCCTTATTATAAAACATATGGTAAATAATAGTGCAGCTCAGAACAATAAATTGAACCAAGTCATGGAAATAATTAAAGGTCTCTACAGGAATTTTGAAAAATTTTACTTCTACCACATTCTAATAAAATTGAATTGGGAGGCAGACATCCAAGCGAATCAAGCATGTCAATTAGAAGAGAACAGGAGCTTGGTGAATGGAAATGAAGGACACTACCCCATTCCCTAGTCATGATGTTAGAAAGTAATGGGTTTATGGCAAAGGTCATCTCTCTTAGCAAGAACATAAACACCTATAAAGGGAACATAGGGACAATGTTGTAATTTTGTGAGCTTAGGCATTGGATCATGGCCCTTTATTTGGCCAACCCCCTCCCCTTCTTCCCCTCCCTCCTTCGTTGGGTCCCTCCCCCTCGCTCCCACCCCCTCTTCTCTCCCCTTTCCCAACCTTGCCTCATCCCTCTTTCTCCCGACCTCCTTAACCTTCACCTCTACTTCCCCTTTTGTTTCCCTTCCCCCCTCATTCTCCATCCCCGCTCCCCCTCTCACATCCGACTGAAGACACGTCACAGGAGATGCAAGTGGAACTGTATGAGTGACTTGATATTGTCGTGTGAAACCATTAATGTAGAAGGTGGCATCAATGTTGAGGAGTTCAGAAAACATGGCATCATGAAGGATATCAGCGTGGAAAATCTTTATTTTCAGTCCTAAATTCAGGTTTGTCGCATGATCCATATTATCATAACAATGCAAGCATCCTCTGAGATTGAGCCCAAATTAATGTTGCAGAGGTCGATTGGATGGCTCACGCGAGTGGGATTTAATTCGCTCTAGATCAAGATCATTTCAAGCAGCACAACAATCATGGGAGTGAGATGTTTTCCTGGAGATAAGAATATGTCCATCGACTTCAAATTTCATTCTCAATTGAGTATTTGCAAACAATTTTTCAATTGTGAGAAGGTCGAGGCCTGCACTCAGATAGTAGTAGGTTTCATGGCTTTGTGAGGGGTTTCCAGTGGGTGTTGGTGAATTTGTTGTTTGACCAGGGGTGGAGTATTGTGGCTCTGTGCATTGTGGTTTTTGTCTGTGATTCTAAAGTGGGTAGGGGGAACTCTGTCATTTTTCAGTCATGGCTGAGGGAAATTGATGGAAGGTTCTGGTATTTGGAAGATGTGCCTGAGGAGAAGAGTTGTTTCCAACCTTGGTTGGCTCTCCTGGCCACGGTCTGGCACTCTGATTTTGTGGGTTGTTTCGGGTTCTGGGGTGTTTGGTACTGGAAATTGGCTTTAGATCTTATAGGAGTGGTGGAGCAGCCTGAGTTAGGAGAAGCAAGGGCGTGGAATTCAGGGGAATGCGGAAATAAGAACCTGAGAATTGAGCTACAATATTGGTTGGCATTCGAGAAGTGTGAGAATTCGAAGAAAGGCATAATGGAACCCTCCCTTTGCAACATTTTCACCCCACCTGTGCACACCATGTGAGAGAGAAAATTGTGTTATAAGGAGAGGTTTGGCAGAGTTAAGGCGGATTTTTCAGTAGCAGCAGCAGGAAGCATGTGCATGGAATGAAAGGAATGTCGAGAAGAATCAAAAAATCCTCAAACTTGAGGATCAAATTTATGTTCTTCATAGCCAGATCGAGGATTTAAAAATTCAGCTTGCAGGAAAACTTCCATCTCTGAAGAAGAGTCGATTGGAATCGACCTTAATCGGCCCGCGGACCCAAATGGTTAACCAACTATTAGTTTTTCATGTGTAGATATAAATGTGTTTTGTTGTTCGACAAATATTATAAATTCTATAGTATAATATCAGCAATAGTGATGTTGTATTTTGTAATCATGAATAGTTATTGGGTCATTTCAGTAACGAAGGAAACCAGTTTGCCCATTTTTGGCATCACTCTGAAATGTAATCACTCGGTATTAGTCGCGACCTAGGTGCAGATTAATATATAATAACAGTACTCTTTTGTTTTAAAAACAATATTCTCTTATTTTTTAGTAAATGAATCATTTTTTTATTATCCGTGAACAATTCAAAAAACCCTCTCTTCTTTTTGAATGAAGTATTTGGATTCACTTCTGTATTCCCTTTCCCCTCTTTGGGGGTATGCTAGTTAATTTTTAATTAAGAATACTATTTTAAACATTTTCATGTTCTGCAGATCTCCATCAAGCCCTTTCATGGTCTGCAAATCTCCATCAAGCCACCATTCCCCTCTTTAGGGTATGCTAGTTAATTTTTAATTCAAAATATTATTTTAAACATTTTCATGGTCCGTAAATCTCCATAGAAATATTTATAATAAATATTTTTTTACCATTTTAAATGTATTTAACATTACTTAAATTATAAATATATATTTGGTGATGATCACTTCATGTTTCCACGAAACTAGTTTGGGACATCCTAGAGTTGGCGTTAAACGTTTAAACTTGTGGTGTCGCGATTACAAGAGCGGAAATTCTAGTAGATGATAGAATGTTAACGGTTTCTAATGTGTACATATGAAATAGTGGAGGTAGTCCATGGAGAGATTGAAGTTCACACTTTTCTTGCGGTTTGCGGAATATCTTAAAGTGGTTACCAATTTGCAAATCAAGAAAGGAAATTTTATCTTGAAAACATGTTTCATTTTACCTCTCGATACCACCAAAGAGATGCTTTAAGCATTAGCAGAAAATATATCATTTTTAAAAAACATGGCATACACTGCAAATTCCAAGTTGTTGCCTAAGTGCTGCTTAACTAAAGTTACGGATGGGGACAACAATTCCCAATCCATTGAATTGAATGGGTAGCAGTAACGATTAAGGATTAAATTTGAATGAGAAGGTTATATTTCAATTCGAAGGGTTAATTTCATTTTAGCATTTCAATGTTAATAACTCAAAATATTATTTTTATATGAAAATGAAATATAACTTTAAATTTCATATATGTTTCACTAATCACATCTTCAATTATATAAAGTTGTGCAGATTACAAATAAAGAATCTTATCTACAAATCGGAAATCCATGTGCATTTGGATAAATGCACATATACCACATTGGTTCACTAGTATCACAATATATGAATCATTCTATATATCAATGATATGGATGGAATTCAATTGGACCAGTTACTTATAATTTATATAAGAATCATATGGAGGAAATTGATTAGGACCATTTACCCATTAATTTACTTGTAATTTATATAGGAATCATATGAAGAAAATTGATTAGGACCATTTACCCCCCAATACATAAATGAAATTGTTTAACAATGAATTTGTTTTTCTTTTTTTGAAAGATAATAGCTAAGTCAATAGTTCAAGCAATTACAACGAATTTTTTTAAAGACAATCAAAATATAGTATTGATTTATATTTAATAAATCAAAAAACAACAAATGATGTAGGACATACCATATGTAAAAGAACATATAAATGAGTCATTTAGCATTGAATTTCGCATAATAAGGAATCATACCTATATTAAATCAATTTTGATTCCTAGTATTTATTGTTGTGTCTTCATAGTAAGTAGGCATAAAAAACACATTCAGATAATATTCGTAAATGCAAGCAAGCCAAGTAGGGAACAAAAGTGGAGTAAGAAGTAAGGAAATATTCAGGTGAAGTCATGTTAAAGTACCATTTCTAAATACTAGTAAGAGGATGAGAAGTTGAATCAAATTAGAGTTGATTTCAATTAGAATTGTTTCTCCTCTGTGAATAGAAAAAAAATTACCACACCCAAAAAATTTGATCTTCAATGCCCATTACTTAGATGTAATTTTCATAAATAAGTGATATATGAATATATGAGTTGTATAAAAATAAGATTAAATTATATAAAAATAACAACATTTCTTTTTTTGAAATATCATGATATGGAGAAAATTTGTTCATATTCCTTTTTGTTTTAATTTTCAAGATATGTAGAAAAATGATTAATAAAGAAAAACCATAAAAATAATGACTCAAATTTTTCTTTATCCGAAAAAATCAAAAATAATTTTCATTTCAAATTTAGTAAATAATTTTTTATTTTAATTAGAAATAATTTTATGTCGTTCTATCCTTGCTAGAGACCTTTTAAAGAACAAATGACTATTTCAAATTTGAACCTTGACATGCAAGTATGTCAGAATAATAATCACGATAATTGCTCACATGACTGCGAAGATCTATGTGTGGTTCTGTAGCCACTGTTAAAAAAGGGGAGCATTTTAAAGTCTACAGTGAGTGTTGAAGGTGCCATAACAACATTGAAGCAGTTGTAAAGGCAATATTGACGGCACTTGTTTGCTCTTCCATCACACAGTATTACCAACAACACCTGTTTGCAGTAATTGATTTGTAAAGGCATGAAAATCGTGGACGAAGTGCATATGGAAGGAAATATTTGCCAGGGTGAAAGGTTTGATTTTATTTTAATTTTGATATGAATTTTATCATAAGGAGGCTATTTATGGTGACTGTGGTGTAATTTTATGAGAAGAAAGTTTTCTTTGTGAGATCACTTTGGATTTGGTGAATTTGGGTGCATTTGGCTTTAGATCTGGTGGATTTGGTTGCATTTTTTTGATTGGAGAAAGCTTTTTTTTTCATCATGTCAAATCTTCTGGTTGATACTTATTTGAATGAATCCACTAAACTTGATGGAGGAAATTATGTGAACTGGAAATTCAAGTTGTTGACGATTATTGAGGGTTATAATTTGTGGTCATTTGTGAGTGGGGATTAAGTCCAAACCCATTGTTGCATTTTTTGTTCTAGATTGGGAGAAACGAGAGATTAAAGAAAATGTTTTATTATGTATGTATGTAAACGACAACATTATTACTCAAATCGGAGATTGAAAGACATCCAAAGAAACATGGGATGTTCTCAAGGATTTGTATGAAAAAACAAATGCAAATCGGATCTTGTTTTTGAAGATGTTGGGAAAAATACTGAGAGGGGGGGGTGAATCAGTATTTAGGGCAAACTGAAACTTTTCACTTTTTCATTCCTTAAAACCCATACGCTACTTTCCTTTAGTAAACTCGCGTATACACGCGGATATCTTTCATGCAACTCGCGTATACACAGAGATCTAATTATGTCATTAGTTCTTTGCTTATATCATTCCATTATTCATTCATCAGATGTTCAATAAACAGTAAACATGTGCAGTAAGAACAGAATAAACCATCACACAAAGCATCACACATGAACACCAGGATTTTTAGGTGGAAACCTAAGTCGGGAGAAAACCACCGCTGCAGTTGCTCAGCCTTCAATATTTTATTATAGAGAAAACATCTTACAACATATAAGCCAGGCAGACTCTACCGGAAGACGCTGTGCACCCACCGCTCGCTATCAGCCTCTCTCCCGGAAGGGAGCTACCACCCCCCGACTCCGTTTACTCACTTTCCGGAAGGCTTCTACAACCCCTCGCTCAAGCACAACCTCTACTCTCGGAAGGGAGCTATTTAATCTCCGACCAAGGCTACAACCCACCACTTATGGACCACGTTTCATCAATTTTCACACCGGATCCAACAACTTCAATAACACAACTTGCAGCTACGTTTCATCATATTTCTCGATCGGACCACATTTAAGTACGTCAAACATCAACAATGTATAGCTAAAACCGTATGCATCGTATCAGTAGATTTCATACTCCATGCTTCAAGAACCTCAGTTTGCATAAGCTTTTCTTTCACCGATGTCGCGTATATACGTGCTTCCGTCCATATCAACCGTATACATCCGTAAATTTCACCGTGATACGCGTTTTCACAAATAAGCCGCGTATATACGCGCTTCCTCTGCGGCGAACTAGCGTATGGTTCTTCAGATTTTTTAGGTCATTGCAATTCTTCAGAACAGATACATCACTTCAGATTTTACCCTTTATCTCAGACAGATGTTCGCCTCATCACAGATCTAATCATTCCATGAACAGATCTAGCAAATACAAGAACATTTCAGATCTAGATCTCCTTCTTCATCATTGGTGCATCATACATTCAGATTTATCATTCAACTGTAACCCTTTCCATTCAGATCTACTTCAGAGAGAAGTATTCATTCAAGCTCAGATATCTTGCACCCACACCTATGATTTGCACAATGAATTTCTTCTCTTTATATAGGTTTACCCTTTTTCAATACCATGAGCCCATTTTTCAATACCATGAGACAAAACAATACCATGAGCCCAAAACTACATTACTTCCGATGGTATTCCTGGACGGGGTCATTTAGACGAATCATTACCCAATACAATGGGTAAATACCATGGTGGTTACCCCTGGTTTTGCACTTTATGAGCGCTTTTTCCCATACGCGACTTGGAACGTTCTTTCTCCGCGTGCATACGTGGACTTCCCAGTTACTCCGCGTATGCCTAGCATTGCCTCTTTTTCATCATGTATCTAGCTCGAAATCAATTTCTTTTTCTCTTCATTCTCTCGTACCACCGTAGATACACCGATTTACTTCATCAGAACATATTCTCTCTCAAGCACAACTTCATCAAGTAAGCGTCATCTTCATTAAGTGGGTTGCTACACAATGACAACACTGTGCATCAGTGTTGTCAACAAACATCATATCACATCAGATTTACATCATTTACTAAGTCCATCAAGTCAAGCATAACTTCATCAGGTGGTTTGCCATCAAGGACAACACATGTCAATGTCTTCATCTTCATTTAGTGGGTTGCCATCAAGGACAACACTCTGCATCATATTTCCAACAATCTCCCCCTTTGGACTTGATGGCAACCACGATGGTGTTTGGTTACCACAACAGATAGGTACATTAAGAATACAAAGACACCATGTCACTTTCTCCATTTTGACACCATTCTTCATTCAAACACCATGTCACTCTCCCCCTTTGACATCAAGGGCAAAGGGCGGATTAAAACCAACATACTCTCCCCTTTTCTCCTTATGTAGAAGAAGCGTTCTGCAGATCTGATATATACTGAAGTGACCAAGCTCCCCCTGAGTTCATGCTGAACCTTCAAACATATTTTTCAATAAAGTACATGACGCTATGAACTTCCTATCACCAAAGACTCATACTTGCATCAAATATCCAACCAAGTGGATTTACATAGGAGACTTAAGTACCCAACCAAGTGGGTTTACACATTTCAACTCAACTACCCAACCAAGTGGGTTTACAAAATTTGACTCAGCTACCCAACCAAGTGAGTTTACAAAATTGACAAGTCCTTACATGACTGAGTATTACAATTTTACATCATGGGTCTCAACAAGTCCTTTTCATCAAATTACAAATATGACCATTTATGACCAACACCAGAAAGTCCTTAAGAAAGAGAACATGTATCAGAACAACCATAATGCCAATAATGCATTATACTCAGCAACGCTAATGCTCCCCCTGAATCTGTGCCTCCAAGCATCCTTTTCATATGACTAAGGCTCCCCCTTAGTTTGTGCATCCTGAACACTTTCACCAACAAATCATCAAAACATCTTCATCAAAACATCTTCTTTAACAACCAGGAAATAGAATTATGAGAACTGGAACACCAATTCGAGATGTTCGCATACATCATATCAAACGTATCAGAACAGGTCAAGAGAGTCACCCAACTAAAAATGTCGCGAATCGACATACGCGTTTCAGAAGAACCACAGAGTACGCATCAGAGCCAAAGAACCGCTAGATCCAATACCATCTTCTATATTTAACCAGATCTGATCCTCTGTGAGAAAAAGACAGTGTTCAGCTTCTTTCTGAGATATTTGAATGCTTCCCTGGACTACAGATAGATAGAACAGTGTAGTTGTGTCTTCAAGCGTCATCCAATGGTTGTAGCATAAGCACATTAGTAACCAAGCCTTCAGATTCTTTGCAACATCAATACAATCTTTTCAATAGAGATTATCATACCAGAACAACATCTTCAAATAAGTGTCAAGCAATCATCCATGTGGTCCATCATCACCAAGATCTTCAAGATTTAACATGAAGTAACATATGTAGGCAAAAGATCTCAACCATAGTAACAAACTCTGCATGATCCATTCTCATTTCTGAATCAAATGACATCCAACTCATCCATGTGTGAGCATAAAAGATACTTATCAGCAACCAGGGCTCAAAATCTCATCATAATAAACCATGTACCAAGTTATCATCATTTGAGCATGAGTATCACAAAGACCAAAGAAAAAGAAGTCATATTACCAACAATGTAATCATTAGTTTCAACTTGCTACTCCCCCTGAACCAGTGCTCCTTCTTAACTTGTGCAACCTGAATATGTTCCTTAGCAAGTCATCAGCAACAATCTCTGCATGATCTATCCTTATCTTCGAATTATAATACTTCCAATCTCATCATCAAAAAGTAAACAGGACTCATCCATAATCTTCAACACAAGGCATCAAGTATCATATCATCATTATTTAGAACTGAGGAATTAAGCTGATACAGAGTCAATAATACAGTTATTAACAGTCAGACTGATGCTCCCCCTGAACCTCTGCACCAGATCTTCAGCTATCATACCAATTCTCTTATCATAAATTCATATGCGACTGTGTCTACTGAAACTCGCGTGTATACGCGACTTTTGTGAATAGAACCCGCGTATGGAAAGTGAAACATAGAAATTTTTCACATTCCTTTATCTCCCCCTGAACTTGTCCTTCCTGTACCTGTCTTCTTCATATCAGATGTTCTGTTAGAAATACATATAACTAGAATAATCAAATCAACCATGAGAGACATCATACATTGCTCCCCTTGTGACGATACATTACTAAATCTCATAATGTATCCCACATCATTCCTGCAGTCAATCAGAGAAGTAAGCTTCAGAAGCGGATGACTGCAGTAGGGTCAGAATTCCCTACGTTTCTGATCGGTCCTCCATCTTGAATTGAGTGTTTTCTTCAAGAAAATCATTGTCTTCTAGAGCATCCACAAAAAAATCCTTTTCTTCTCTAGATTGATTCTTATTCCATCCCTCCATCTTTTTCCAGATTTGTTTAAACTTTCTATTTGTGTGCTGGAAGTTATCCAATTTCTCATATCTGTTCAACCTGCATTCCTTTTCTACATGTCCATACTTGTTACAAGAATAACATCTCATATGTCCAGAGAAATAAGCATACGAATCATAATGAGTATTTCTAATCTTCCTCCTTTTACAATCAGCTGCTTTATGTTTATACTTGTTACATGAAAAACAATATCCCTTGAAGAAACCAGAGTACCTTTCTATGTAGAAACTGTTTGTTTGAGGCTGAAATGATCTGCTCCTGCAATTTGCTGCAACATGCCCATGATTATGACATTTAAAACATTCAACGTTCTTGAATGAATTCCTTTGAGAATTCATGATTGTTGGTCGATCTTTTGTTTCCTTCAACACTTCGGGTTTTGTATTGACATCCTCTGAATTTTTAGCACTTCCTTGTGAGCTAGATTCTCCTTTAACAGTTTCATGAAAGCCAAGACCAAGTTTGATAGCAGGAGACCTTTGATTACTCAGAATATTGTCCAAAATCTTAGTACTATCTTGAAACCTCAAAAGTTTAATATTTTCTTCTAATTTACCTTTGAGAATGTTTACCTCAACCTCCAAGTCTTGACATAGCTTTGTCATGCTTTCTTCTTTCCTTCTTCCATCTTCTACTTGATCCTTCAGATTTAGAATCTCTTCTTTCAACCAATTTTCGTTTTTTTCACATGTTTGTTGCATCTCTTCATTCTTTTTAGTTGATTTTTCCAGATCTTCTTTGAGAGATGATTTCTGCTTTAAGGCCTTCCTTTTCAAATGTTTGTAGAGGTTCCTCAATCTTCTTACTTGATGCTTCAAGATCTGTTTGTAGAGAGATGATTGCAGCTTCAAGTCCTTCATTCTTCTTCCTTGATTTTTCGAGATCTGCATTTAGATCGTTGATTTCTGCTTCTAATTCTTTAATTCGATTGGATGCATAAGTATGAAACCTTTGATACTTTTCCACCTGTCCATTCAGCATTTCTATTTGATCTTTCATTTGAGAGATCATCTCATTGCAGATAGAATCTTTCTTATCAGCTTCCTTTTGTTGTTCTTCAACTTTTATCTTGATAGCTTCTTCTAGACCCACAACTTTACTTTCACTATCTTCACCAGTCATTGTACCAATGAGACAATCATGACCCCAATCACTATCTGATTCATCTTCTTCAATTTCTGCTAACCATGTTTTCTGAGAGATCTCCTTGTTTCGAGTAGGCTTCTTCTTTTGCTTCTTTGCCATGAGCACTTTCAGATCATGGTCAGAATATTCTTCATCTTCACTGGACACTTCATCATCATCTTCTTTTGCATAATAATCTCTTTTCAAATTGTTTCCCTTTACCATGTTTTTCTCTATAAGGACATTTAGCAGCATAGTGACCAACTTTTCCACACTCAAAACATTTGAAGGGAAGCTTACCTTTGAATTTTCCAGTACCTAGTTGGAGCTTTCTTACGAAATTCGCTTCTTCTTCATCGGATATATAGCTGGATTCTTTGACAACTTCCTTTTCCTTTCCTTTTGTAGATGCCTTAAAAGCAGCTTCTCTGATTTGGGAAGGACCTCCTTGTCTCATTTCAAAAGCAATCAGAATACCATGCAATTGAACAATAGAAAGAGTTTGCAAATCTTGCCTTTCTTCAATAGCCGAAACTTTAGAGTCAAATTTAGAAGTCAAGGATCTTAAGACCTTTTCCACCAGAGTAGTATCAGTTATGGTTTCACCCAAATTTCTCATTCAATTTACAATATCATCCAGATGAAGAAAGAAACTGGCAACACTTTCATCACTATGCATCTTCAAAGTTTCATATTCAATTCTAAGAGTTTGGAGTTTTGCACTTTTTACCTTTGTGTCTCCTTCATAGCTTAGAATGATTTTGTCCCATATTTCTTTTGCTGAATGTAGCTGCATCACTTTAGCAAATTCTGATTCAGACATGCTTCCTAACAAGACATTCACTGCTTTGGCATTGATTTCATACTTTTTCCTTTCTGCTGCATCAGTAGGAATACTTGCTGGGTATTGATAACCTTCTTCCACGATTGCCCATACATCTGCACCAAGACTTTGCAGATATGCTTTTGTTCGTACCTTCCAGAATATCAGATTGCCTCCATTGAATAGAGGTGGCTTTATAGACATTACTCCTTCTTGACTTCCCATTGCGACGGATCTCCTTTAAGCGATCAAGCTTCTGCACAAGGACCTCCTCTGATACCAATTGTTGGGAAAAATACTGAGAGGGGGGGGTGAATCAGTATTTACTGCATACTCAAAACTTTTCACTTTTTCATTCCTTAAAACCCATACGCTACTTTCCTTTAGTAAACTCGCGTATACACGCGGATATCTTTCATGCAACTCGCGTATACACAGAGATCTAATTATGTCATTAGTTCTTTTCTTATATCATTCCATTATTCATTCATCAAATGTTCAATAAACAGTAAACATGTGCAGTAAGAACAGAATAAACCATCACACAAAGCATCACACATGAACACCAGGATTTTTAGGTGGAAACCCAAGTCGGGAGAAAACCACCGCTGCAGTTGCTCAGCTTTCAATATTTTATTATAGAGAAAACATCTTACAACATATGTGCTGGCGCAGACTTGACCAGCACGCAGGCACCCACCTGCGCTCGTTTACCAGCCTCTCCTGGAAGGGAGCTCCAACCCCCTGACTCGTTTACCAGCCTCTCCTGGAAGGGAGCTACGACCCCCCGATCTCGTTTACCAGCCTCACCGGGAAGGGAGCTACGACCCCCTGATCTCGTTTACCAGCCTCACCTGGAAGGGAGCTACCACCCCCTGACTGAAGGCTACAACCCTCAGCACCACCTTGGACCACGTTTCATCAATTTTCACACTGGATCCAACAACTTCAATAGAACAACACTTGCAGGCCACGTTTCATCATATTTTCAGACTAGACCCTCTCCATACATTTAAGCACAGTCAAACATCAACAACAGATAGCTATAACAGAGCATATCAGATCAGATATTTCATACCCCATGCTTCAACAAACCCTAGTTTGCATACGCGCTTTCCTTTCACTGATGTCGCGTATATACGCGCTTCCGTCCACATCAACCAAATAAGATTCAGACAATTTCTGCCTGATACGCGCTTTTTCTTCGCCGGGTTGCGTATATACGCGTTTCCTCTTCTACAACTAGCGTATAGATCTCTAACCATTATAGATTTCAAGATACTTTCGTACTCATAATAACACCCGTATTTACCTTTACTCTGGGACAGATGTTCGCCACTGCGTATCTAATCATTCCATGAACGTATCTAGCAATACAAGAACATTTCGTATCGTTAGATCTCCTCTTCATCATCGTGCATCATACATTCGCATTTATCATCTAATCAACCTTTCCATTCGCATCTACTTAGAGCATCTAAGTCGAGTATCTTGCACCCACACCTATGATTTGCACAATGAATTTCTTCTCTTTATATAGGTTTACCCTTTTTCAATACCATGAGCCCATTTTTCAATACCATGAGACAAAACAATACCATGAGCCCAAAACTACATTACTTCTGATGGTATACATGGACGCGGTCATTTAGACGAATCATTACCCAATACAATGGGTCAATACCATGGTGGTTACCCCTGGTTTTGCACTTTTTGAGCGCTTTTTCCCATACGCGACTTGGAACGTTTTTTTCCGCGTGCATACGTGACTTCCCTTAGGCCAATCTGCGTATGCCTAGAGACATACTCTTTTTCATCATAGATCTAGCTCAAACTGAATTTCTTTCTTCATTCCCTTCTGTACTCACTGTAGATACATCAGATTTACTTCATCAGGAACATATTCTATCAAGCACAACTTCATCAAGTAAGTTGCCATCTTCTTCATCAAGTGGGTTGCCATACAATGACAACACTTAGCATCATGTTGTCAACAAACATCATATCACATCAGATTTACATCATTTACCAAGTCCATCAGGTCAAGTATTACTTCATCAGGTGGTTTGCCATCAAGGACAACACATGTCAACAGTCGCATGTCTTCATCTTCATTCAGTGGGTTGCCATCAAGGAAAACACTCTACATCATATTGCCAACAGAAGACTAATATTTTATCTCCAAAAATGGAAGAAAATGAAAATATAAGCAATTTCATGCCTTGTGTCAAAGATTTAAGTCATAAGCTAGGAGATATTGGTGAAAGTGTGTATAGTGCTGACTTGGTTACCATCACATTAAATGGCTTAGTGCATGACTATCAATTTTTTGTTTCAAGTCTTCCAGCCCCCTACATTTGATGAATTGACAAGGATTATTCTACAAGAGGAAGAGAGAATAAAGAGCTTTAATTTGGGCTCTAGTAATTCAAATTTGGCATTGATAGCCAAGGGTAAATAGACATACATAGGTAAACCATAGCATAAGAACAAAGGAGGCAAGTTTCAAGAAAAACATAAAGGTATGGCACAATCTAAATTTCCAACTCATGATAAGAGAAATGATGATTGCTATTATTGTGGAAAACCTGGTCATAACTCTAAATATTGCTAGAAAATAAAATACAATGAGTCTAAACAAAGAAACATAAGGCATAATGGAAATTTTGTGGACAAGGATACCTCAATCAGTGATGGATTTAAAATATTAGAATGTTTGTTTATCATGCCACATTGTCTATGAAAATTGATGATGTGAATGCTTGGTTCATTGATTTTGGTGCATCACTTCATATGGATTGTAATAAGGATTGGTTTGATGAATATTATGAGAACATTGATGGAACATATTTTTATCTAAGAGATAATATATCACTTAAAGTTCAATGTTATGGAATAATAGGTGTGAATTTGTCTAATGGACAAGAGAGACAAATCCATAATGTAATGTATGTTCCCGGTATAAAAAAAGAATTTAATTTATATTTCTAACCAAGATTTGAAGGTGGAATTTGTTAAATCACAATGTGTTGTGAAAGGCATTCAAGATCACTACAAGTTTATTGCCACACGTTGTTAGGTCCCTATAAGACTAATGTACCCCCTTAATGTTATTGTTAGTGTATCCCTCTTATTTTTATTGTTGTCCTCATGTATTCCAAATAGTGTTATTATTGTGCCTCATATAAGCCCACTATTGTTAATTTTGTGCCCTTAGATTATTATTGTTATGCCGGATCTAATTATATTGTGACCCCTTATAATCCTATATATAGAAATGAGGTTTTGTCATTTGAATCATCGAATATTTGTTCATTTATGTAATGTAAAGGAGGTTTCCCCCTCGAAGAGGCTAATTTTTGAGTCATTTATCTATATTTTATTCTATTTTGTGAGCTGGTTGGATAACATTTGGTATCAAAGCTTTGGATTCTAGGGTTTCTCTTCTTAAAACACGTCATCTTGGAAATTTCGCTATAAATTTTTTTCTACGAAGCTTTAGAAGTTAAAATTGAAACACATGGACT
Source organism: Pinus albicaulis (assembly GCA_034641835.2). Lineage (NCBI taxonomy): Eukaryota > Viridiplantae > Streptophyta > Pinopsida > Pinales > Pinaceae > Pinus > Pinus albicaulis. Next base: position 44,339,913 of record CM076583.1, read on the forward strand.
TGAAATCTTGGTAAACTTCATGCCAGAATTAAAGATTTTGGGTTGCTATATTTTCGAAGATATGATCCGGGGAAGTTATTTTTGCAAGATCCAACATTCAGTCTCAAACATGTGACCTAAGGAAAATCATCATAACTTTCGTTCAGGCGTCAAATTTGAATTATGTAAAAAGTGGAAGAAATTGCAGGGACGGTAATTTTTCTTGTAATAATTTCACGGCGGAAGGTCAAAAAAATCACATGTGGCATTCCATAAAAAGTTTCTTTGTTGAACTAGTCTATAATCAATTCATTGTGGGACATCGGGCATAACTTTATCTTAAAGAATCCAAATTAGGTATGACATGTGGCATTTGAAAGAAGACTCAAAGGTATACTACAAGACCTAAGTTGAAATCTTGGGGATCCGAATTCACACAAATACATCAGGTTCAATACTGAGCTCCTCAAAAGAAAGAAAAAATTGTGTATTTTTTTTAAAATTGCATAACTTTTATTTGAAAAATAAGTTTGAATTGATTCCAAGGGCATATTGAAGCATAGATATCAGTATTCAGTTATGAAATGCCTTTGAAAAATAATTCCACACTCAATAAGGCCTCTGAAATCTTTACTATGACACATGAAGAGGAATAATTGCAACATGATATATAAAAATTACGAGACCAAGTGTACCAAATTCCGCTCTCACAAAGAGTAACCAAAAATGGAAGATTTTAAGGATGTATTAAAAGAGGAAATGGATGGCTTAAAATCAGACATGGAAGTTAAGATGGATGGCATGGAATCTAAGATGGATGGTTTGAAAGGAGACATGGAAGGTTTGAAGGAGGCTTTGATAAAGTTGTTGCAAGAAAGGATTACTGGTGGTGACAAGGTAATCCATGGAAATAATGATGAGGAAAAAAGGAATATCAATTGTAATTTTATAAACTCCAATGTTGTTTTTAAGAACCACCACATTCCATAGATAGATATGAGGAATTTTGATGGCGAGGATCTGGTAACATGGATACTACAAATGGAGCAATATTTTGATCTCCATTATGTGCAACACTCACAAAAGGTACGCATTGCAACTTTATATTTAGAATCTAATCAGTTTGTATGGTATTGTTGTATTTGTTCTCGTAAACCACTTTTCACTTGGTTAATTTTTACGAAGGAAAGGATAGCACATTATGAGGATACAAAGAGAAACACCTTCTTTATCCAATTGATAAATCTCAAACAAAAGGGTTCAATGGAAAAGCACATTGAGGACTTCCAAAAATTGAATATCAGGGTAGCATATATTCTATAGGAGCATAGGATTTATGTCTTCGTAGGGACTTTAAAGGAGAATATCCAATATGATTTTCACCTTTGGGAACCTGATTCGTTGGAGAAGGCATTCAAGGTGGAAAGAAAACACTAGTACATTAGGGGGAAATTTCGACACTTGGTTCCAATGCTTTTGACCAAATGTCGGAAATTTCCCCAAATTTTTTCAATCCCGCCCGAAACCATCACTATAACGACGTTTAGAGAAAAGTGTCGCAATACTGACACTTAGGCAAAGTGTCGCAATTGCGACGTTTGGAGGAAGACGTCGCAGTTGCGACACTATGCCCCAAAGCGTCGCTCTTGTGACGGATGCCTCCAAACGTCGCAAGTGTGACACAATGTCTAAGTGTCGTAATTGCGACGTTTGGAGGCATCTGTCGCAAGAGAAATGCTTTGTATGTCGTCGGTATAACGACACTTATATGCGCGCTACATAAAAATACGAAACTTATGTCCGCGCTACATAAAAATGATTTTATTAAAAACTACATGCATTAACATCTGATATCACGTGCGCATTCGCCCTCCGCTCTTGCAGAACAACATTCGTGCTCAGAATTCGCCCTCAGCTCTTGCAGAATAGCATTCGCGCTCAGAATTTGCCCTCAGAATTCGCCCTCAGCTCTTGCAGAACAGCATTCGCCCTCAACATTCGCCCTCAGCTCTTGCAGAACAGCATTTTCCCTCAGCATTCGCCCTTAGCTCTTGCAGAACAGCATTTTCCCTCAGCATTCGCCCTCAGCATTCACCCTCGGCTCTTGCAGAACAACATTCTCCCTCAGCATTCGCCCTCAGCTCTTGCAGAACAGCATTCACCCTCAGCATTCGCCCTCATCTCTTGCAGAACAACATTCGCCCTCAGCATTCGCCCTGAGCTCTTGCAGAACAGCATTCGCCCTCAGCGTTCACCCTCAGCTCTTGCAGAATAGCATTCGCCCTCAGCTCTTGCAGAACAGCATTCGCCCTCAGCTCTTGCAAAATGGTAAGTTCTTACTGCAGGCCCTTCCTCCTATAGTAGGGTTGACTCTATTTGGGTTTTTTTGGTCAATTCCATTGGATTGTGTTAGGCTATAGGGTTCTCTCTAGATGTCTTCCAATTTTCTTTCAAATGAGTTTCAAAGAGGATGTGTAAGATGTGTTTGTGCTTGCATGAATTTGACTCCACCAATTTCATGAAGTTTAAGCTATGGATTTTAGTTCAAAAAACTCATCCATTTCAACACCCAGTAACGAATTTCCCTTGGTCTGATCTATATTAAAGGTGAAGTGAAAAGTGGTAGAGAATGGGAGATCGAAATTCATCAACTTTATCACAAGGGTAGTACTCCAGATTGAAAGTGATGAGCTTTAGTTCTCCAGATTTGGGGATTTTTTGATATTTGGGGATTTTTTGATGACATACCAAAGGTCACATCCATACAACCATATCAAGGTCAATGTTGAGATCATTGTCATATAGATATAGGTCACTGATATATAGGGTTAATATCATCATCACTATCCATGGAAACCGAATGGTTACAAAATTTGTGATTTTGGTTGGCTCATTTATAATTATTACCCATTTACAGTAGAGCACAGAAACACTAAATATGGCCCGAGCAGAGCCTTTACAACAGGCAATGGAATTGCAGCTGCTTCATCAATAACCAATAGATCCACTTGAGAAAAAATTTCATAATCTTGGGGCTAGATATACTACAGAGCAAACAATTGTAGTTATCATTCGTGCTCCAATATATTAATATACTTTTTACATTGAACTGAAGAAAGGGAAACAAGCAAATGCTAGCCATCATACAATGCTTTGACATGAGAGTTTTGAGTGACATACTTGAAAAAAAGAACTCATCCACTGATATTTATAATCATTTGAGTTATTCAAGTTAAACACAATTTCAAGAATCAAGATTCAATACCCTCTATTATCTTCATCACCCAATACAAGATTTAAATTTTTCCCAAAGAAACGCTTATTAATTTGGCAGCCATTATTTCTCCCTACTTTAAAAACCCTACATTTACATGAAAACAAGCATTGCATTTCAACTACAAAATTCTATTAGTGTTCAAATGTACATGTGTGCATCACTTGTGTAGGGTATTCCTTTTCCACTTTCACATTATCCAAGAATGTGTGCAGTATAGTTCATATTTTTCGTGATTTAGATTATCTTGAAAAATGAAAGGTAAATTATTTCCCATGGAAAAAGAAGGTTTTCCCTTTTTACTACTGGAAATAGTACAACAAAGTTCCATTTCTACCTGAAACTCCTATGAAACAGGAACCAAATAAAGGACATGTCCTCAATGGACATCATTTGGCTTTGAAAATGGCCATTGCACCATGTTGTTTCTTATATTACATCACGATAGTTTCTTAGGTCATTTCTTGTTTCTTTAGATGAAAAACAACCAAAGAAATTGTGAAGATCCTTTCAAGAAATAAATGACCATTTCTTAATCATATCTCAACTATTTTTTATTTTATTCAGTGGTTGCTTACTTTGAGAGAAATTTTACACTTTATAAGGAATATAACATAAAAACACAAAATGGGAAGGAATTGATGAGGTAGATGACCTTTAGTTGTTCTCAATTAAGAATTGATAATACACGATGCATGTTTTGTAATACAAACTAGATTCCTTCCTGGAGTTAGGACACAGAGTATTGAATCAAAGTTGTAGTTTCTAACTTCTTGTATTGGTTCATCAATCTTGAAATTCAGACATTGCATGTCTTCATTGCTTCATGTTTGAATAATTTGCATCATATCGTACAATAGGAAATTAGGAATTATGATTATTATTACTTTAAGGATCTGTTAATTTACTTTTAAGTTTGCATGGTTTAGTGTGAAATTATTCTAGTGTGCCCCTAGGCCCAAGAGAAGGAATGCCAAGGACTGAGAACCCTAGTTTTTAAATGGTATTGTTTCTTATACCCAAAAACCCCTCAACATCACTTCTTATTAGTTCTTAACAATAGTGTTGTAAACAATTTGAGAATTGATATAGCAAAATCTCGCACTTCTCAAGATAAAGTTCTAAAGCTAAAGTGTGATACCATGTGTAATTCAATAGCCCCATTGTCACCTCACCAACCTCTTTTCACTTCGGGCTATCTCTCCTCCAACTCAAGGGGGGTTCTCCCTAGTAGATGTTAGGGATCTAATGGCCCAACCAAACCAATTCAAGAGCCCCCTAACTCTCTATGTTTACTACTATCAATCAAAATATTGAACAATAGGGTCAGACATGCATCTTGAAGATAAAATTGCCAAGGTATTTTTGGGTAATTTCAAAGGGAAAGTCCCCAAACACATATAATAAAGGAATTATAACGTGATTTCAAAAATTAAATATCAACAAAATTGTTTAAAGGATATTGAAAGGAAAAAGGTGATGGAAGATAGAAAGTTCCTTACTTAAATGCTCTAAGGATTTTTCAATAATTGCTCCAAAAGCTTCACTTCAAGGCCCTTCAAGATCGTCTCCAAAAATGCTATACCATCAGCTTCAACAATGTTGCTCCAAAAATGTCCTCAAGGTCTTCACAACAAGTTTACTAGAAGTTGCTCCAACAATATATTCAATAAGGTCATCATTGTCAACTCGTCTCTTGTTTGGGTGCCTTAATGTGCAATGACATATTTCCAAGACTGAATTCAATGCAAGGCATATTTGAAACTCTAACTCTGTCTTCCGGTGTCTTATTAGAAATTATTTCAGTTTTAATTTTTTGTTTTCAAGTTAGATATTGTTTTCAAGTTTTTACATTTATAATTTTATTGCAATGTGGCAGACTGATCAAAGTAGTTCAGGAACAACCCCGAGACAGGATGATCGCGAAAAGAAGCCAGCGGAAGAACATGTAAAGTGCCAGCATTGCTCTATCTTCAGGTACTTTAGTTATTTACATAATTGAAATAATATTAATTTTGTTCAAATATGCAGACACCTAGCCATGGTATGCCTGATGATTCCCTCTTTTAGGAAGAGCTTTCTTCATCCCTATCTCCAGCGCTCTTATTGCGAAAAAAGGCACGAGAAGCAAGGTCAGAATTTAATACTTTGATAGACACACCTCAAACACCTGAAACAGAAGAGAGGATAAAAAAACTTATGAGCCAGCTAGAAACATATCGGGTAATAATAAAAATTCAAAAGGATATTTTTTTTGTTCTGCATGAGATGAATTGTGATAGTTTGATTTTTAATTTTTACATTGACTAAACTAACAAAAAGTTCTTTTGTATGTAGCGTTTTCTGGCACTTGTTGAACCCGGTGTTGGTGGTAGTGGGACACAAGGGCAAGATATTTCCCAACAACCCTCTCGTACACCTTCTACTCCTTTAGGTGCTAGCCAAGAAACACACCCTGCCCAAGCTGACACCCAGCCAACTGCTGAACGTGTTGGCAATGATGAGGCTGGTATGGCCAGCTACATTATTGCGTTTCCTGGAGCTACACGTGTCAGCTCCACAGGGACCATTAATGGCACGTTGTTGGTGAACGATGAGGGTGTCCCTATAAAGCATGTACAACTCCGAGGTAAATTTTAATATTTTAACTATTTCATGTACTTTATCTAAAACATATTTATCATGATTTTTATTTTTAAATTAATGATAATATCTTTTTTTTTCTGTGTAGGAAACAATGAGTTCTACAGGTTTTTGGAGAGCCATGTGTTGGTAATTTTTGGCCCAACCATACGCACAGGGTGGAATTCCCAGAATTCCAACCTGAAAAAAGAACTTCTAGATTATCTAGAAGCCTTTTTTGGGGTCGGCACATTTGACAGAACAACGGTGGCTCGGGTAGCCGGAAAATATTTGAAATATACCAGGGACACCTATAGGACGCAATTGCAATTTAAACCTAGATACAAGCGTCCTCTCACAGTTCCAGAGAGTGAGTGGAGAGCACTCATCCATGACAAAAAAGAGAAAAGGGCAAAGAAAGAAGGAAAATTGCCAACTAGACCCACAAGGTAAATTACAACTTTAATTCAATAGCTTTAATTTTCTCTATGTCTAAAATAAAAGTGTGCTACGTCATATCTGACTTCAATATTTTGATACTAGGTTTCCTGACACCTCAAAGGCAACCAAAGCTAGGATTGAAAAAAAGGGCCATCACAAGCTAGGCCAGGGCGGCTACTTGAAATTAGCCGCAAGAATTGTAATTAAGTAGCTAAACATCTTATAATTAATTGTATCGCCTTCCAACGTTTTTGTAATCCTATCAAATATGATTAAAAATACACAATCATATGTAATGTAGGGTGATGACTTCGAAACAGAAACTATAGAGGAAGATAAAAATATCGCTTTCCGTTTCGGCTATCAAGCTGTAGTTGAACGTCGCAGAAGCTTGGGGCAGGTCCCAAGATCCAGAATGCCTAATAAGGTAAAACATTAACCTTTCAATATTTTTGTTTTCGTCCATAAATTTAATGTCTAACAACTTTGTTTAAATCAGGGGAGCAGCACTACCGACGAGGCAAATAACCCAGTTTTAGAGCCAGAAGTAGATGATCCTCACGTGCAACCTGATCATTGTAGTGGGGACCAGGCCGACAATGCTACTATCAGTGAGGGCCGTGACGGTAATTAATTTCCAC